>CM012449.1:36301765-36766765 GCA_003999625.1 Oryzias javanicus | reverse complement strand
ATGGATGGATGATGGATGGATGATGGATGGATGGATGATGATGGATGGATGATGGATGGATGGATGGATGGATGGATGATGGATGATGGATGGATGGATGATGATGGATGGATGATGGATGGATGAATGATGATGGATGGATGGTTGATGGATGGATGGATGGATGGATGGATGGATGGATGGTTGATGGATGGATGGATGGATGGATGGATGGTTGATGGATGGATGGATGGATGGATGGATGGATGGATGATGGATGATGGATGGATGGATGATGATGGATGGATGATGGATGGATGGATGATGGATGATGGATGGATGGATGATGATGGATGGATGATGGATGGATGGATGATGGATGATGGATGGATGGATGATGATGGATGGATGATGGATGGATGGATGATGATGGATGGATGATGGATGGATGGATGGATGATGGATGATGATGGATGGATGATGGATGGATGGATGATGGATGATGGATGGATGGATGATGATGGATGGATGATGGATGGATGGATGATGGATGATGGATGGATGGATGATGATGGATGGATGATGATGGATGGATGGATGATGAATGATGGATGGATGGATGATGATGGATGGATGGATGGATGGATGGATGGATGTTTCCGGGTTTGGAAGCTCCAGGCCAGCAGCACAGGAGAACATGTGACGGGCTTTGTGTTAACATTTCAGACAGGGGGGGTGGGGGATGGGGGGGGGGACTACTTCCTGTTCCATCATGGCTGCAACCAGACGGTCTGTAGAACAATCTCTGCACCGATACCTCCACCTGACAGAACATCTTTGGATCTTCTGTCCAGCATCAGAACTCCCAGATGAGCTCTGGAGGAACTTTCCCGTAAACTGTGAAAGCCCCCAGTAAGGGACAGTGGAGAACTTTCCAGAACTTTCCAGTCCGTTCTCAGCGGAGGACGGCGGCGCCAGAAGGTGCTCCAGGTAAACAAACAAACATGTGGGTTTTCCCTCCTTCATCTCTGCAGGTCTGACAGTTCTCCAGAGAGAGGACGGCTCTCCGTCACCTTTCCTCCACATCACGCTGCTGCTCGCCGCTTTCGTCGTGTTTGTGCGGCGCCTCTGTAAATAGAGCGTCTTAACAGGAAGATCTCGTTCCTTATCTGCCGGGAATCTCGGGTCTCAAACTCCATTTCCACCTCTTCCTCTTCCACTCGCATTCCTGGGAGTTTCCTCTCTGCTGAGAGCAGGAAAATGTGTTTCTGAAACGCTCCGATTTACTGGAAGTCCATTACAGAAGGACGAGGAGTTCAGTGTGTTTACTGTTGACCAGCTGCTGGCGTCCTGACTAAGTCTGATCTCTGTTATGATGACTGAAGGATCAGAGATCTTCATGGAGTTTCTGTTTTATGGGGGTTCACAGGAGCTGGAACTTTATTAAACTGCGTCATAAAGATGGATCACACTGGAGAACGTCCAGCTTCAGTGTTGATGGTCCTAAAACTACTATAACGCTTCAACCATTTATGTAATTCCAGCAGATTCCTCTGGATCAGGAACATTTATTAAACACTCTCAAACTACATTTTTAAACCTTTAAAACTGTAACTTTTTAAAAATAATTATGAACTAGATATATAGCATTACCTGTGATGCTAGTGTGGATGCTGGAAGCTGAATTTAGCCGCTGAAGATGCTAAAAATGAAAGCTGAAAACACCGAAGCTGGTAGCTGAAGTCGCAGAAGTTGAAAACTAAAAAAAATAAAAGATACTAAGGTTATCCAAAACAGCTAGCATGTAGCAGGAAAAAGAGCATAACTTCAAAATGGCCAAAACAAGAACAAAATCCTGAATTAGCTAAAACAGCTAGCATGCAAATATTAGCCTAAGTCCAAAGCAGCTGAAAAATCTTTAAAAAAGCCTAAATTAGCCAAAACAGCTAGCATGTAGCAGGAAAAAGAGCACCAAAACAACAACAAAATCCTAAATTAGCTAAAACAGCTAGCATGTAAATATTAGCCTAAGTCCAAAGCAGCTGAAAAATCTTTAAAAAAGCCTAAATTAGCCAAAACAGCTAGCATGTAGCAGGAAAAGGAGCACAACTTCAAATTGGCCAAAACAACAACAAAATCCTAAATTAGCCAAAACAGCTAGCATGTAGCAGGAAAAGGAGCACAACTTAAAAATGGCCAAAACAACAACAAAATCCTGAATTAGCTAAAACAGCTAGCATGTAAATATTAGCCTAAGTCCAAAACAGCTGAAAAATCTTTAAAAAATCCTAAATTAGCCAAAACAGCTAGCATGTAGCAGGAAAAGGAGCACAACTTAAAAATGGCCAAAACAGCACAAAAATCCTGAATTAGCTAAAACAGCTAGCATGTAAATATTAGCCTAAGTCCAAAGCAGCTGAAAAATCTTTAAAAAAGCCTAAATTAGCCAACACAGCTAGCATGTAGCATGTTCTGTTTCTGACCCTGCTTCTTCTCTGATTGCCGCCTGCCCCGACCCTCTCCTGGACTCTGACACCTCTCCTCTCTTCTTGGACGATCGTGGTTGACCCCTGCCCGTCTGACCCTGGTTTAGCTTGGTGGACTGTTAGCTGTGCTCACTTCCTGTCTGAAGGAATCAACCAGCTGCTTCCCTTTTTGGGACAATTTGTCTTAAAACAAGATGGCCGCAGATCTTTCAGAAGTTTTCAAATTCTTAAAAAACATTAGAATTTCCTTAAACGTCGGCGACCGTTCACCAGGATGACATCAACTCTGTGACTTCCTGTTAAACATCTCGATGTCATCATGCTTTGTTGCTAGCTGTTTAGGTTATGATTGTTCGTGCAGGACAAGGAGAAAGTCCAAATTCATGGAGAAATGATTTTTAAATATGGAGTTTAAACCTGGTTGGAGGAAATTCCTCTGAAGGAACCGGAGAAAACCCTCACATGATGGAGAATGACCTGCAAAGAGCAGCAAACTCGTTTTCTTTTCTCCTGAATGAAATCTTCTGGAGAAGATCCTAGAAACCCTGAAATGTAGCTTCTGTTAATCGTTGGAGATGCTGTTGGAGGACAGGAAGGTTTTGGACCCGTCTGCACCCATCTAAAATGACGAGTCCCCGTTAGCTAAGAGGTCACATCCGTCCTCCCCCCGTCCCAGAGCTGCGTTCATGTGGGACGTCTTCCAGCTGCTGTCAAACACTCGTTCAGAGTGACGGATCCTGAAATCTGCATCTGATTCTGTCCTGCCGAATCTTTTCTTCCAGCTTTTAGATGCTAATCCCAGAGAAGCACAAACATCCGTTTACTGGCAGAAACTTTCTCTCCTGTCTTCCTTCAAAATGAAACTGATATTTCTGGAACAGGCCGCGGCCTCGGCGCTGCTGATCCTTCAGGACGTGTTCAGACACGACTCCTTCCACTAAAACAATATCTTTTTATTCTTCTGCAGTTTCCTTTCTGTCAACATTCTGTTGCAGATTTCTTTTGAAATGCTTCCTGAGTGGAGGTGGAGGTGGAGGTGGAGGTGGAGGTGGAGGTGAAGGTGGAGGTGGAGGTGAAGGTGGAGGTGTATTCTGTGCAGCAGATGCTGAGGGGACCTCTATACCAGGGGTCTCCAACCTGCAGCTCCAGAGCCTCATGAGCTCTTTTATGTCTCCATAGTGGCTCTCTGGCTGAAGAAATTAAATAATAGTAATTTTTTTTAAAGTAAGAATTACTGGATTATTATTTATCGTGCTGCTTGTATTTTTAGTATTCATTATATTTATAGTTTTTGAAATTTTGAGCAAAACATGAATGAGAAAGTCTTCAAATTTGAAATTTAAATAGATTAGAAACGAGTCTTGAAATAAATAAATGAGCTACGTTTTTATCTTTTATAGTAATTTTTTAAAATGTTGGTGATATTTTATCAACATGCTAACATTTTTGGATAATTTTTAGCTACTGGGGTTTTTAGGCTAATTTAGAATTTAGCCTTTATTTGAGCAACATGCTAATGTTTTTGGCTAATTTAATTTACAGGTGCTTTTAAGGCTAATTTAGAGTTTAGCTTCTGTTTTAGCAACGTGCTAACGTTTTGGCTAATTTAATTTACAGGTGCTTTTAAGGCTAATTTAGAGTTTAGCTTCTGTTTTAGCAACGTGCTAACGTTTTTGGGCTAATTTAATTTACAGGTGCTTTTAAGGCTAATTTAGAGTTTAGCTTCTGTTTTAGCAACGTGCTAACGTTTTTGACTCATTTAATTTACAGGTGCTTTTAAGGCTAATTTAGAGTTTAGCTTCTGTTTTAGCAACGTGCTAACGTTTTTTGCTAATTTAATTTACAGGTGCTTTTAAGGCTAATTTAGAGTTTAGCTTCTGTTTTAGCAACGTGCTAACGTTTTTGGCTAATTTAATTTACAGGTGCTTTTAAGGCTAATTTAGAGTTTAGCTTCTGTTTTAGCAACGTGCTAACGTTTTTGGCTAATTTAATTTACAGGTGCTTTTAAGGCTAATTTAGAGTTTAGCTTCTGTTTTAGCAACATGCTAACGTTTTTGGCTAATTTAATTTACAGGTGCTTTTAAGGCTAATTTAGAGTTTAGCTTCTGTTTTAGCAACGTGCTAACGTTTTTGGCTAATTTAATTTACAGGTGCTTTTTAAGGCTAATTTAGAGTTTAGCTTCTGTTTTAGCAACATGCTAACGTTTTTGGCTAATTTAATTTACAGGTGCTTTTAAGGCTAATTTAGAGTTTAGCTTCTGTTTTAGCAACGTGCTAACGTTTTTGGCTAATTTAATTTACAGGTGCTTTTAAGGCTAATTTAGAGTTTAGCTTCTGTTTTAGCAACATGCTAACGTTTTTGGCTAATTTTAATTTACAGGTGCTTTTAAGGCTAATTTAGAGTTTAGCTTCTGTTTTAGCAACATGCTAACGTTTTTGGTTAATTTAATTTACAGGTGCTTTTAAGGCTAATTTAGAGTTTAGCTTCTGTTTTAGCAACATGCTAACGTTTTTGGCTAATTTAATTTACAGGTGCTTTTAAGGCTAATTTAGAGTTTGGCTTCTGTTTTAGCAACATGCTGCTAACGTTTTTGCTAATTTAATTTACAGGTGCTTTTAAGGCTAATTTAGAGTTTAGCTTCTGTTTTAGCAACATGCTAACGTTTTTGGCTAATTTAATTTACAGGTGCTTTTAAGGCTAATTTAGAGTTTGGCTTCTGTTTTAGCAACATGCTAACGTTTTTGGCTAATTTAATTTACAGGTGCTTTGAAGGTTAATTTAAAGTTTAGCTTCTTTTTTGGGCAACAGGCTTTCACTAAGTTTTTGTTCAATTTAGTTTACTGAGAAATTTTAGGCAATGTTGGAGTTCAGTCAGTAATTAAGTGAAAAGCTAGCTTTTTGTTTGGCTAATTTGACCTCTATTAAGTTTTTTGTTCTAATTTGGAGTTTAGGTAATATTTTAGAAATATACAAACGTTTTTGGCTCATTTACTGAGGAATTTTAGGCTGTTTTGAAGTTTAGCTAGTAAGGGCTATTTATGCAACAAGGTAGGTTTTTTAAGATAAAAGGTAAAAAATGTAAAAAATAATAAAAAAATCACAGTGTGAGAGATGCTTGTCTCTTTTTATATTTTTGGGTGTGTTCGTGCCAAACGTAATTCATATTTGTTTTAAAAAAGAAGGTAATGAATCCAAATCCAAATTTCTAACGAGTTAGAAATAAGATAACATCAAGACATTAATAACAATAAAATGATCTGGAGGGCCGGATCCGGCCCCCGGGCCGTGACTTTGACACGTCCACACAAACTAAACTCTGATTGTCTCATTTCCTCTTTTCTAACAGTCCGGCTGCTGTCAGGAGCGTGCACGTGTCACGTGAACAGCACTCTATAGGTGTTCACTGCGACCCGCAGCATACCCATAGAAAATCCTGCATGAACATTTTCGGTTCACCTCCCCCGTGACATTTCTTACGTATCGGGTTCAGGTCGATCAATGCTTCACCTGCAGACCGCCGGTGTCCACCTGTAAGGACAGGAGGCGGAGCCTCGTGGTTTATTTATCTCTGGAGGTGTCATGGCCGCCAGCTTCGAGCTTCATTTTTATAAAATATCAACTACTATTGCAGCCAGTTTACCACAACCATCCTGTGGTTCCGGTTCTTTTGGACTGATCCGAACTCGTGAAGCGCTCTGGGGTTCTGTCTGGAGTCTGAACTGGTTAATGGTCAACGCAGCGCGGATCTCACTTCCTGTTCCCTCTGGTTTCCCAGCTGTTGTGAACTCTCTCACAATAAAAAGGTCGTCACCTGCAGAAACCCCCCCGGCCCGGAAACGCTGACTCCAGACCTGGCAGGACGCCGCGGGGCGTCAGGCGAGGAGGGCGGAGCCTGAGTGGCCGGCATTGACAGAACTCCGATGAAACTGGAGCGTCTGTCTTTGGGTCGGAATCGAGGAGCAGCACTTCCTGTTTGGAACCAGAACTCGCCAAACAAACCCACCAGAAGGAGGAGGGATTTAATGTGATCCCTGTTTCATTGGGTCGGTTCCAGCAGCTGTCCCATCATGAACCCAAACACAGGAGGACGTCTCCGCTCCGTCCATCCGTGGTTACGGCTGGAGCGGATGGTTGAAGGTTCCAAACCTTCCTCCAGATGTTCAGGGGTTTTTGTCACAGAAAATCTGCGTTTCACAAGTTTCCCAGCAGAAGAAGAAGAGGAAGAAGAAGAAGTGTCTTCAGATCCATTGCTGGAGCTGGGACTTGCGTCGCCAGGTTCTTTGTGGACGGTTTTGTTGAAGTTTATCTGTTCTGGATCTCTGCTCGTTTTGTTTTTCTTTAGGTTTGTGTCACAAACACAACAGAAAAACCCCGAATGAACGTCTGTGGAAGCCAAGAAAAGGTCTGAACCCACGCCAGGTGACTCAGGTGCCACCTGGCGAGTTCCCCGACACGTCAGCGATGACAGCTGCTGTCAGGTTCCTCCCGTGAAGCTGCTGATGACGGCGCCGCTGCTGGTGGCGGTGAAGACGGACGTCCTCGCAGCGTTTTCAGGCTTTACGGTAACCATAGGAGCCTCTGCCGCTCTGAGGCTGTTGGGACAAACCGCCAGCAGCCGTCACGCGGGAGTTTCCGGATCAACAGGTGCTCCTTATTTCCGTCAACGGGTCGTTGCTCAATGATGGAATTTTGATTATCTCCAAACTAAATCTGCTCTCATTTTTCCTCCAACAGTTCCTAAACCGTCACGACGATTTTGAAAAACTTTATTTCTAAAAACGAAAGAGCGTTTCCTGTCAGAGCGCCGTCTGAGCGAGTGTTTCCTGTGAAGCAAACGTGCAAACCTTCACTGTCATTTCCCAGAATTCTCCATCAGTGTTTCGGTTCTGTAAATAAACGCTAGAACCAAAGCGCCATCATTTGCTGTCATCATGTGAAATCACCGCGTGGAGGGAAGGACGTCCCGAGAGAACTGCAGGCCAACGTCAACGTGTCCAGGGCGGCGCGTTCGAGAAACGCCACGCATCGAGAAAACGCAGCGCATCGAGAAAACGCCCCGCATCGACAAAACGCCACGTATCGAGAAACGCCACGCATCGAGAAACGCCACGTATCGAGAAATGCCACGTATCGAGAAATGCCACGTATCTAGAAATGCCAAGTATCTAGAAATGCCACGTATCGAGAAATGCCAAGTATCTAGAAATGCCAAGTATCTAGAAATGCCACGTATCGAGAAATGCCACGCATCGAGAAACGCCACGTATCTAGAAATGCCACGTATCGAGAAATGCCACGCATCGAGAAACGCCACGTATCGAGAAACGCCACGCATCGAGAAACGCCACGCATCGAGAAACGCCACGTATCGAGAAACGCCACGTATCGAGAAACGCCACGCATCGAGAAACGCCACGTATCTAGAAATGCCACGTATCGAGAAATGCCACGTATCTAGAAATGCCACGTATCGAGAAATGCCACGCATCGAGAAACGCCACGCATCGAGAAACGCCACGCATCGAGAAACGCCACGTATCGAGAAACGCCACGCATCTAGAAATGCCAAGTATCTAGAAATGCCACGTATCTAGAAATGCCAAGTATCTAGAAATGCCACGTATCTAGAAATGCCATGCATCGAGAAATGCCACGTATCGAGAAATGCCAAGTATCTAGAAATGCCACGTATCTAGAAATGCCACGTATCGAGAAATGCCAAGTATCTAGAAATGCCACGTATCGAGAAATGCCACGTATCGAGAAATGCCACGTATCTAGAAACGCCACGTATCTAGAAATGCCACGTATCGAGAAATGCCAAGTATCTAGAAATGCCACGTATCTAGAAATGCCACGTATCGAGAAATGCCACGCCTCGAGAAACGCCACGTATCTAGAAATGCCACGTATCTAGAAATGCCACGTATCGAGAAATGCCACGTATCGAGAAATGCCACGTATCTAGAAACGCCACGTATCTAGAAACGCCACGTATCTAGAAATGCCAAGTATCTAGAAATGCCACGTATCGAGAAATGCCAAGTATCTAGAAATGCCACGTATCTAGAAATGCCAAGTATCTAGAAATGCCACGTATCGAGAAATGCCAAGTATCTAGAAATGCCACGTATCTAGAAATGCCACGTATCTAGAAATGCCAAGTATCTAGGAATGCCACGTATCTAGAAATGCCACGTATCGAGAAATGCCACGTATCTAGAAATGCCACGTATCTATAAATGCCACGTATCGAGAAATGCCAAGTATCTAGAAATGCCACGTATCGAGAAATGCCACGGATCTAGAAATGCCACGTATCGAGAAATGCCACGTATCTAGAAACGCCACGTATCGAGAAACGCCACGTATCTAGAAACGCCACGCATCGAGAAACGCCACGCATCGAGAAACGCCACGTATCGAGAAACGCCACGCATCGAAAAAAGCCACGTATCGAGAAATGCCACGTATCGAGAAATGCCACGTATCTAGAAACGCCACGTATCGAGAAACGCCACGTATCGAGAAATGCCACGCATCGAGAAATGCCACGTATCGAGAAATGCTCCGCATCGAGAAATGCCACGTATCGAGAAACGCCACGCATCGAGAAACGCCACGCATCGAAAAAAGCCACGTATCGAGAAACGCCACGTATCGAGAAATGCCACGTATCGAGAAACGCCAGGCATCGAGAAACGCCACGTATCGAGAAACGCCACGTATCTAGAAACGCCACGCATCGAGAAACGCCACGCATCGAGAAACGCCACGTATCGAGAAACGCCACGTATCGAGAAACGCCACGTATCGAGAAATGCCACGTATCGAGAAATGCCACGTATCGAGAAACGCCACGTATCGAGAAACGCCACGTATCTAGAAATGCCACGTATCGAGAAACGCCACGCATCGAGAAACGCCACGTATCGAGAAATGCCACGTATCGAGAAATGCCACGTATCGAAAAATGCCACGTATCGAGAAACGCCACGTATCGAGAAACGCCACGTATCGAGCAACGCCACGCATCGAGAAATGCCACGTATCTAGAAACGCCACGTATCGAGAAACGCCACGTATCGAGAAACGCCACGTATCGAGAAACGCCACGTATCGAGAAACGCCACGTACCGAGAAACGCCACGTATCGAGAAAGGCCACGGATCGAGAAATGCCACGCATCGAGAAATGCCACGTATCGAGAAACGCCACGTATCGAGAAATGCCACGTATCGAGAAACGCCACGTATCGAGAAACGCCACGTATCGAGAAACGCCACGTATCTAGAAATGCCACGTATCGAGAAATGCCACGTATCGAGAAACTCCACGTATTGAGAAACGCCACGTATCGAGAAATGCCACGTATCGAGAAACGCCACGTATCTAGAAATGCCACGTATCGAGAAACGCCACGTATCTAGAAATGCCACGTATCGAGAAATGCCACGTATCGAGAAACTCCACGTATTGAGAAACGCCACGTATCGAGAAACGCCACGTATCGAGAAACGCCACGTATCGCGAAATGCCACGTATCGAGAAACGCCACGCATCGAGAAACGCCACGTATCTAGAAACGCCACGCATCGAGAAACGCCACGTATCGAGAAACGCCACGTATCGAGAAACGCCACGTATCTAGAAATGCCACGTATCGAGAAACGCCACGTATCGAGAAACGCCACGTATCTAGAAACGCCACGCATCGAGAAACGCCACGTATCGAGAAACGCCACGCATCGAGAAACGCCACGCATCGAGAAATGCCACGTATCTAGAAATGCCACGTATCTAGAAACGCCACGCATCGAGAAACGCCACGTATCGAGAAACGCCACGTATCGAGAAACGCCACGTATCGAGAAAGGCCACGGATCGAGAAATGCCACGCATCGAGAAACGCCACGTATCGAGAAATGCCACGTATCTAGAAATGCCACGTATCGAGAAACGCCACGTATCGAGAAACGCCACGTATTGAGAAAGGCCACGGATCGAGAAATGCCACGCATCGAGAAACGCCACGTATCGAGAAATGCCACGTATCTAGAAATGCCATGCATCGAGAAACGCCACGTATCGAGAAACGCCACGTATCGAGAAACGCCACGTATCGAGAAATGCCACGTATCTAGAAATGCCACGTATCGAGAAAGGCCACGTATCGAGAAACGCCACGTATCGAGAAACGCCACGTATCGAGAAAGGCCACGTATCGAGAAATGCCACGTATCGAGAAATGCCACGTATCGAGAAACGCCACGCATCGAGAAAACGCCACGTATCGAGAAACGCCACGTATCGAGAAACGCCACGTATCGAGAAAACGCCACGTATCGAGAAACGCCACGTATCGAGAAAACGCCACGTATCGAGAAACGCCACGCATCGAGAAACGCCACGTATCGAGAAATGCAACGCATCGAGAAACGCCACGTATCGAGAAAACGCCATGCATCGTATTTTTATGCTAGTTCTGAGTTAAGCTAGCATTTTAGCATCACTTTAGCTTTTTTGGCTAAGATTTGATATCTACTGAGGTTTTTAAAGCTAATTTTGAGTTAGAAATATTTTAGCAACATGTTCGTTTTTTTTGGCTAAATTGGCATCTGCTAAAGTTTTTTGGGCTAATTTTGACTCAAGCTAGTATTTCAGCTACATACTAGCTTTTTTTGCTATTATAACATCTACTGAGGTTGGAGCAAATCCCATGTTCAAACCTTTTATGCATTTTTACATTTTTTAGCAATTTTTGGATTTTTCAAGAAATTCTTCACCTTCTTTACGTTTTCTTTTAGCAACTTTAGTATTTTCAGCAAATCTCTTAAGCTATTGCAAACCTTCAGCCGACAGCTTTAGCATCTTCCACATTCAGCTGAAAACATTCACACTAACACTGCTGCAGGGAAAGTAACTTTCTGGTTTCCTTTGATTTACTGTAAGTTTTCAACCGTTAACATGATAATTCCATCCAAATGACAATCACAATCGAATGCTTGTCTTTGGAAAAATGACCTTTTCCCACTCCTCTGCCGTGATGCTGTGTCGTTTTTAACTTTAGTAGCAAAAACGCATGCTTAATTACTAGCTGAACTTCAAATGAGCATAACATTTCTCTGTAAATAAAATCAGCCAAAGAATTTCAGCATGTTGCTGAAATAAACTAAACTCAAAATTAGCCTAAAACCCCCAATAGATAAGAAATTAGCTAAAAATGTTAGCAAATTGCTAAAGTATTAGTTAAACTCCAAATCAGCATCAAAAACAAATTAGAGGCCAAATTCGTCATAAAAAAGCTAGCTTGTTGCTTAATTACTAGCTAAACTCCACATTAGCATAAAATTCTTCAGTGAACTAAATTAGTCAAAAACGTTAGCATGTTGCTAAAATAGAAGCTAAAACTCTAAATTAGCCTAAAAATCCCACTAGAAAGCAAAGTAGCCAAAAACGTTAGTATGTTGCTAAAATAATTGCTAATCTCCAATTTTTTGAAAATTACTATGTGGATCTGGAGCTCCTCCTGCCACCGTTACGGACGGACGGACAGAAACGACCTGCATCATCATCATCATCATCATCAGCAGCAGCAGCAGTAGTGAAGCAGAATCACTCCCGGCAGGTTTTCCTGCCGCAGGCGGAGTTTCTGTTCATACTGTTTACACACATGAATCAAATCTGCTTCACTTCTGTAAACAACCTCGATCTCCTCAGAGGATCATCATGAAACACTGAACGGAGCAGAAGAAACTCCAGGTTTTAGTGTTGGACATCAGAGATGGTCCCGCCCTCCCTGCAGGTCTCTGACCGCCATGTGGGGGTCACTTGGAATCTCAGGGGGTGGGGGTGGGGGGTGCTCCATCCAGATCCACTGAACTTCCTGCAGATTTCCTTCATGTCTGCACTTGACTCTTTTGTCAAACTGTGACAACCTCAGATGTATCCAGAACCAGTTTTACAAGCCAAAGCAGCTTCAGGTCACGTGACTCCCAGAAGACTCTCTGCAGCGTGAGGTCAGGTTCAGCCTGCAGCAGAGGGACCGTGGACGCTTCTGCGGCGGCGGGGCTCGGCTGGAGGCTGGCGGGGGCCACATATCTGAGAGGAGCTGGGGCGTGACGGGACACGCTCAGGACGGCCGACGGAGGGCCGGACGCCGCCGGAAAGCCTGACGCTGACCTCCAGCAGGTGGAAGTCCTTCTAAGAGATGAAGTGTTGGTGTTTGTCAGGTGGTCCACTTTCTGCTGCTCAGGAATTTGACACAACATGCGGTGAGAGAGCAGCAGAGCTCCAGGCCAAACGCTGAATCACACAAAGCATGGAATGAGGTGCTGCAGATGATTGTGGTACAGTTCATTCATGCAGCATCTGCACAGATCTTCAGTCTGGTTTTTCCTGCTGGTAAAATGCGGCTAACACTGATCTGCTCCCAGCTCCACCATGAACCTCCCACCACCATGCCTTAGTGTTGGTAATTCGGTCACCTTCACCTGGTTGCTCTAATCACACAGGAGATGAACCAGAACCTTGATTGTAGAAGTTCTGTAGTGGAACATCCAGGACGAGTCTCCATGTTCTACATGCAGGTCACATGACTTTAAAGTTGCTAAATCACATCTGCTGGCAACTTTGGGATCCACGACCTCTGAGCTTTTGCCAACAGGAAGCCAATCAGAGCCGACAGGAAATGTCGGTTTCCTCGAAGAGACTTTTTAAAGAAACTTTAAGCTTCCTCTAAAGGACTGATTGGAGCAGAGACGTCCAGCGAGGAACCAGGAACCCGGCGGAGAGACGTTTGCTGCTGGTGTGAGTCAGTCTGAACATTCCCTCGTCTGCTTCGTTCTGTAAACATCTCACAGGAAGTTTGGAGCAAACAAAACGTTCCAAACATGATGCAGCAAATAATGAGAAGCAGGCCCGCATTCTTCACACTGACTGGACACCAATCTGCTGGGTGTGAATTTAAGAACTTTTGGCATCGATACAAAGTCGAACATTTCCTGAATTATTGTCGAGTCTTTATTCTTTTCATGAGTTCCAGAACGCACATTTGAAACAGGAAGAAACTCAGATTTCCTCAAAATCTCATCAGAGGAGGTCAAACCGGTCCAAACATTCCTCCAGTTAATTCAATTCAATACTATTTCTAGAGCGCAATATCACAAAAACAACTGCCTCACTTTCCTGATTCAGGAAAAAAAGGAAAAAAACCTCTAGGATGTTCAGAAGAAGGAGAGATCCTCCCCCAGGACTGACAGGAGATTTACCAAGACTGTTGAAGAAGAATTAGCTGATCTAACTCTACAACTACATATTAAATAGAGTTTAGTCAGATAGGACTGGGGAATGGGTTGGGCCGGGGTCCACGGCCAAGACGAGTCAGAGGCGAGGTCCACGGCCAAGACGAGCTTGAGGCGTGGTCCACAGCCAAGACGAGTCAGAGGCGAGGTCCACAGCCAATAAGAGTCAGAGGCGTGGTCCACGGCCAAGACGAGTCAGAGGCGAGGTCCACGGCCAAGACGAGTCAGAGGCGTGGTCCACAGCCAAGACGAGTCAGAGGCAAGGTCCACAGCCAATAAGAGTCAGAGGCGTGGTCCACGGCCAAGACGAGCTTGAGGCGTGGTCCACAGCCAAGACGAGTCAGAGGCGTGGTCCACAGCCAAGAACGAGCCAGAAGCAAGGTCCATGGCCAAGAAGAGCCAGAGGCGTGGTCCACAGCCAAGATGAACCGGAGGCGTGGTCCACAGCCAAGACGAGCCAGAGGCGTGGTCCATGGCCAAGACAAGCCTGAGGTGAAGTCCACAGCTAAGTGGAGCCAGAGGCGTGGTCCACGGACAAGACGAGCCAGAGGCGTGGTCCACGGACAAGACGAGCCAGAGGTGAAATCCACGACCAAAGTTAGCCTGAGGCGTGGTCCACGGCAAGGAACAAGAGCACAGACAATCCACCTGAATTCTACAGTTTCTCCCGCTCTCCCGGAGGAGAGTGAGAACGAGAACAACACCTGAATCGCACTGCACCAAACAGAAGCTCAGAGAACTGAATATAATAAATAATTAAGACTAGAGAAGAGGTGAATGAGAATAGAGAACAGAATCCCAGAGCTCATGTTGATAATAACTATGATAATCAATCCTGAATTTTCCATCATATACATCATATCAATCTATTAATTTTTGAATTGAACTTTCCATACATCTGAGACAGAACTATTTAAAAATCTTATGTCAAAAATCTCCTCAGAAGCAATTTAGACAAAAGTTTCAAATTCTTTTTTATTTGTTGTTCCTGTCACACCCAGGAGACATCAAGGCTTCCATCATCCTTACAAATACAAGTATATAATACATATACATAATACGCTTGACAACGGTGCGTTCCATTTTCATGAAAAAAATATTTTTTTCAGGAAAATATTTTAAGTTTTTCTTATTTTCTTTCTTTACCTGATTATTTTTTGACAATTTTCTATGTCTTGTGTGTGCTTGTGTGTGTTTGTGTGTGTTGTGTACTGTGGGCTACTGCCCCAGTAATGTAGTGTTTTCTCATGTTGTTGAATTTCCCTTTGTGTTGATATATTTTTCATTTTTTTATTGGGTTGTTTAGAGTTCAGTTACAAATATAATTGTGGGAAAAACTGTTTATCCTTAGATAATAATCAGAAAGAGGCGTCCCAAAAATGCGGTTGAAAACTTGTTTGGTGAAGCCTGTCCTTGCAATGCACATAAACGCGTATTTGTGTGCTCTTGTTTCTCTATCCTTGTGAGGACTTTATGAGGACATTTTTGTGTGTTTATGTGTGTGTGCGTTAACACCCCACAGTGAAAGCATCAGCAGTGCATAAATCAGTTTCTCTGCCGTCTTTGTGGTCGAGTGAAGGAGTCTGAGCTGCAGTCAAAACATCCTCTGCAAACACATGGAAGCACAAATCACTTCTGAAGTGTCGACGCCGTTTTTAGATCTTCTCTAGTCGAGTTTGACCACAGGGATTTTCCTGCACAGCAGGACTAATGCAGAAATACATTTAGAGCAAAAATCCAATCTGAACATTAATCCCAATCTTACCTAACATTCACTTCAATAACGTCATGTGGATTAAAGGGAAAGTTGACAAACAAAAACAGTTTTTAATGAATCTAATTAATTACGTTTATCACAAAATCTGACCAGAAGTTCAAAAGAAAAAGTTGAATCCCCTGATTTCCTTCAGCAGCTGGAGCGGCTCTGAAATTTCAAACTGGAAACAAAAATGAGATTTATGAGTTGACGTCTCCGGCTGCGATGGGACGACAGGAAGTGAGCGGAGTTTTAGAGAGAATCTGAGGATCAGGTATCCCGTCTGAGCGCGGTGGTCTCTGGAGCTTCAGGTTTGCAGGACCTCCTGGAGCCTCAGCAGCTTTTCCAGCTTCACTGTAAATTTGGGAATCTTTAAGTCGTCACAGAAAAAAGTTACTAAAGCTGGAAGTCAGCAGAAGGTGCTGATGTAACTGTAAATCACATGTCAGAGTCAAGGCCCGGGGGCCGATCCGGTCATTCTATCCGGCCCTCCAGATCATTTTATTTTATTGTTATTAATGACCCGATGTTTTCTTTCTCTCATTTCTATCTTGTTTACATGTTAGAAAAATAACATGTTCTTCCCGTTCATGCGTGTGTTTCTCCCACCGTCCAAAAACATCCTTCATAGGTTCATTGGTGACTCTAAAGGTATGAAAGTGAGAGTGAACGGGTGGGCGACAGACTGGCACCTGTCCAGGTGTATCCCCTCCACCCATCAGTAGCCGGGTTAGTATCCTGCAGCGACCCCGAAAAGGGACAAAGAGGCCAAGAAGACGAATGAATGGATAATTATATTCAAAGTTTTGATATTCTGTTCGTTTTTTGGACTATTTTGGCTTTTACTACAATTTTTTATGGTGTTTTGGGGTTTAGCTAACATTTCAGCTACATGCTAGCTGTTTTGTTAACCTACATTTTTTTGCTTTTTTCTCATGCTAATTAGCCATTTAGCTAATATTTTAGTAAGCTATCAGTTTCAACGTTTTCAGCTATGAGCTAACAGCTTCAGCTATCCACTTCAGCATTTTTAGCTATCAACTTCAGTGTTTTCAGCTTCAGCTTTATCAGCTATTATCTATCGGCTTTAGTGTTTTCAGTTGTTAGCTTTAGCGGTTTCAGTTATTCGCTATCAGCTTCTCCTATCAACTTCAGGTTTTCAGCTATCAGCTTCAACATTTTCAGCTATCAGCTTCAACATTTTCAGCTATCTGCTTCAGTGTTTTCGGCTTCACCTTTATCAGCTATTTTCTATCAACTTTAGTGTTTTCAGCTTCAGTGTTTTTAAGCTATCAGCTTCAACATTTTCAGCTATCTGCTTCAACATTTTCAGCTATCTGCTTCAGTGTTTTCAGATTCAGCTTTATCAGCTATTATCTATCAGCTTCAGCGTTTTCAGCTATTAGCTATCAGCTTCAATTCAATTCAATTTTATTTAAATAGCCCGAAATCACAAAGAAATTTAGCCTCATTGGGCTTCAGTGTTTTCAGCTTCTGCGTTTACAGCCATTAGCTTCAGTGTTTTGAGCTATTAGCTATCAGCTTCAGCTATCAACTTCAGCTTCAGCATCTTCAGCTATCAGCATTACAGTGCATCTCCAGCGGCTAAATTCAGCTTCCAGCATTCACACTAGCATCATTGCAGGTAATGCTATATAACTAGTTCACAATTATGTCAAAAAGTTACAGTTTTAAAGTTTTATAAATGTAGTTTTAGAGTTTTCTATAAATGTTTATCCTTTTCGGCTTGTGACCTCATGTATGTTCTGGATTTTGGCCTCTTGTGTGACGGAGTTTGACTCTCCTGCTGTAAAGGATGGAAGTCTTTGCTGCATTTCACAAAACCAGCTAATGATCTGGCTTTGCAGGAATCAACCATCGAATGAGAAACAGATGCTGATAAATAAATGAGCTTCAGCTACAGGACAACCAAACGAGTCCAAGCATAATTATTGCAAATGTTTTTCTGGGTTCTATGGCGCTGCGTCCAAGTATTTAACTCTTATGGATAACATGAGCAAGAAAAGGAAAGTTTCTGTTTGTATTTCTGGTTTTATTGTTTTTTGACAGTATTTTCTTCTAATAAATGACAGAGAGTCGTCTAGTTGGTTAAGAGGAGCGGATGAAATAATGATGTCATATTAAACAACAACATAGAAACATTGTAAACCCAGATCTGTTCAGTTCTTCATGTAAATTCTCTCCTCAGAAACATCTTAGTCACAAAACTGTTGCATCTTTTTAAATATAACAAATATTTTCCTCTGTAGGAGGCAGACTTTTGCAGCAAATTATTCCACATTTACAGACTTGAGGATGTTTTCAGTTTAGCTGCTGAAGCTTTTGAACACAGAAACACCAGAGTCATAGATAAACAAAAGAACACTCTGTATGTTCCCACCATTGACGTATATACAGATGGACAAAGCCAGGTTGTGACATCACCGATAGAAAACACCGGACCTCCGTCTTCAACAAAATGATGTAGATTTAGTGGCCATTTTCCCGTGGAACGGACGTCGCCATGTTGGAACCAGACGACGTCCGTAACCGGTCAGTCGGTCTGAGTTATCATCTCTATGGAAACCAGTCTCACCAATCAAGAGGGAGTTTGTTGGAAAGCCACACCCCTTCAACTGCAAGCGGGCTCGAAAGAATCTGTTGGAGGTGGAGCCAGCTGGAACCACATGCTCTTGTTGAAGCATCTGATTGGTCAGTTAATAACTTGAATAACATGCGATAAAGAAAACATATCATGAAAAAAAAATCAAGAAGATGTTAAAAAGAGACACCAGAGCTAGAATGGTTATTCTGACAAACAGGATGACAAACAGTTCATTTGTAAATAGAAGTCTATGGGATTTGGTCTTTGGGACTTCCTGTTTGGAACATAAGGGCGGGGGGGTGACTGGTCCAGTTCTCTTTACATATTCTGGAGAGTTCCTAAACCGCTTTCACCTTATGTTATGGATGCATCATTTCTTTCCAGTCTTTATAACACCTGTGGAAAACAGACATTAGCTCATTCGTTCTTATTGATTATGTTTTCCAATCATGTTCAGTTCTGTTGGTGACCTCTTACATGTTTTTTCACATACATGTAACCCTCATCCAACCATTTCTATGAATCCTCACCACCAACTGATGCAGTTTTTAGAAACATTTGCTGGACGTCGTCGTACATAATAAGTTCTGTTTTAACCTTAACGGGTTTGGATCATTTCAATCAGTCTGACCTTAAAACACGCATTCGTACGTGTCCCATCATCCACACGTCAACTATTCCAACAGCTTTGGCAGTGTAGACTCAACACTGTACTGTAAATACAGTCATATTTATGATGAATATATCAGTAGACATGCTTTGAGTTTTTCCCAGCTCTGCTTTTTCCTTTCACAGGTTGATCTTTATTTGTGCCTTCCAGCGTATCTATGGTCCATAATTAAACTCTCTTTCCACCATAATTATCAATAACAACTTTTACTTTAAATCTGCTGTATGGAGACGACCAAAACCATGTATTTGGTTTTTCTATCATTGAGTTTATTTATGTTTGTTTTAGTTTTCTGTATGAACTATTTTTACCATTTTATTTTAAATAGTTGCGGAGGAGTCTGGCCACGCCCTCAACAGGAACGTGGACTAAAGAACTGATGACATGGTGAGCTCTGGAGAGACTCACAGATATTTGTAAAAAGAAGGAAATAAACCTGTGAACTCTTGTGGAATCCTTAAATATGTTTATCCACAATAATGACTTAAATGTTTGCGTGACGACATCACACGGATGATCTGATGCGAATAAATGAAATGAATTAATTTGAATGTATCGCTACTCCGGTTTTATTTTGTTTGTCAGACTTACTTGTTTGTATCATTGGCATGTAGAAAGTATTTGAGTGTATTTGTCATTTATATATCAGTCGTTATTGTAAATAAAAACGTGTTCTTAATAACTTACCTGGTTAAAACAATAATAATATATGACAGAGGATTGTGGGCCCAACATGGACCCTTGTGGAACTCCACAGCTGAAAATCAGCAGAGATGATTGAACAATTTCTCAGTTGTCTAAAGATAAGCTCTCCAATCATGAACTCTTTATTATCAATTAACTGTATAATCACTGTGGATGTTGATCTATTTTTTCTAATGATCATCAGACATTAGTTTATGTTTCATGAAGGTCATGTGACTTCCATAGAGGCAGTTTTTGGTTAAAATCCTCATCATAATAATAACCCTGACATAAATGTAGACAGTCAGGATCACTTTGATCCTGGATTGATTTATTCAGAGTTTCTAAACCTCTTTCTGCAGCAGATCCTGATGTTTCATACCGTCTGACTCATCACTTCCTCTCTGAACAACAACATACGGCAGAAGGAAGAAGCTTTTCCTCACGCTGCTGCGTCACTCCTCCTCTTTTTAACTAAAAACATTTGATTTCCGTTCTGAAGGTTTTCCATGAATCCTTTCAGAAGATAAACATCTTCTCTACTGATCTGATGAGTGTGTTAAACTGAGGACTAATCAGAGTATACAAATCTAAGTGTACTACTCATGAACGTCTGTCTTTGACTGTTTCAGTCTTCAGGCTGTTTGTGAATCAGAAACACTTCAGATTTATTCTTTACAGTCATTTTATCACAGAAGTCTTCTCTCTGGGATGACAGGTTACTGGTGGAGCAGAGGCTTTTATTCTGAAGGTCCTGTCTGGATGGAGTTTCCTCCATTCAGGTGTTTCAGCAGCAGCTGCTGGATGAGGTCAAACTTAAAAAAATCAGATTGAAAGCTTGAAGAATAGACATTGTAACTGAAAATATAGTTTTTTATTTGAAAACAAGACATTGTAAATTTGAAGGAAAATGAAAAACATATTTTGAAATTTAAAAAAAAATCAAAACCTGAAATAAATCTTGAAAAATTGAAAAAAGAAAGAAAACACTGAAAAGTTGAATTAAAAAACTACCAGCTGCTGTTTGGAGTTTTAAACTTTTTTTTTTTGCTTTTCCGAATCTTCACTCTCAGTCCTCAGTTTTACAGTTTCAATTCTGATTTTTGAGTTTTGGCTGCTGAGCTGAGCCTAATTGCACAAGGGGGCGGGGCTTTGAGCTCATTGGCTACCTGAGGTAATGCTGATGTGACCGTTTTCTGCTGCAGAATGTTTTCTGTTTACGTCTCCGTCTGTGTCGCTCCTCTCTGATTAAACTCATGGAGAGCAGTCTCTCTACCGTGAACTTTGACCTCGCTAACATTGCGGCGCACCTCCATCTTGATTAGATCTTTGTTTACATCCTAATGCTGGACTGACGTTTCTATGAAAGTTTGAAAAATGAGAGAAAAGTGTCAAAAGATTCATGTGTGTCTGAGAAAACTGTAGAAAATGTGGAGTGAGGAGTCAATTCTGTTACTCCATGGGAAAGGTGTCCCGGTAGCCAATGAGCTCAAAGCCCCGCCCCCATGTAAAATTAGACAACTCGGCAGCGAAAACTCGAAAACCAGAAGAGAAAACTGAGGACTGAAAGTGAAGGTCCAGAAAACTCAAAGCAGCAGCTGGCACAACGGGATTTTGGTTATTTTTACATTTATACGTTTTTTATTCAAGTTTTCAGTATTTTTATTTTATTTCAAGATTTATTTCAAATTTTCCTGTTATTTAAAACTTTAAAAAAAACTTTTTTTTTTTCAAATGTTCAAGATTTGTTTCAAGTTTGTTTCAAGTTTGGTTTGACCCGTCCCGATTAGACCCCGTCCTAATTTGACCCCGTCCTGATTTGACCCCGTCCCGATTTGACCCCGTCCCGATTTGACCCCGTCCTGATTTGACCCCATCCTGATTTGACCCCGTCCCGATTTGACCCCGTCCCGATTTGACCCCGTCCTAATTTGACCCCGTCCTGATTTGACCCCGTCCCGATTTGACCCGTCCCGATTAGACCCCGTCCCGATTTGACCCGTCCCGATTTGACCCCGTCCCGATTTGACCCCGTTCCGATTAGACCCCGTCCTGATTTGACCCCGTTCCGATTTGACCCCGTCCCGATTTGACCCCGTTCCGATTTGACCCCGTCCCGATTTGACCCCGTGCTGATTTGACCCGTCCTGATTTGACCCCGTCCCGATTTGACCCGTCCTGATTTGACCCGTCCCGATTTGACCCCGTCCTGATTTGACCCGTCCTGATTTGACCCCGTCCCGATTTGACCCGTCCTGATTTGACCCCGTCCCGATTTGACCCCGTCCCGATTTGACCCCGTCCCGATTTGACCCCGTCCCGATTTGACCCCGTCCCGGTTTGACCCCGTCCCGGTTTGACCCCGTCCCGGTTTGACCCCGTCCTGATTTGACCCCGTCCCGGTTTGACCCCGTCCCGATTTCACCCCGTCCCGATTTCACCCCGTCCCGATTTCACCCCGTCCTGATTTGACCCGTCCCGATTTCACCCCGTCCCGATTTGACCCCGTCCCGGTTTGACCCCGTCCCGATTTCACCCCGTCCCGATTTCACCCCGTCCCGATTTCACCCCGTCCCGATTTCACCCCGTCCCGATTTTACCCCGTCCCGATTTGACCCCGTCCCGATTTTACCCCATCCCGATTTGACCCGTCCCGATTTTACCCCGTCCCGATTTGACCCGTCCCGATTTGACCCCGTCCTGATTTCACAATTTGACCCGTCCCGATTCGACCCCGTCCTGATTTCACCCCGTCCCGATTTGACCCCGTCCCGATTAGACCCGTCCTGATTTGACCCCGTCCCGATTTGACCCCGTCCTGATTTGACCCCGTCCTGATTTGACCCGTCCTGATTTGACCCCGTCCCGATTTGACCCCGTCCTGATTTGACCCCGTCCCGATTAGACCCGTCCCGATTTGACCCCGTCCTGATTTTACCCCGTCCCGATTTGACCCCGTCCCGATTTGACCCCGTCCCGATTTGACCCCGTCCCGATTAGACCCGTCCCGATTTGACCCCGTCCTGATTTGACCCCGTCCCGATTTGACCCCGTCCCGATTTGACCCCGTCCCGATTTGACCCGTCCCGTCCCGATTTGACCCCGTCCCGATTTGACCCCGTCCCGATTAGACCCCGTCCCGATTTGACCCCGTCCCGATTTGACCCGTCCCGATTTGACCCCGTCCCGATTAGACCCGTCCTGATTTGACCCCGTCCCGATTTGACCCCGTCCCGATTTGACCCCGTCCAGATTTGACCCCGTCCCGATTTGACCCGTCCCGATTTGACCCCGTCCCGATTAGACCCGTCCTGATTTGACCCGTCCCGATTTGACCCGTCCCGATTTGACCCCGTCCCGATTAGACCCGTCCTGATTTGACCCCGTCCCGAGTTGACCCGTCCCGAGTTGACCCCGTCCCGATTTGACCCCGTCCCGAGTTGACCCGTCCCGATTTGACCCCGTCCCGATTTGACCCCGTCCCGATTAGACCCGTCCTGATTTGACCCCGTCCCGATTTGACCCCGTCCCGATTAGACCCCGTCCCGATTTGACCCCGTCCCGATTGACCCGTCCCGATTGACCCCGTCCCGATTAGACCCGTCCTGATTTGACCCCGTCCCGATTTGACCCCTCCCGATTTGACCCCGTCCTGATTTGACCCCGTCCCGAGTTGACCCGTCCCGATTTGACCCCGTCCCGCTCTTCTGTCATCAGATCAACAACAGAGGAGAGAAAACAGACGCTGGCAGGCGGAGCTCCGCAGGGTCGCGGCGTTGAACCCTCGGGCTCTCGGTTTCTGCAGGTTTGGAGGGGGGAGGGGGGTTACCGTGTTCTCAACACAGACCATTGACTGTACGTAGAGAACTGGACAGAGTGGTGGTGACATCACTCCCGTGATCGATCAACGTTTCTATAGCAACTACTGTCACCAATCAGGAGTGAGTGGGGGGGGGTGCATGAGGGGTCCAGGTGATTAGAATGCAATGTTCAGGTCGCAGACGCAGCCATCTGCGTGGAGTGGGAGGAGCTTCAGGCCGCAGCATGTGGGATCTGATATCTGTCATCGTTTCTGCGTCTTCTGGCGTGAACTTCTGCAGAAACGATCTGCAGGGACTTGCTCGTGTCCCTTCAGATCACGCATACCATCTGATAAGTGTTTTTCTCATGCAGCTCCTCCTGAGAACCATCAGGAAACCTCTGGGCTGGAATGCGAGTGTAAACAAACGGTGGAACCGAAACGGACGGATGAACGTGGAGTCCTCTCTGATCGTCTGACAGGCTTCTGCCTTCAGAGATCTGCAGACTGAACGGATTTCAAACTCTGACGTGTCGTAACGTCTGCAGCAGTCAGGATTTGAGGAGGAATTCTGGCCTTTTAATGACAATCCACCATTATAATCAATAAAGATTAGATTCATCAAAGACCGGTTCCATGTGGAGCGGAGAACTTCCCCACCTGAAGAAATAAACCGTCCAGATTCTTCTCTGGGAAGCGTCCTCCACGCTGGATCAAACAAGTGAATCCTGGTGCAGCTCAGTACAGCCCGACTGACAAGAGCAAACAGGAAGCAGCAACATTTGGGCTAAATGGGTCATAAGAAGATGAAAACTTTAAAATTCTCTCTATGATCAATGTCACAAAGGTCCAAAACCCAAAACACACCTGAGGACAGGATAAACATGTATCAAACACTCTAAAGTTATATTTTAACACTTTAAAAATGTAACTTTTTAACACAATTGCGCACTAGATACATATCATTACCTGTAATAATGCTAGTGTGAATGCTGGAAGCTGAATTTGTCTGCTGAAGAGGCTAAAAATGCTGAAGCTAACAGCTAAACTCACTGAAGCTGATGGTCAGCTGAAATATTATCTAAATGTCAAATTACATAAAAAAAAAAAAAAAAAAACTTTGGTTAGCCAAAACAGCTAGCATGTAGCTGAAAAAAATTGCTCAACTTCAAATTAGCCACAAAAAAAAAAAAAAAAAAAAAAATTAGCCAAAACAGCTAGCATGCTAATATTAGCTTAACTCAAAACAGCTGGAAAAACAATTAAAAAAAAGCCTAAATTAGCCAAAACAGCTAACATGTAGCTGAAATATTAGCTAAACTCCAAAATAGCCAAAAAACGTAGTAAATGCCGAAATTAGCCAAAAATCTAGCAGAAAAATAATTTTTAAAACTTTAAAACTGTAACTTTTTAACATAATTATGAATAATAAAAAATCAGGAATATTATTCCAGAATAAATCAATTTAAACATTAAATAATTTTCAGTATTTTAGTCTCCATAAAAATATGACTTTGACTTGACTTTGACACGTGTGCTAAAGGCTCTGATGGATGCAGCAGTGATGAAGATGCTGATGTTCTCTGCAGTGATCTGCATGGATCAGAACTGAATCCATCAGAGGATCAGATCATAGATGTTCTGGCAGCAGATGGAGATGTTGAGAAGAAGAACAGAGATGATCAGAGATGATCAGAGATGATCAGAGATGACCTTCCTGCCGATCCTATCTCCGATCCCTCCTCTTCCTCTCATCCTGGTGTAATGAGAACATCCGTCTGCTCCTCTGCCGTCCCATTGTTTTATCAGATGTTTCTCCCAGAAATGGTTTCCGTCTCATCCTTCATCCTCGGCCGGTTTGTCTAAAAACGATGACTGCAGGCGAGGAGCGAGCAGAGGTTATCGGCGGCTTCCTCCAGCGCTGAAGCGGCTTTACGGGAAGTCTAAAAACAGAACCGCAGCCGTTTGGTTTCTTCACCTAAATCCTGGTTTGAGTAGGAAGTCTGCAGGAAACGAGGGTTCAGACTTTTAGGAGGGCAGTTTCTGCACCGCAGATCAGTTCTTCAGACGTTTGCTCGCAGAGTTCAGGTTTCATCAGGGAGTTCATGAAGTTCTCGTGATGTTCAGCCTGCAGCTCTGCAGCTTCAGCTGCCGCCTCCCTCAGACCTGCAGGAACAGACGGAGAACGCATCAGACGTGGAGAGGTGTGAAACCACCGTGTCCAGCTAAACAAACTGCTCCAGTTCCCACCGCATTCCTCTGGAAAACCACAAACAAACAAACAAACAAACAACCGCCGTAAATCAGACTGAAGCAGGGGTCGGTCTGCACTCTGAGAAATCCCAGAAGAAGAAAGTTTGACCTCCAGAGGTCACGTGAGGTCACGTCTGCTCAGAAGGATTCGACATAAAAGACGGACGAACACTTCATTTTTCTGTAGAAATAAAGTCGATTTTTGTTCTTGTCATTGAGATTTCTAGACAATAAAGAAGATAAAGATCAGCTTCTGATGAATAGAAGAATCAGACCTTCCAGCTCCTTCCAGGATCTGCAGCTGAAGCTGCTTCAGAAAAGCACATGAAGAGTTGATCATGAGGAGAATCTTCTGAGAAAACACTTTTGTTGACCGTGAGACAGACGGCCGGAGGGTCATGTGACAAGAAAATGAAATTTCCACAAACACCAGCTGATGCAAAGGAACCGCAAGAAAAGGACCAAAAAGGCTAGCATGTTGCTAATATATTAGCTTAACTCCATATTAGCCAAAAAAAACCTGTTGTTAAAATATTAAATGAACACAAAACTAGCCCAAAGAAAGATTAGCAAAAGACATTAGCTTGTTGCTAAAATAATAGATAAACTTAAAAAATATTCTATATAATATCAGTATACACAAATATAGTAAAAAATGTTAGCATGTTGCTAAAATATTAGCTGAACTCCAAAATTGCCTAAATAACCTCCGTAAACGCAAATTAGCAATAAACGTTGTGCTACAATATTAGCTAAATTCAAGAAATCTCAGTATAGGACTAATTAATTAGCCAAAAAAGCTAATACCTCGTTAATATATTAGCTTAACTCAGAATTAGCCCAAAAAATCTTGAACAGATTAGCTAAAACCACTAGCAAAATGCTAAATTATTAGCTAAACTCCATTATAGCCTAAATAATTCTAGTAAATCCAAATGAATCAAAAACGTTAGCATGATGCTACAATATTGGCTAAATTTAATAGTAGGTAAAAAACCTCACTAAATTTAGAAATTAGACAAAAAAGCTAAAATGATTTTAAAATATTAGCTTAACTCAGAATTAGCTAAATAGATTAAAAAAAACTTCAGTATAGCCCAGATTAGCATGTTGCTAAATTATTAGCTAAGGTCAAACTTAGCCTAAATAACATGATTAGCATTGATTTGATTGACAACCTGAATGTTTTGATACCAAAGTTTGTGAAAAAATTTGTAAAGAAGAATTTAAAAACCTGCGAAAAAGTCAGAAGTTTATCCTGATCGTTCGGATCGTGCGGAGCGACGGCACGTGCACGGACATGTGCACGTGGGCCTGGTGCAGATGCCGGCTGCTCCGCGGCAACGTTCCCACGGCTGTGATGGATCACAGGTTGAACATTTCCCCCCGTCGTCTCCTGATGGGACGGCGGCCTCCAGTTACAGGCCAGAGCTGAAACGGACGGAACTTCTTGACAGAACTTCAGACAGAACTTCTGACAGAACCTGCAGATTGACCCTCTTTGTTTGTTTGTTTGTTTGTTTTCAGAAGCTGTCAGGGTCTCTTTTGACCCGTTTGGATGTTTGGTAGCTGATTTCTACAAAAAATAATCAAATATAATATAATAAGATTTACGGCTCGTATTTTGCACACAGACTGGTCGGGGTCAGTTTTGACCCGTGTGAAGTTAAGGTGGATGTTTGACACCATTGGATCCGGTTTGCAGTCAGCGGGGGAGGTGGTTCCGGTCCGATCCTCCATCAGTACGATCTGGATCTGGAGGAAATAGTTTCCCAGCATGCATCTCCTCATAGTGACGTGAAACAAACACACCTCCACGACGCACTCAGGATCCACCGGAGACAGATCCAAAGTTCTGGTTCCGACTCTTTTGGCTCAGAAGATACAAACGGATCTGCGTGTGGATCTCTGGCTTTTTTCTCCTGAAAGGCTGCAGCGTTGATGATGAAGAGCTCTGACCCCCTGTGTGAGCGCTGGGGGGGGGGGGGAGACAGGTGCTGGGGGGTCTGTTAGTCTCATCATCGCCGTGGTAATGTCCTCCTGGTCGTCATGTCGACTCTTCCTCCTGACCAGGTTCCCACGGCGGGCGGGGTCAAAGGCCGGCTGCTAGACGGATGTGAGGAGGAGGAGGAGGAGGAGGAGGAGGAGGAGGAGATGTTTTCAGCTTCAACAGGAGATTTCTGTGATCTTTGGAGATCAGGTATCACCGACGTTTGGAGATGAAATGTTGGATGTTTTGATTCTTCACATAAAGTCTGAATCTAGACGGGAAGAGCAGCTGAGGTGGAGAGCAGGGGTGGGCAGACTTTTTGATTTGTGGGGCAGAAAGGGTTCTAAAATTTGGCATAAGGGAGCAGATGGAAGGAGTGATTTGGTAAGAACCTCATAAACTAAAAAGATAAAAAAATTCTTTAAATTGGATTAAAATTCACACATATTCATTTAAAAATAGAAAATTTGGGAATTTTCATTTCTAAATTTAGATTTTTGTTCTCTTTTGGGTGATCCAATGGGTTGATGTTCTTCAGAGGAAAATGCGAACTCAAAGAAATCTGAAAAATCACCTTCTGACTCAGAAGTCAGAGAAACAACATCATTCATGAGAAGAAAACAGAAATATAATGAAAATAAAACAATAATTAGGATTTTTGATTCAATGTATTTTAATTTTAAGGGCCACATTAAGTAGCTTAAGTAGCGGGCCGTAGTTTGCCCACCCCTGTTATAGAGGCACACTAACAATGTGTATTTTATTTATTCCTGAACTGAAAAAGTACAAAAAAAACACTCGTCTCTTAACATAAACCTTCAATAACAGCAGATTTAACCTCCAGTCTGTTTATGACTGTTTGGAGTCATTTCATCCTGTTAATGTGAGACTTTTTCTAATTAACTTCAACATTTATGAATAATGTTTCCTCTGGTTTCTCAGATTACATTAATTCAACATTAGGATTGAGAATAAATATCTCCACACTGGAATGTACAGATTAAGACTGAAATTTTATAGTGATGGAATCAGGAGGAGGAGGAGGAGGAGGAAGAGGAGGAGGAGGAGGAGGCGTTCTGGTCTTGGAACTGACAGAGAGGAGGAAGAAGCTTTGATCGTGTACTTCTGGTATTCATAAACTTTATAAAACTTTAAAAACAGTAAATAGACAAGGTAACAAAAATATGTTTTAGAAAGGGGAGGGGCCACAAAATAATTATCTTCTACCCACTCCTTTTCAAGCAGATTGTTTGCTTTACTTGTATATTTGTATTTTTTCAATTCTTATATTTGTATTTTTAGATTCTTATGCTTATTTTGTATTTTTGTACTTTTAAATTCTTATATTTGTATTTTTCAAATTATTATTTTATTTTCATTTTGTGTTTGAAAAAAAGAACAATAAAAAAATTTAAAAAATCGTTTTCTAAATGTTTAGCAAAATATTCCTCATAGGAAATGAATGAGAAAGTTTCCAAATTTAAAAATTTAAAGCAGATTAGCAACAAACCTTGAAATATATTCATTGTTTATGTTTTCATCTTAATAGTAATACAAAAAAATGGAGCTAATATTTTAGCAACATGCTAACGTTTTTGGCTAATTTTTAATCTACTGGGTTTTTTTGGACAACTTTAGAGTTTAGCTTCTTTTTTAGCAACAAACTAAAGTTTTTGACTAATTTGATTTACTGAATAATTTTAGGCTTTTCCAGAGTTTAGCAATGTGCTAGCTGTTTGGCTAATTTGGTATCTACTAAGGTTTTTAGGCGAGTTTATAGTTTAGCTTCTATTTTAGCAACAGGCTAACGTTTTTGACTAATTTGATTTATTGAACAATGTTGGGCTATTTTGGAGTTTAGCTAGTATTTAGGCAAAGAGCTAGCATTTTAAGCTAATTTGGCATCTACTTGGGTTTTTTGGGCCAATTTGGACTTTAGCTTCTATTTAAGCAACACAAAACATTTAGCTAAACTGACCTGGATTAAGGATTCTTGAGGAATTCTACCAAACATTTTTGAGGAATTCAGGTCTTAACTTCAGCGCTCTGTGATGACATTTCTAGTCTTTTAGAAAATTTAACATTTTCTGAATAGCTTTTACATTTTTAGCAAATTCCTTCAGCAATTAAAGTAAATTGTTTTATCATTTTCAGCAAAAAACTTCAGCATCTTTTACGAATTATCACAGGTAAATGACTTCTCCAGTTTTTTTATATTTTTAATGTCTATTTTAAAACTGAATTTAAAAACTAAAAGTATTCGTTGACTTCCTTATGTGAAAAAACAACACATTATAGTTCTGTCTGTTTAGTTGTTTTCACAATCTACTGGAATGATCCTGTTAAGGATTGAAAAGTTAAACGGTTAACATAGCAAGCTCTGAATGTTTTATGATATTTTATTTATTGATTTCAGACAAATAAAGATGTCTCACTGCTCCATTTGGAGTTTTTCTCTCGTCGGTCTCGGCTCAAGGATTGACCGAGGCTGCAGAGAAGAAGAACTGACTTTTTGGTTATCTTGACCTTTGACTCCTCTCTGCCCTCAGTTTATCCGTGGGACGACTGAGATGCTTCCTCCAGGGACGACCTCTGACCTTCCTGGGATGAGCAGCTGATTCTGGGGGTGGGGGGTTGACGCTCCCCGCTGGGCCCCTAAAACCCTTGATGACCCAATGAAAGGAGTCGTCCAAGGCTTTCCTAAAGACTTCTCCGCAACTCTGGCGGAGCTAAGATGGTTGTTGATGTAACCATGGAAACCATCACCTGGAAAGCTGTTTTTACTGAGGTAAAAAACCCTGAGCTCATATAAAGAAGTTTGAAAGTTTTCCACGAATTTAGAATTTTCTGTTAAAGAATAAAATTAATTATTGATGAGAAAAAATGGCGGCAAAACCCAAAGTGGAACTGAAACTGAAAACACAACAACTATAAAAACTAGAAAAGTGCATTACCTCCGATAATGCATGTGTGAATGCATTTTGCGGAATGTGATTGCTGAAAATGCTGAAGATTTTTGCTTAAAATCAGCACAAAAAACTTAAAAAGTTGCCAAATTAGCCAAAAAAAGCTAACACAGTGCTAATATGTTAGCTTAACTCAGAATTAGCCCAAAAAAGCCCTCAAAAGTTGCCAATTTTGCCAAAAAAGCTAACACGTTGCTAATGTGTTAGCTTGACTGCAAATTAGCCCAAAAAAACCTGAAAAGTTGCCAAATTAGCCAAAAAAGCTAACACGCTGCTAATATATTAGCTTAACCCTGAATTAGCACCAAAAAACCTAAAAAGTTGCCAAATTAGCCAAAAATGCTAACACGTTGCTAATGTGTTAGCTTGACTGCAATAGAATAGAATAACTTTATTGTCATTGTACAAAATACAACAAAATTGAGTGAAATTAGCCAAAAAAACCTGAAAAGTTGCCAAATTAGCCAAAAAAGCTAACATGTTGCTAATATATTAGCTTACCTCCAAATTAGCCCAAAAAAACCTCAAAAGGTGCCAAATTAGCCGAAAAAGCATAAGTGCAGAAAGTTTTATAACTATTTGAAAAATGTTCCCATTGACTTAACATGGGCTAAAAATTAACATAAATTGCGCAAAACCGTAAAATTTGCGAAAACCAAAAATACAAGCAGTAATGTCCTTAACGACCCGAACGTTTTGATACCAAGATTGCTGAAATTGCATGAAGTGTGCTTGAGGACATTACTGCTTGTATTTTTGGTTTTCGCAAATTTTACGGTTTTCGCGATTTCGCGCAATTTTTAGCCCATGTTAAGTCAATGGGGAAATTTTTCAAATCGTTTTAAAACTTTGTGCACTTTTACAACCTATGCAATATTGGTATCAAAACGTTCTGCAAATTTAGTACATTCATGCCTGTATTTTTGATATTCTCAAAATGTACGTTTTTTACGCAAATTAAGCTAATTACTAGCCTCATTGGAAATGAATGGGAATTTTTCAAATCCTTTAGAAACTTTTACAACTTATGCAACAGTCGTATCAAAACGTTCAGCTTGTTCAGGACATTCATGCTTGTACTTTTGAAATTCGTACACTTAACGATTTTAACGCAATCTATGCTAGTGTACTAGCCTCATTGACAATTAATGGACATTTTTAAAATCGTTATAAAACTTTGTACACTTTTTACACTTGTGCAATATTGGTATCAAAACGTTCAGCTCGTGGAGGACATTATGGCTAGTATTTTTGGTTTTCGTAAAATTTACGTTTTTTACGCAAATTATGCTAATTACTAGCCTTATTGAAAAGGAATGGGAATTTTTCAAATCCTTTAAAAACTATGCATTTTAGTAACGTGTTAGCTTTTATGGCTAATTTGGCAACTTTTAAGGTTCTTTTGGGCTAATTTGGAGTTAAGCTAACTTATTAGCAACGTGTTAGCTTTTTTGGCCAATTTGGCAACTTGTGAGGTTTTTTGTGCTAATTTGAAGTTAAACTAACATATTAGCAACTTGTTAGCATTTTTGGCTAATTTGGCAACTTTTGAGGTTTTTTTGGGCTAATTAGGAGTTAAGCTAACGTATTAGCAATGTTTAAGCTTTTATGGCTAATTTGGCACCTTATTAGGTTTTTTTGGCTAATCTTAAACAAAAATCTTTAGCATCTTCAGCAAACACATTCCGCAAATTGCATTCACACAAGCATTATCGCAGGTAATGCAATTTTTCTAGTTACTAATTATATTTTAAAATTTAAATAAATATTTAAATGAAAACACACACGTTCAAGCAGAGTCAAGATGTTCTGTGGTGTCGTTTGGTTCCGAGCGTCAGCCCGAAGCCGGGCCCGCCGCAGGCGGTGAACGCCGTTCCTGCGTCTCTGGAGTTTACAGGACCGGATCCTGTGGAGATCCAGACGTGATTCATGTCCTGCTCCCTCCGGGGAAGGAGGGGCGGGGGTCAGAACAAGCTGGGGGGGCGCAGTGTGGGGTCAGAGGTCGCAGACGCTGATGGACTGATGACAGGTGTGTGTTTTATCTCCGCGGGGCCTCCGCTCCTCTCATTCTCTGTTCCTCATCTTTCACTCGGAGGATTTTCCCAACGTGTCAGAGAGCAGAACCAGAACCTGTGCAGGCGGGAAACGCTCTTATTTATGTTTCTAACAAGCAAAAATAACATGAAAGGGTTTTATTTTTTATAATCACTTTGGAAAACTTAAAGTATGCGTGTTTTAAGAGTCTCACATGGATTCATCTGAGTGTTTTTACGTCTTTCACAAACATTTAAAGGTTTCAGAGACCAGAACCAAACCTTTTAAATCTGTTAAAAGTGACCAAAAAAACGGCCGTCATCATTGAAAACGTCAAAGTCTCTGAAAGTCTCAGTTCTGCTTTATTTGATGTTTTCAAAATAAAAGCCTAACTATTTGCTCCAGAGGTCAAAGTTCAGCTCAGCCAGCCTCTGATCAATCTTAAGTTTACGTTACTCAGACTTTAGTTATAGTGACACACAGTAGAGATATGAAGACCCAGATCAGGATTGTCTCAGTACCAACCTTCATTTGTTTTATCCTGGGAATGGATTCCAGCTGAATTCCTTATTTTAAGCAGATTTCCATTTAAATGAGATCATTACTTTGTTGTGAAGAGCGGCCATGCGTAGATGTTTTCTTTATTTCAGATGTCTGACGACTGAAATCCATGAATTCCAGGATTTCCTGATCACTTTTCCACAGCTGATTGATTCTTGCTCTGATTTCTCCCAGTCATGCATGTGTTTGTGGACGCGTGAGCGGCTTACTGTTGGATCTTCCAGCGGGATCGTGTGGACCAGAGAGGATCCAGAACCAGAAACTGGAGCTGTTCCTTTGGGGTTAAAAGCTCAGATTCAGTTGATGGTCTGTAAGAATGAGCAGACATCTTGAGATTTGTGGTCATTTGTCAGTATTCTGTGGTTGTTGGTGTTTCTATTGTCCCAGCCTGTGATCGAGTGTCTCGTTATTGAAGGTTATCTTGAAGCCCTCGGAGTTTCTTTGTTGGTGTTTCCTGTTCCTCTCTGTTCCAGAAAACTTTCACTTCCTGTGACGATAATCCAAGAGCCGCTCGTCCGTCTGTCGGTGACCGCGTCCACCTGCTGCCAGCCAGCAGAGCTCAGAGTTCATCCCGAGGACAGGTGTTTATGTTTCAGAGCAGCAGGTGAGCCCCACAGAGTCGAAAGGTCTGACGCGTGGCAGTAGATATTCATTTACTAAAGCGCCGTTATGGATCGGCGACCCGGTGAAACTGTAAACCCGAGAACGGAGCGTCAAAGGAAGGAGCTGTGGACGCGCCGCTTTCACCTCTGAAGGGTTTATGACGATAACAAGTCATCAACCGAAGGAAGAAATCACCTCACGTTAATCTGGGGGCAGGTTGGGACTAAAGAGACCAGTGAAGACCAGATTCTGTCGGGTTATTCTTTTATCATAGTTTGTTTACAGTAGGGCTGCCACAAACGATTATTTTAATAATCGACTAATCACCGATTATTTTTTCCGATTAGTCGATTAATCTGTTCATGGCCAAAGTGGATGTAAAGATGCTGAAGTTGATAACCAGCTAAATATTAGTTAAATGCCAAATTTACCAAAAAATAAGAAGAGCCAAAGTTAGCCTAAATAGCTAGCATGCTGCTGAAATATTAGCTAAATTCCAAATTAGCCTTAAAAAAACGGAAAAATCCTATATTAGCCAAAACAGCTAGCATATAGCTGAAATATAAGCTAAACTCAAAAATTGCCTAAAAAACTTAAAAAAAGCTTAAGTTAACCAAAATAGCTAGTATGCTGCTGAAAATATTTGCTAAACTCCAAATTAGCCTTAAAAAATTGAAAAATCCTATATTAGCCAAAACAGCTAGCATATAGCTGAAATATAAGCTAAACTCAAAAATTGCCTAAAAAAACTTAAAAAAGCTTAAGTTAACCAAAATAGCTAGCATGCTGCTGAAATATTTGCTAAACTCCAAATTAGCCTTAAAAAAATTGAAAAATCCTATATTAGCCAAAACAGCTAGCACATAGCTGAAATATAAGTTAAACTCAAAAGTTGCCTAAAAAAGTAATAAAGCTAAAGTTAACCGAAATAGCTAGCATGCTGCTGAAATATTTGCTAAACTCCAAATTAGCCTTAAAAAAATTGAAAAATCCTATATTAGTCAAAACAGCTAGCATATAGCTGAAATATAAATTAAACTCAAAAAGTTGCCTAAAAAACGTAATAAAGCTAAGTTAGCCGAAATAGCTAGCATGCTGCTGAAATATTGCTAAACTCCCAAAATAGCCTAAAAAACCTTAATAAATGCCAAAATATTCCAAAAAGCTAGCAGAATGCTATATAATTTCAACTTTACTACAATCTGACTTCATACAATATAAAGTAAGACTATCGACTATTAAATTAGTCATCGATTATTTTAATAGTCGATTAGTCATCGATTAGTCGACTAATCGTGGCAGCCCTAGTTTACAGCTGATTTTCTGGTAAATGTAGCTTTTAGTCGTTTATTTTCTTGGTATTGAAATTGTGACTTTTCTCGTTGGTCGTCTTCTGTATGTGCAGTTACCAGTTAGAACACGTTGGTGGTTTGATTGAAGGTTGTAAATAAATCGATGCATTTGGACTAAATGCATTAGGAAAAAAGAAAGAGTAATTCTAACCTAAAAAGGCAGAACAGCTTCAAAACAAACAAATTTAGAACAAAAAAGAAGGAGAAAAGTGACAGTGCAGGGAACTCCATTATGGAATAATCTTGAATAATCCATAAAAGAGTCTAGTTCCATTACTACATTTAAGAACATTTCATTATATGAATCATAGGTCATTGGGAACGGGTGAAATAAAAAAAAAAACCTGAAGTACTTGCTTAATTGGTTATTGGATGTTACTTGTTCAGGTGTTATTATTGTTGTTGTTTTGTTGTTCTTACTGTTTGCTTGTGTGTTTTTTGTTTATTTATTTTCTTTACTTGTGCTTTTTGCCAGCCAGTTGACATAATATTGTTAAAGACAAAAAATAGATTCTCTTGAACTGATTGATGGATTTGGTTCTTCTTCTTTCTGTCCCTTTTCATTTTCACTAAGAACAAGAGGTTTTTTATTTTTTATTTATTTTCTTTGAAAGTCTTATTGTTCTTTGAAAATGAAATAAAAAATAAACTAACTAACTAACTCATCGGGCTGGTGGTAAATGCTGTCTACTATTTCACACCAACTGTTTTCCAATTCATCGGGTCTAAAAGTGAATCGTCTTCATCGTGTTGGTGGTGCGTCTTCATCGTCTGTGTTGAGGTGACGTCCTGGTGGTTACAGGTTAAAGAACCGGGACGTTCTATACCAGAGGTCTCCAACCTGCAGCTCCAGAGCCACACGTGGCTCTTTTATCTCTCCATAGTGGCTCTCTGGATGAAGAAAAATTAAAAAGTACTAATTTTTTTTAAAAAGTGGAGATTAGCTATTATTTTAGCAACATACTAACGTTTTTGCCTAATTTGTTTTCTAGTGGGGTTTTTAGGCTAATTTAGAGTTTTAGTTTCTATTTTGGCTACATGCTAACGTTTTTGATGCTAAGTGACAAAGGAATTCTATGCTAATTTGGAGTTTAGCTAATATTTTAGAAAAAAAAAATTCTGATTTTTTTAGCTATTTTGTTATCTACTAATTTTTTTTTTGATAATTTAGAATTTAGCTTCTATTTTAGCAACATACTAACATTTTTGACTGTTAGTTTACTGAGGAATTTTAGGCTAGTAATTAAGCAACAAGCTCGCTTTTTCTGGCAGATTTGGCCTCTAATTGTTTTTATGCTAATTTGGAGTTTGGCTAATATTTAGCAATATGCTAACAATTTTGACTATGTTAGTTTACTGAGGAATTTTAGGCTAGTAATTAAACAACAAGCTAGCTTTTTCTGGCAGATTTGGCCTCTAATTTGTTTTTTACGCTAATTTGGAGTTTGGCTAATATTTTAGCAATATGCTAACATTTTTAGCTAAGTTGTTATCTACTGGGGGTTTTAGGTTAATTTTGAGTTTAGCTTTTATTTCAGCAACATGCTAAAATTTTTGGCTAATTTAATTTACAGAGAAATGTTATGCTAATTTGAAGTTCAGATAGTAATTAAGCAACAAGCTAGCTTTTTCTGGCAGGGCCTCTAATTTGTTTTTTATGCTAATTTGGAGTTTTGGCTAATATTTTAGGCAATATGCTAACATTTTTGACTAAGTTAGTTTACTGAAGGATTATTATGGCTAGTTATTAAGCAACAAGCTAGCTTTTTTCTGGCGGATTTGTGCCTCTAATTAGTTATTTTTGGCTAATTGGGAGTTTGGCTAATTTATTTTAGCAAAATATGCTAACACTTTTACTGTTAAAGGTTGCCGACTTCTGTTCTATAAACGCAATACTTTTGTTTCTGCTCCCACTTAAAGATCTAAAATTCATTCCAGATCCACAATATTCCCATTTCTCTCAAACATTGATCACAAATCTGTCTAAATGTGTGATAGTGAACACATCCATCCCACCTCACAGGTGAACATCAAGATGCTGATCTGACATCAGGATTTCATTCTTTAAGGTAAAGAAACTACATGTACTTGTATGAGCACACACACACGCACTCAAAAACATAAATGTACACACAAAGACACACAAACATGCACATAATTACACTCAGACAGATGCTAAATAATAGAAATACAAAATGTAGACACAGACATCCAAACACATTCACATGCATAAACACACACAGACCATTGGACTGTGGTTCCGTCACTCGGCTGTTTCAGATTCTGGTTTATGCTCACCAGAATTCACCGGTTCATTTTCCGGTTGTTATATAAAATCAAACAGAGAATTTTTCATTTTTTGTTATCCGTTTATGAAAAAAATATATATATATCTTGATTCTGACTTGAGACATTGAACACATCAACGTAGATATATATATTATATATATATAGATATACACAGTTCTCTTCCATAAATACAAATTTATGTACAAAAAAGCAAAAAATTAAATAGAAAAACTGTCCTCAGAAAGATATGTACACATTGCATTGCTTCTTAAATTAACCGAGACAGTAAAAAAGCATCAGGAATGACACAGATTTTTGGTATCAAGAGGAGTAAAAAACAAGAAAACGTTTGTCTGGAGTCTTTCGCTGGTTAAAAAAGCTTAAAAATAATGACGATAAAGAAGGTTTAGATCTAAAATATTGTCAACAGTTGGAAGACGATCAGCTTATGAGGCGAAGGATTGTTCTGTCCGAGTTCCACCTGGTTTAGATGGGACCAGGACGACAAAGACCGGTCCTGCCTCCAGTAATGGCTTCGTCCTTTAGCGGTCAAGAGGCACTTCCAGGTTCAGTGATTGTAAGGCAAACGTTGTTGTTCCAGCAGACAGAGAACAACAAACACAGAGTCACTCCCAATCTCTCCGGATCAGCAAAGTTCGGGTTGTTTGACCTAAAATCTTGATTCCCATCGTGGTCAAACATGGCGGCACACAGTGGTCAAGTAGAACAGCTAAGGCACCGTCTTCTGATTTGTGGACGTCTCAAGCTTTTTGAGCCATAAACGTCAGAACACACGATCTAGAATAGAGATTGATAGTGCAAACATCGCAGGACATTCGGCTGTTTTTACTCTCATTGTCAGAATCAAGCAGAATAAAAAGTCTTTATGTTTCCATTGAGCAGCAGCGATAAACCCTAAACGAAAACCTTTGGATCCTCTGGATGGACTCTTCTCACTGAAAAGCTTCAAGCCTTCAGCGTAAAAGCATCCTCTGCTGGTCTGAAACTCAGGGTTATACCTGGGAAGGAGACAGAAACAGCAGTTAGTCATCAGCGTACAGGAGGACTTCATGCTGTCTGGAAGAAGCACTGACGCATAAACCTGGGGGGAAAGGGTTTATCAATCTATCAGAGGAGATATAAATGCATAGAATGTATGAATTCATTGTAAGTTCATGTCATTCCAGAGGCGGGAAAACTCTCTGCTGTGTTTAACACTTTAATGTCGGTGATTCTTTCAACCGCTGCAACTCTTCAACGCAGAGAAAAGCGGCTCTGTGCGGTTATGAGATGTTAAGACAAAAGTTTCTCTGCTTCAGAATTAGATGATAAAGTTGATGGAGTAGTTTGTCAGAGTATGTGTTATTTCCTCTCATCGGTAACATCTCTGGTGTTAAAGGGTTAATGGAAGCATTTCTAAAATGTTATGTTCACTTTAAGCTTAAGTCGACACCGTTTTTTATCCAGTCAAGGAATGTTCAAACTGTGGACATTTTTGTAAAAAAACAACATGAAATTTGATCAAATCACAAGCATCCATCCATCCATCCATCCATCCATCCATCCATCCATCATCCATCCATCCATCCATCCATCCATCTTCTGTATCCACTTCTTCCTGTTTGAGGTCACAGGACACCAGAGTACGTCCAGCAATGTCGATGAGGGCGGGGTTCGCCCCCAGACAGTTCGCCATCCACGGCCTTGTGACTCTGAACTTAACGGGTTTAGGAGTTTGGCATGGATACCAGCCTTATGACATCACAGAGTTTATAGAGTGCTGCAGAACAACATAATACTGTTACCGCCACTTTGAAAGCTTTAAACCACATTGTCCAGGTACTCGACTGTAAACTTTATCAACTCCTCCAAAGCTTTTGACGCCGTCGACCACGCTCTCCTGGTAACAATGCTGGCCAGCAATGGTATTTAAAATCCACCCGTGGAATGTTTTGTCGACTATCTGTCTAACAGATCCCAGTCTGAACAAATGTCTCAGTGAAATCAAGAAAGGTGTACCACAGGGTTCAGTTCTAGGTCCCATTCCATTTATAGTAACAACCTGTGTTGAAACGTTCCAAATGCATCCAACCATCTTTATGCAGATGACACTGTCATTTACTGTTGCTCTCAGTCATTAGCACAAGCATTTGAGCTCCTAAAGTCTGCTTTTAATGTTGTTCCATCTCTTCTCTGATCATTAAAGATGGTTTTAAATATAGAAAAAAACAAAAGCGATGATATTTTCACAGACTCTGGTCTACAAAGCACCACTTGGTTTGGTACCTTCATTTCTTAGCTCTCGTCTAACTTCTTTAGTAATTCAGTTACACTGTATAACCACTGTACTCTATCCAATGTAACGCTGTTTATATGTATTCCCCTGCTTTGTCCCTTTGTTACACCCAAACTTTAACTCTTATATTGTCCATATTCTAATTTCACAGCTTATTTTATTATTTTTTTTATACTGTAACTATTTTTGGAACGTGTGCTGCTGACCCGCTTGGCCAGGTCACAAATGTGAAAGATCTTGATCTCAACGGGTTTTCCACCTGCTTAAATAAAATAAAATAAAATAAAATAAAATAATAAAAAAAATAAATAAATAAAATAAAAAATAATAAAATTAAATTAAAAAAAATAATAAAATGAAAAAATAAAATAAAAAATAAATTGAAAAAATAAGAAGTTTGATAATAAAATAAAAAATTAAAAAAATAATATAATTAAATAAAAAAATTATATAATTAAATAAAATATAATTAAATAAAATATAATATAATTAAATATAATAATATAATTAAATATAATAATATAATTAAATAAAAAAATAAAATAAAAAAAATAAAATAAAAAAATAATACAAAAAAAATGTAATTAAAAATTAAATAAAAAAAATTAAATAAATAAATTAAATAAATAAATAAAAATAAAATTTAGCAAAATAAAGCTAAGCTAAAGTGTAAAGCTGGTGGGAAATGAAGGAATGGGCATTTCAGGGGTTTGGTGACTTTGATTTAATTTCTGGGCGTCTTCACATCAACAATCCAAATCTTTAGTACTAAAAACTCATAACTCTTTGAGGAAAACTCAAAGATAGTTAAAAGAGATAAATAACACGCTCTAGCATTAGTCACAACAGCCCTGATGAATATACAGGCTGTTGGCGGGAAACTAAAGGGACCAAACTGTACCGGGTACCAGAGAGCACCCATGTATCATGTGAACAGAATTAATGGATCCTTATTCAGTCTGCAGGATAACTAACTCCTATGTGTTGTGTGACCTCACCTGTCACCTGCTGAAAATAATCTGCATGAATATTTTCTGTCAGCGCGGTCTACCACCTTGATATTTCCTTCAGCTTTGACCATTTGTACCTGAGGCTAAGACTTTAACAATGAACCTTTCTATTCCTCTGGTACATTTGAGTCGTCATCAGGAGTCCCACAAGGCTACCTCTAAGGACCCCTGTTTTTCTCAACTTTATTCCCTTTTAGTTCAATCTCAACATTTTTTTAACTTAATGAAAACAGTTTCTGATTTTGTGTCAAAGCCAGAAGCTGCTAATGAAGGTTGTAGCTAAAACCTGTTGGACATCTCCACTTTGGTCAGAAATACTTGTGACGTCCATGAAGAAGACCGGGGATTCCATGTTTCTGATTGGATATTTCTAAAGAACAAGTCCTTTTGTTAACATGACGTTAAAAACTGAACATACATAGCAGGAGAAACCTGTGACAGACTGAAGGAGGCTCAGTTTAACTGCGGGACCAGGACTGTTAATTACGGGTCAAATGTCCACTGCTCATTGACTGTATCAGAGAACTGGACTGAGTGAGTGTGATGTCATCCATTGAAAAAGGTTTATTTCAGCTCCAACCAAATGAAGTCACTTTAGTTGACACTTAATCAGAATGGTCTTATAATGAACCGCCGCAGCGACACACTCCGACCGTCTCACCTGGCGCCTCCAGGTGAGTGACCTCCCAGAATGCTCTATTAAAGTTCTGCCTTTTCATACAGTTTTAACCCTTCACCTGCCTGCTCAACAGAATGGTGGGACATTATGAAAACTATGTTTTTAAAAATATTGATTGTGTGTATTATTAAAAATTGAAAAAAAACTTTTTTTTTTCCCCAAAAATGGAAGAAAAATGATATATATTTTTTCTGGTTTCTGACTCGAGAAAAAAATTTTTTTTACTTCAATTTAAAAAACCTATATATATTTTCAGTTACTATCTGGTGCGCAGCAGTTAGTAACTATAACATTTTAATTTCTAAATATTGAAGTTAAAAATGTCTGGATAGTAACTTTTACAGAACTCTTATGTATTTTTAGAAAAAATTTTAAAACATTTAAATTTCGATTTTCCTTTAGAAATCGAAGTAAAAAATTGTTTTGATGATTCTTTTCTTTTTGGGTCAAACTTCTGAGCTTCCGTGTCAGTAAATGACGACATTCATCAGTGGTATGTAAACATGGCGCCCCCTTTGACTTGTATCCTCCTGTAACATAAACTCAAGCCCACGCTGGTCCGAGAGCCTCACCTCGGTGGCGAAGACGCGCTGCTCCATCTGCTCCGGGATGAAGAAGACGCGGTGGTACAGGCTGTCCTTTGCAAAGCTGAGGAGGGGGACAGTCAGGGATGAGTCACATTTGGCTGGACGGCGTGCAGCAGCGCGACAGACAGACTTACAGGTCAAACTTGCTCCTCTCCAGGCGCTGCTCCTCTTTGGCCAGGTTGCAGTCTGCCAGGTTCCTTTTGAACACGGACACGTCGCCTCCCTTCTCCGCCAGCGCCGCGTCTTTGTTGGACATTTTGAGATGCCCCCCAGGAAGGAGGAAGGACTCCTTCTCCTTCAAGCCGCTCCCGTTGTTGGGGGTCCCTCCGCCGATCACGGCGCCGCGGTTGTTCACCGCCTCCAGGTCGTTCTTCACCGACGTGGAGACCGCGGCGCGCTCTCTGCTGCGCCGCAGCTGCCGCAGGACGCGCACGGCGGCGCACGCCAGCATGGACAGCGTGATCAAACCCAGCGTGATGGCGGCCACCAGCGCCGGGGAGACGTCCTCGTTCTCGGGGGGGGGGTACTCACAGTGGTTACCCATGAAGCCCGCGGAGCACTTGCAGATGGGGCCGGTGAAGTGGGCGTAACAGGCGCCGCCGTTGCGGCAGGGAAAGCGGTCACAGGGGTTGCTGTGCTCCGAGCAGTCATTGCTGGTGAAGCCCAGCGGGCACCGGCAGGTGAAGTTGTTGACGCCGTCCACGCACGTGCCGGCGTTCAGGCAGGGCCGGCTGGCGCAGTCGTCGATGTTGGTCTCGCAGCGGGAACCCGTGAAGCCGAGCGGACAGCGGCACGTGACCCGGTTCATGAGGTCCAAACACTGAGCACCTGCGGAGAGCAGAGGCGGGCTCAGCGGCGGAAGGAAGGAAGGAAGGACAGATCCTTTCAATCCACAGAAATACAATGGAGTATTAGTGCCACAAAAAAAAAAAAAAGTAATATTACGAGTTTTTTTCTGGTAAATGTATTAAAGTGGAGGGGAGTCTACAGTCCAGTGAACTGAAGCAGAACAACCAAACTGTGAAAAGCGTCTTGGATTTCATCAAGTAAACTGAATGTTTAAAATATTTCAAATATTTGGAAGTTTCTTTATTTGATTTACAGTTTAATAATGTTTTATTGGTTGATGCTGCTTGCAGGATCTCTGCAGATCCCGTTGATGAAGCGGTCCATATCCTCCAGCTGTCCACTTCAGTCATTTCTTCCTCTACGACAGACCAGATCTCCTCCAACTCTGTGATGCTTCCGTCTGAAGAGGACCAGTTTTTGGAATTTTCAATGTTCTTGTCATATGTTTCCCCTGGGCTGATTGCCACTCCTCCCTGATGGGCTACACCTGTGTCCTTTGTTTTTTTTCACTCTCCTTTCTGTATTTAATGGGTTCCTTCCCCTCACTTCCTTGCAGGTTTGTCTTGTCACCCTTACCCACTAATCCTGTCTGGCATTCCAGGTTCTTGTGTGTTTTTGCGGAGTTTTGGCCTCAGTTAGTTTTGGACTTTAACCTCAGTGACTGTTCCTGTTTTTTAAGCCTTGTGCTCTTCCTTTGTTTTGGATTTTTGTTATTAAAAGACACTTTGATTTGGAGCTCGCAGCTGTCCTGCAATTGTATCCGCACACCAAAGCCTGACAGTTCTTGTGCTAACGTAACAGACTATTGTCATTTCTCAATGTTGTTTTGTGTCGAGACGGGACGTTTCATTTGGGGAAGGAGGCGTCCGGAGCTCTGTTTACATTCTGGTTTCTGTGCATGACAGAGACATGACGTAAGCGATGAAAGGGCTTCTGGGAAATGAAATAAAGTGACGGTTCTGATGAACATGGATCTCTGAGCTCTTTATTTTAAGTATGAAACTCCGCACTACCGACACAGAACCTGGAAATGATTTCATTTTAAATCACTAAAAGGTTCATAATTTCTCTGTTTTTAACACCGATTTGGACATAAATCTTCACCAGATTCTCCACGTCTTTCATCTTCAAGCACGGCTCTGATAAACGGACAACTTTGGTTCTTTTCTCATTAAATTAAGACTTTTAATCTTGTAAATTTACGACTTTAAAAGTCGTAAATTTAGCCTATGACTTTTAAAGTCATAAATATACGACTTCATTCTCATAATTTAGCAGCTACGACATTTTTCTTGTAAATTTACGAGATTTAAAAAGTTTCTTTATAAAGTGGCCCTAATACTCTGTCGTACAAAAAGGACCCATATATGTTAAAAATCAAGAAAGTAGCATAACAACCCCAATCAGACCCAAAGGTTCAATTAGAAAGTTGATTGAGACGATTTTAGAAACCTATAAAATTAAAATATTTTGAAAATACTTTAATCGGTTTTATGAGAAGAAGTTCATAGACAGAAACAACAGAACCCAGGAGAAACACTCTGAGTATTAAGTAAAGCTCGGGATCACTGGGTACCTCACGACACGATATGATACCTCCGATAATTGGTAAAAATGTTCTCTAATAACTCACATTATAGAGAACGAAAATATATCCCTATTTATGTTTTAGCTGGAACACAATCATAATGAACAACTTGTGTTTTATTTTGTGCCATAAATAATAGACACTTTACTTATTCTAATATTTGTATCATATTTAATACATTCCTGAGACCCCTCTCTCATTAGAACTCATGGGAAAACTGGGTTTTCTGCTCTGCAGTTCATCATCATTCCACTAGAGGCAGTAGAAGGACCTTCCTGCTCATTTCAAAATGGCTGCCTCTGTGAAATCTCAGAAACACTTTTGGCGGGAAAAGTTGGGCAAATTTTCACCATTTAAAGTTGAGAATAACTCATCTATTGTTATCCATTTTTAAATGAAAGTTTTCTAGTGAAAGAATAAAACATTAGGTGAGAATTAAATCTTTATAATCCAGTTGAAACATGTTAAAAATGTGTGGATCATATTCGAAACTTTGGGTAAATGCATTTTTGCTGCATTTGTGTCAATATTTTAACTTTTTAACCAACTTCACTTTTTACTGGATTTCATCAAAAGGCTTGAAAAAAAACTTTAATTAAAGAAAAGAAAATTTCAGTTAATTTTTTGAAGCAGTAGGCTTAACAGGGTGAAATGATTAATAAAATGTCTTTGACAAGCTTCGACAGCAACTGAATTTGAATTATCTGTTAAATTCAGAGTTAACAATAGTAAACATGATCAGCAGGGCCACTACTTAGTGTAAAATGGTTGTAAACAACAGAACAAAAATGAAATAATGGAAGTAGCTGCCGGAGACATTGGTGTAACGTGCACCTCCTGTCTACCACCAATAGATGACGAATATAAAGTCTATAAAGTCAGAAATCAAAGATCAATACTTGGTGAAAAGCATCGAGAATCAACCGCAGGACTAAATATCCTTATGTATCGCAATATCCATGTTTTGATTTCTCAGGGGATTCAGTCAATGAACTTGTTCATAACTTAAATTCCAGCATGTCGTATATCATGGATAGTGTTGCTCCTATAAGGTGAAGGTGATCTCTGGTAGGAAAAGATCTTCATGGAGAAATTCTATTCTGGTAAAGAATGGAGAAAAAGAATGTCAGAAGATGGAGAAAATCTAAACTACATAAAGAGAAACTTCACTTTTATAATTTACAACTGAGCAATGCAAGGAAGTTTTCTGACATTATTACCAAAAACTCCCATAATGCTCGGGTCTTATTCACTACAGTCGACAGGTTGACAGAACCACCTGTGTCTGCGGCTCCAGAACTTTACTCCACCAAAGCCTGGAATGAGTTTGCCAAATTCTTCAGGGACAAAATCAAAAAGATTAGACGAACAATTGTTTCAGCAACTTCAAGTTCAGGACAGGAACCGTATCCACTAGAAAAGATCTGCAGGACATTCTATGTCAACTGAACTCCTCCTCCTGCTGTCTGGACATTCTACCTACAAGTTTTTTCAAAAAAAGTCTCAAAGATCCTGGAACCAGCCCTGCTCCAGATTGTCAACTTGTCTTTAACATCTGGTGTTTTCCCAGAACCACTGAGAACATCTAGAATCAAACCTCTGCTAGAGAAGGACAGTCTAGACAAAACACAAATGAGAAACTTTAGACCGACATCAAACCTGATATTTTTAAGATGATTGAAAAAACTGTTTTACATCAGATAAATTAATCCTTTATGAAAACGACTGCTATGATTTCTTCCAGTCAGGCTTCAGACAGAACCACAGACAGAACCACAGACAGAACCACAGACAGAACCGCAGACAGAACCACAAACAACCACAGACAGAACCACAGACAGAACCGCAGACAGAACCACAAACAGAACCACAGACAGAACCACAGACAGAACCACAGACAGAACCGCAGACAGAACCACAAACAGAACCACAGACAGAACCACAGACAGAACCGCAGACAGAACCACAACAGAACCACAGACAGAACCACAGACAGAACCACAGACAGAACCGCAGCACTGAACCGGCTCTGACTAAAGTGACTAATGACATACGTTTGAATACAGACAATAGAAATATGTCAGTTCTAGTTTTACTGGATCTCAGTGCTGCGTTTGATACAGTCGACCACGCTATACTATCAGATGACTGGAGAACTGGGCGGGTCTCACTGGGCCAGAACTAAACTGGTTCAAAACCTACTTAGAAAACAGGAAATATTTGGTGTCAATTGGTATCTTCACATCTGAACCAACAGAAATTACATGTGGAGTCCCCAAGGCTCCATCCTAGGACCACTTCTATTTAACATCTCCATGCTCCCACTGGTCCAGGTTATAAAGAACAACAGCATTAGTTACCATAGCTATGCAGATGACACACAGATGTATATTCCAGTGACAGCAGGAGACCGAGGTCTGTACAGGTTCTTGGTAAATGCATGGAGGACATGAATGACTGGATGAATCACAACTGACTTCAGTTAAACTGAACTGAGGTTATTGTCTTTGGAGACGTCACTACAGAGCTTCAATCTATCATCTAAAAACTACCAACCAGACCAGAAACTTGAGTGTAGAGATAGACAGTCATAAAAATCATCCTATTATCATCTCAGAAACATCTGAAGGATCAAAGATCTGATGGAGAAACTAGTTCATGCTTTCATCTGTAGTGGACTTGATGACTGGAACAGTGTTTCTACAGGAAACTGCAGCTGATCCAGAACTCTGCTGTGAAGGTTCTAGACCACATCAGTCCAGTTCTGAGCTCTTTCCACTGGTTACCTGTCAGCCGTCTGTTTCTCTTAAATTAAAATCTTTTTATTTTCTTTCCATTTGATTTTATGATCACATCTTTACTATTTATTTTGATTGTTTCTTTTATGTAAAGCACCTTGAATTGTCTCTAAACATGAAACGTGCTACATATAAACTTGCCTTGACACACTCCTAGTATTACCAGCTTTATATGTTGTTTTTCCACACTGAGAAACAGGAAGTGGAAACTTCCTCTTAAGTTGAAACTTTTCCATCTGGAAGTTTGTTGTGTCTATTCCAACACTGAAGATATCTCTATAATCTAATGTTTGATTGTTGATTGCAGGATTTCTGATTCATCTGCCTCTCTCTCTCCTCCTTGTAAACATCTACACCGACGCTTCTCCTGGAACTCCTTCTCCATCTCTTAACTAACGCTCTTCTTCTCGTCTCTGTGACCACTCTCTGTTATTTCTCTTTCAAATGATCTGGATCTGATCAGCTGGACTTCAGATACGATCGACCAAATCTTCTCCACCATGAGGAGAGGGAGAGCGGACGATCAAGGCTAGATATGTGAACGCCCCACAGGTCGAGCGGTCATTCTCTGCCTGTCGCAACTCTTGATGTTCACATCATTGGATTATTGATCTGCTTTCTGATGATTGGAGATGGTGGAATCTGGAAGTACAGCACAGACTCTGACACACCCGGCCACGTCTGAGTGAAGGCAGGATACACCTGGACAGGTCACCAGTCACAATCAGACACACACACACTGTCACGTTCACACATAAAGACAATTTAGAGAAACCAATGAACCTATGAAGGATGTTTTTGGAAGGAAGGCGGAGTCAACCCACGCATGAGTCTGGACTCCTCCAGCAGTCCCTCAGAAACGTGAAGATGGGGGGTTTGAAACCATGATGTGTCAGCAAGATCTCCCAATGAAGAAGTTTGAGATGAACTGAAGGAAACGTGAAAGCAAACGTCCAGAAACCCGGGGTAACAGGGAGATTTGCCCCAAGACGAAGAACGTCCTGAAGGTTTCCTAATTCTACCTCAGGAAGACTGAAACGAGGATGTTCTGCTGGTGTATTGGACTGAAGGTCAATCGTTGAAGTTAGTTTTTTAATTTGTGATTCCTCTATATTGTTTTTTATTGTGAACGTTTTTTTAAGGTTATCTTGGGTTATGATTAATATAATACTGATCAGATTAGGTCTCATCAGGATGACCCTGATGTTAAAATATAGAAGGGACTTCCAGAGTGTCCACTAATTTACAAAAGTTAAACTTAAGGATTCTTAAGACCCTTTTAAGAACACTTAAAATCTAACTTAAGTTGACTTGTACAAAGAACAGAAATATCCAGAGTTCACTGTTTCCTGCTCTACTCATGAGATTCAATCACTACGATCTCCATAGAGCAGGGTTCAAATGTCCTCATGATAGTTATATAGTATATAAATATAAATATATTATATAGTGTTTCCTGAAAATGTTTTTTTTGTCACATCACGTTGACAAGGATAAAATTAACACATATTTACCAGAATTTAAGAGAATGTAATGCTTTGAAAGAGTTTATTTTAGCCAAATTAAATCTGAGACTTTTTCTGAGTTTTGAAGGATTTGCCGCCGTTCTGAGTCCACCTCAGGAAAACCTTTGACCTCCAGCCTGACTGAATGAATTCTTTAAGAGACCTGATTGTTACTTTGAGAATCCCAACTGTCCTTATTTCTGCTGGGAACCAAGATTTCACGGAATCTAGTTAAAAATGATTGAGATCAAATGTTGTTTGTGGATCAGAAGATCAAAGATCAGAGATGAAAGTGAAAATAGAGACAGAGATTTATTAAGAATAGAAACATTCTGGCGTTCTTTTCCTACGATAAACAGTCAGGTTGTTGCTACATTCATTGTCAGGTATCGGTCCCCTGTCGCCCCCACTGACCATTGGTTGGTCTCCACACTACACTTCCCATCAGCCCCTGCTGTCACTCCCAGAAGCCACACAGCTGTTTTCCATCAGTAATCACTTCCAGCAGTATTTGATCTCTGCTCAGTGTGAAGTCTTGTTTGTGCCGCTCTGCCTGCATCGCTGAGCGTTTCGTCTGCCGCCTGCCCCGACCCTCTCCCTGACCCGACCCAGACCGGACCGCTCTGGTTGCTCTCTGATGCCCTCATTAGGTTTGACCTCTGATATTGTCTTCTATTTATCCATCCATCATCCATCCATCCATCCATCCATCCATCCATTCATCCATCCATCCATCCATCAATCCATCCATCCATCCATCCATCATCCATCCATCCATCATCCATCCATCCATCCATCCATCCATCCATCATCCATCATCCACATCCATCCATCCATCCATCCATCCATCCATCATCCATCCATCCATCCATCCATCCATCCATCATCCATCATCCATCATCCATCCATCATCATCCATCCATCATCCATCCATCCATCCATCCATCCATCATCCATCCATCCATCATCCATCCATCATCCATCCATCATCCATCCATCCATCCATCATCCATCCATCCATCCATCCATCATCCATCCATCCATCATCCATCCATCATCCATCCATCCATCCATCATCCATCCATCATCCATCCATCCATCCATCCATCATCCATCCATCCATCATCCATATATGCATCATCCATCCATCCATCATCCATCCATCCATCCATCCATCCATCCATCCATCCATCCATCATCCATCCATCATCCATCATCCATCCATCCATCCATCCATCCATCCATCCATCATCCATCCATCCATATATGCATCCATCATCCATCCATCCATCATCCATCCATCATCCATCCATCCATCCATCCATCATCCATCCATCCATCCATCCATCATCCATCCATCCATCCATCCATCCATCATCCATCCATCCATCCATCCATCCATCAGCTTCCAGTCGGGTCGGTTTTTCCTGCTGTGAGTCTCTTACAGGTCGAGGTCGGCTTGCAGACGTGGTCCAAAGCCCGGCCGGCTCAGTGGATTCTGGTCCCGTATGGGTTTGGTGTGAACACTAAACCTGCTGATTCTCTGGAACTATGATGTCAGTTATGAATTCCACCACGTCAGAAACATGAAACTGCAGTGAAACAGCTCAAAGACAGACGTCAGAGCGAAACATGAAACAGGTTTTTGGCTCCAGAACTTCCTGTTTGTTCTTTGATCATCAAGGACCACGTGAAGAAGATCTAACACGGACCCAGACTCTGCTGTGAGGAGAGGTTCTGCTCTACGTCTAATGATATTTCATCAACATCTGCAGAGTCAAGATGATTTACTTCATTGGAAAAAGATCAGATCAGCATAATCCTGGATTTGGATTGAGTGAAGTTATTCAGAATCTGACTTTTGTTGGATTTTAGGTTTTTTTGTTTCTGGACGTAAAGCTTTTGTTGCAATGATCTCTGGGTAAAAACCCACAACAATCTTCACCAGAGGAACAGTAACACCATGTCCAACATTGTTTCTCTCAGAAATATGGAAGTCAATAGACAGATTCCTGTCAGGAGAACTGGTCAAGCGGCAGGATCAGCCCACAGTCATCCATGAAAGATTGAATCTTTCAGGAAAACAGGAAGTCATCAGAGAACACGGCCCCGCCCCTGTAAACACATTTCTGGTGAAAATCACAAATAATTTCAGGCCTTTCTTCACTTTTTTTTACAGAGATTCTAATCAGAGATGAAAAGCTCAACTTTAAAGAAGAAAATGAACAACAAAACAGCACTTTCGATCAACCAGAGGAATGTTTCAGCTCAAAACGATCCAAACATTTTCTGTTTTTCCTCCTTTTGAGGCTCGTTGAAAAGCTGGAATGACGGCAGCTGACGGCGGCGCTGATGAGGCCCTGAGGGACGCCTGAACGCTCGGATGCAACAGATAACCTGACGCTGACCTCCGTCTCCGACAGGCTCGACCAGAAACCATCCAAACAAACCAGACTTCCTGACCTGGTCGGGGTGCATTCTGGGACGCCTGCGGCACCGACAGAACCGGGGTCAGAAATGCTCCGTAGAGACTCACAGCTGGAGCGGCTTTTCTGACAAACTATTGGGAGTTCAAGTTTGGAGGCGGAGCCTGACCAAATTCCCACCAGATTTGAGTTCACAACAGGAACCAAATCTGTAGTGGTTCAGAGGAAAGAATGATCTTGGTAGTCTTGATTTGTGGGCTTTGTTTATTTGTTTTGATGAGTTTTTTGAGGTAGTTTTGATTGGACAGGCCTTAGCAGGGAGCTGCTGACTCACGACCGGATCAGCGTTCCCCCAGACTTATTTAGTTTTTATATTTTTGTTGCCTTTTTCATTTCCCCCGAGACTTGGGCAAGAAATACTGAACCACAACTCCAGACCGGAAAAGGTTTGATATGACAAACAAACCAAATGACAAAATTTCTACTTAATCTTAGCAAAGTCAAAGTTTTCAGGATGAAAAACATCAGCCGAACTTCTGATGACACGATAGGTTATTTATGTCTATTTTTCATGTCTTCTGGTCAAATACAGACGTCTGCCTAACATGGTGTTAGACGATGTCATGTGGGAGTCCAGACTCGTCTCCTCTCTGCAGAGAACCGGGTCTGTGGAACCAGAGAAGCAGCAGGAGTTCTTCTGTGTTTGGGTCGGATCAGCGGCTCCGTCTAATTGTATGAAAGCCCCGGAAGATGAAGCTGAAAAACTAAAAAAAAAACAGCTAGCATGTAGCTTGTAGCATGTAACTTAAATCTTAAATAAATTTCCATAGAAATATATTTTATCCAAATTATACAAGTTAGAAATGAGCTCAAGATAACATCGGGTCATTATAATAACAAAAGAATCTGGAGGGCCGGATGCGGCCCCCGGGCCTTGACTTTGACACGTGTGATCTAGACATTATTTGCTTCAACTCTGTCTGGATTTACTGACTTGACTTAAAGCTCCAGTTTCCTCTCTTCATCCTTGACTCGCCATTTACAGGTCAGTGACCAAGTGGTGGAGCGTCTAGACCGGACGGTCGTGGGTTTGAATGTTTGGTTTGGGGTGTTAAACCACCAACTGATCCCCACAGAGATCTGGGACTGCAGATCCCTGTGGGGGGCGGAGTCAGGTGTTCTGAACACGCCTCTCTGTGTTCAGCTCTTATCTGCCGCGCTCTACGAGTTCTCACAAAGCTACACAGACCTGGAAGCTCAGGAAGTCCTACTAGATAATGACGTGAAGTCTGCCGTTTCTGGCGTCTCCATCTCCGTTTTCCCGGTTTGACGGCCGATGGCGGCCAGTCGCCGTGACCTTCTAAATCAGAGGGATGGAAGGACAAAACGGAAAAGTCAGAACCTGAACCGACAGGCGATGTTTGCTGGACAGATATGAGAACGTCAGAGTGGATGTTCTCTCAGGGCTCGTTTACATTACAACGTTTTCGCATGCGTTCCGACAACTTGGTTATCGTTTGGGCCTCTCGTTTAGACCAGAACGGCATTTTAGGGCGCCCAGAACGACAACTTTGGAGAACGCCTTCCAGAGTGGAGCGTTGCGAAACGTTCCCATTCCCACCGCCCTCCCATTCTAGTGTGTACGGTTAGGAACGGTGTCAGGGTGTAAAGCGGATGTGAAATAGGGAAGTTCGCGCATGCGCAGTACTTCTTCTATTGTTCTTTTCCATCCGGTGGGAGTGGCTCACAGCGCGCATAGCGGCGTGGCGTGTGAATTACATCGGTTTCCGTCAGCATTCGTTTTAACCGTGAACGCAATATCATTCTGGAACGTCCTGGTGTGTACCCGATATCTTGCTTACCGGGTCAGAGAGCAAAACGCGTTCCCGTTCCAGTAGTCGCGTTTCCATTAACTCTGAAATTTCGAAAAACGGAATTTCGATATTAAATTCTCCTAATGGAAACACCACAATTTCGAAAAAACTCGCCTTTTTCGAAATAAAGTTTTTGCGCTTAGAGGAGGTGGTATTTGGGCCGTATCAAAACAGTAGTTTTTCGAAAAACTGTAATGGAAACACTTTTTTCGAAACAAACGAGTCACGTGACCATTAACCGGATATGACGGCTGCCTTGGGCACCGCACAGCGGGCGCCACGAGAGGTCCCACAGCATCGCACAGCTCATCAAGCGAAAATGCTGAATCCACAGCTCTTCGGTGAATTCTTCAACAAAAATGTTTGACTCTACGTCGCTCCCACGTATAAGGAGCCTGCCGCTCCGAGGCTCGGATCAGACGTAGACGTCTTCTCTGAATGGAAGGATGAGAGCTAGCGCCGTGGCAGAAATGTGATTGAATCTACTGCACATCAAAATAGTGTTTATATCCGTCGCCATGTTTTTTTTAATGACTTATCGCGGGAATTACTTCGAGTTTTTCGCATAATCATGGTTTAATGGAAACGCTGTTTTTTTTCGAAACAGTGTTTTATCCAAATTCTAGAAATTTCGATAAAGTTTTGCGCAAAAGTGTAATGGAAACGCAGCTAGTGTAAACGAGCCCTAAATCCAGCGGTGAGATGATGAATACGAGGGACGAGATTCCACATCGCAGGAAGATAAAGTCACAGCAAACATAAAAAAACTGCAAACAAAAACACCATGGCAGCAAAAAATAAAAAAAGAAATATCTGTAAAAAGACTTAAAAACAATCCTGATAATAAACTTCTGCTGGAAGTTTCATGTTTACAGATATTTCTTTCATTTCTTTGTTGCTGTGATTTGGTTTAACAAGCTTTAAAGATTTCAACTTCATCACTTCCACACTTGGCCCGTATGAATCAGAGAATCAAAAATCATCTTTGGTTTGTTGCTTTAAGACCCGGATAACAAATGACCTCTGCGTCCAGTTTCACGTCTCTGATTAGAAACTAAAAAGAGATGCCTGGAAGAACGCATGTATGTTTTGGAGAGGCGCCAGCCGACACGCAAACACGCGTAATGTGTTACACATGAGGCAAAAGCAGAAACGGGGGCGTCGGAGCCAGCCTGGGTCCTTCTTATCTCGTCCAGCTGCAGAGACAGATGGAGCCTTACCGGGCCTCCGCCGGGCCCGGCGCCGGTGCCAGAGCTGCATTCCTGGATGAAGCAACACACGGCACGGTTACTGCTGGGACAGGTCGGCTGTGATAAGAGGACGCCTCCATGGAGGCTTTGTCCCGGGACAAACAGCTGTCACGCTCCATCAGAGGGAACACAAACTGTGTCCCGGACCAAGACTGAGGCACTCAGCAAGAGGCCAGGAATCACAGGGCTGCTGGAGCCTATCACTAATGACCCCATGAGACCTGCACCACGAAACATGAACGAGGAGAACGTCCACACAGAGAGGTCCACACCGGGATTTGAACCAGAGCCCAGGCGAGAGTGCTGACCGCTGCACCACTGTGCAAGCCTCTCCAGATGCAGCAAAATAACCAGGAAACAAATGATGTTATTATTGAAAGTTTGCCAGAAGAATGTTTGAGCAGGAGATAAGATCAGAATATTGCATAAGTGCAGTCGAGTCGGTCGACTGAGGCTCGCGTCTATAGACATGTCAAACATAGAATAACATCAGATGATGGATCCCTTGAGAGTGGGAGAAGGTAAACGAACATCAGAACACCTCGGCTCCACCTCACCAGGAATTATCATTATCCACTTCTAACCTGAGATTTATACCTGATATTATACATTTCTAACTTTCCAACAGAGATTCAGGTCATCAAGAATCTGAAGGGACATAAATCATGTAGAAAAGAAAGACTGAACGTGGCTCCAAACTTTGAGAATTTAAGTTTGATTTCGAGTTAAGTTTGTTTCTTTTCTTATTTCCCAGAATTATTGCAGAACCAAAGTCCAGAACCATTACGGGTCGGTTCCATTAAAGTTTGGGGTGGCGCTACAGTCATGTCACTGACTGTATAAGTAGGAACTGGACTGATAACCCCTCCCCTCCTTATTTCTCAGTCATTTATTTGTCAGAATAATCATTCTTAATCTGATTCTTCTTAACTTTAAAGATATTTTTTCTTATTCCAGATGTTTAAGGTGTAAACTGACCAATCAGACGCCTCAGGAAAAGCGTGTGGCTCCCACTGGCCCCTCCTCCGAATTTTGATTGACAGATTCCTCCGATCCGCTTTCAGTGGGAGGAGTGTGGACTCTGACCAAGCTGGAACAAGCTCACTCCTGATTGGTTGACAGTAGATCTTCTAAAAAAGTGACTCAGACCGACTCGGACTGATCGCCGTCGACGGGTTACAACCAGGAAGTGACGGCGGAGGCTCCGGCCTGATCCTGTGAGGGTGGAAGGTCATGGATTTCCTATGGAGGACCTCAACACCTGCTTTCTCCAGTTCTTACTTATACAGTCAGTGGTTCAGGTGAGCACTTCTAGTGAAAAGTCTACGCTGGCGTGAGTAAACTCATTTCAGTCTCTGTGTTCAAAACTCGCTATGTGAGCCTTTAAGGCAGTCTTCACAAAAAACAGGTTGATCTTTGACCAATCAGGGACTCCGATTTCGTAAAAGTAACAGCCGTCAACAGAAGAGAATCAAAGACTTCACAGCTGACGACAGAATCTACCGATAAAATGGATTCAACGTAGAGCTTCATAGATCCAGACGCTGCACTCGTTCTTCTCATTTATCCATAACTGGAGGATCCCGTTTGAACAGCGGTGATGTCTCTACGTCTGTGGAACCACAGGGATGTGTCCATGTGGGACGTTTTCTCTGGAAACTGTGAGGAAATGAATGAAATCAGAACAAAAACAGATGAATAGAAACGCCTCCGATCAGATAAACACAAACAAGTCCGTCTGACATCATCTGGAGGTCTGAGGCTCGGCGGAGGACAACTGAATGTCTATACACACTACAGGAAACAGCAACACGTGAGGGAGTTTAACGCCGTCTATGAAGAATGAAATGAAATCACAGAGAACGACTTCAATCTACTGCAGCACAACTGTTATCCTGACCGGAGCAATCCATGAAACATTCCTAAACTCAGAGTATTTGTCCTCTGAAGCTTCAACGGTTTCTCGACCCTCAACCGCCCTGAAGAAAAGCCAAGAGAAGAACGATGTCGAAGACGTCAGAAACATCCATTAATGTCGTGTCTGAGGACATCAGGAGAAACGACTGACGGAGCTTCTGGACCACTGCTGGACCCCGCTCAAATGCACGGAAAGTCTAGAACGCTGGAGAACCCGGTGAGATGGAGAGGAGCTGGACTGTTTCTCCAGGATGGAGCCGTGCTGGTATCACCCAGAACATCAGAACCAAAGAGTAGACCGCCTCTGTCCACAGATGACTGGATGACCAGAGGGAACAACAAACAGATGAAAGGTCAGAAGATTCAAAACAGGAACCCAGAGACAGACACGGTTACGGTCCTCAGTCCACGGTGACAACAACATGGATGAGTACGGACATCCAGAAAATCCTGTAGGAAACGAAGATTATCTCTGGACTGACGAGGAGAGAGGCTAAACTCTGCAAACCATCAGATGAAGAGTCCACAGCACGGTCTCTTTTACCTTTAATCAAATATCATAAATAATCATCTTCAGAAGTTCTGGACCTCAGCGTTCACAGCAGCAGATCAATAACTCCAATATCTACGTTTTCATTTCCTCGATTAACGTGGAAATATTAGAAACTGTCGACCAACGAGAGGGACAGCAGAACATGTGGACCATCTATGGAACCGTCGACAGTATATAGACTATCCATCTACAATCAAAACGGTAACTCGATTCAGCCATCACAAGGACAAAGAACAAGTAGACAAGAAACTACGACTAATAATAATAGTAAAAATAATGATTCATAAATCATTTTCTGTTCATTATCAATAAACTCTCCACTCTTGTGATCTAATAATGTTTTCTGATGTTAACCAATAAGGATCCATCTTTGTTATTTCAAGTTATTGATACTTATGGATTTACTAAAAATATGTGCTTGGTCTGATAAAGTATGAATATCTCTAAATAGATGTTAATGATCAGATTAATGTAACTATGTGTAAAAAAAGCTAAATTCAACTTTTTAAACTCTATTTCATAATCTCATCTATTTCAGTTATTTAAAATTTAATCAAACTCTAGATGACAACTTTTCATTTTTAATGGACATAATGTATTATATTAATAGGTGCAGTTATGTCTAAGAATATTTGCATCAATATTTACATGTAAACATATTAATGTGAAAACTGCATGAATGATTTCAGCTTCTTTTATCTTCTAAACACTTTATGACTAAATACTTCAATGATATTTCTTCACGTTTGTCTCGTCTAGTTTCTTGTTTCAATTATTTGAAATAAACCAAAACACACACCTGCATTCTGTTATAGAACAGTGAATTCCACCTGATAAATGGATCATTTGTATCTATAATTTGACAGATAAGAGGATCAGACGAACGCCGTTGAACGACATGTCTTATGGAGTAAGCCTTCCCTCATTTCCCATCATCCCTACCACACCTTCCAGCTCCTCAAACCTCAAGCTAACAAAGATTTTGAACAATATCGTCTCTGTCCAGTTCTGATCCTGGTTCTGGCTCAGACGAGGAAAACAAAGACGTTCATGGATCTATTAGTCTGTGATTGGATGCATCAGAATGGGGCGGGGCTGTGGGTTTATTGCTTTTAGCAGTCGGTCCTACGTCACTGCTACAATCTTTTTTTGTCTGTTTCTGATTCATCAAGTTTTGAATAAAGAAATTCTTAGAAATTCAGTTTTGAGCTTAATTTTTTTTAAATATGTCCTCCATTGTAAAAAAAATCCCACAAGAAGACGATAAAAACACCAAAAACACGTTTTTAATCAGAAAAGGGTATTTGATCATTGATGGAAGCCACAGAAAAACATGTGAGGATAAAACCTTCTTAGCATGAATGAAGCATCATAAAGGTTTAAGGTGGTTCAGTTTAGGAAGAGGTTCTAGAGTTCTGTCTGAAACACATGAAGACCTCTCTTCATCTAGTTTGGTCTGGTTGCCTCCATGGAGGCATCTAATGCCTCGTTTCCACTGAGCGGTCCTGACCGGACGATTGGGCATTTCCATTACAAAATGGATTGGTCCCCCGTTGGCCGTAGATCCATGGAAAAATGGAATGGACCCATGAGGGCGGAGCTTCTGTCTTCACAGGATGTAACCCATTGATTGGCGCTTTTCCCGAGTCAAGATCCAAACTGAAAGTTTTTTCTTCTATTCGGCGGTATTCTTCTTCGACCCCCACAATCTTCTCGCAAAGAAGAGTAAATTCTTTACTTACAGTACCCCCCCCCCATTCGCGGGGAACCAGAGACACCCTGAATCCACAAATAAGGAGACAAACACACCTGTTCTTTGTCTTTCCTGCAGGTGAAGAATGTCTGTTACTGCCTCATCTTCGGTCTACACCTCGCATGCGCTTTGATGCTCCAACACTCAATGGAAATGCTCGCCTGAATTTCCCGGACCGTTCTAAACCGGCCAAAAGGGGAATGGTCTAGTCCGCACCACTCAGTGGAAACGAGGCTTAAGAGGCAGCCAGACCAGATTCCAGAGCCACCTCAACTAGCTGGATATGGAGGAGCAGGGGCTCTACTCTGAGCTCCGGGTGACCGGAGTCCTTCTCCTGCTTTCTCTAAGGGACCGCCCAGCCACCGTATGGAGAAAGTTCATTTCAGCCACTTGTTGTAGGATTTTGTTCTTTCAGTCATGACCCAGAGTTCATGAATTGGAACGAAGATCGACCGGTAAGTTGAGAGCTTCGTGTTCTGGCTCAGGTCCTTCTTCACCACAATGGACCACATAACGGCGAACCCCCCTCCAATCCCCCTGTTGACCTCACGCTCCGATCTTCCCTCACTTGTGGACAAAATCTCAATAAATTTAAACTGAGGCAGGAGACTCCGCCCACCGACAGAGGACAAACTACCTTTCTCCGCTCCAGAACCATGACCTCAGATTTAGCAGTGCTGATTCTCATCCCAGCCACTTCACACTCAGTTGTAAACCGCTCCAATGCATGCTGGAGGTCCTGGTTCCAATGAAGCCAACAGAACAACATCATCTGCAAAGAGCAGAGATTAAATCCTGTGGTCCCCAAACCAGATCCCCTCCGGCCCCTGGCTGCACCTAAAATTCTGTCGATAAAGACTATGAACAGAACCGGTGATAAAGGACAGCCCTGCTGGAGTCCAACATGCACCGGGAACAGGTCTGACTTACTGCCGGCCATGCGAACCAAGCTCCTGCTCCGGTCGTACAGAGACCGGACAGCCCTCAGTAAGGCTCCCAGAGCACCCTCCACAGGATACCGCGGGGAACACGGTTGAACGCCTTCTCCAAATCCACCAAACACATCTGGACTGGATGAACGAACTCCCATGAACCCTCCAGCACCTGAAGAGGGTGTAGAGCTGGTCTACTGTTCCACGGCCAGGACAGAAACCGAACTGTTGTTCTTGGATCTGAGGCTCGACTATCGGACGGACTCTCCTCTCCAGAACCCTGGCATAGACTTTCCCAGGAATGGTCAGGAGTGTGATTCCCCGGTAGTTGGAACACACCCTCCGGTCCCCCTTCTTGAAAAGGGGAACCACCACCCCAGTCTGCCAGTCCAGTGGTACGGTTCCTGTCTGCCACGCAATACTGCAGAGACGTGAGGTACTCAGGGAGAACCTCATCCACCCCCAGAGCCACTGAGGAGCTCTTTGACTACCTCACTGACCTCAGCCCGGGTGATGGACAGTTCCACCCCAGAGTCCTCAGCCTCTGCTTCCTCCAGAGAAGGCGTGTCAGGAGGATTGAGGAGATCCTCAAAGTATTCCTTCCACCAACTGACACTGTCCCCAGCTGAGGTCAGCAGATCCCCACCTGCACTGAAAACGGTGCCTCTTTCCCCACCAGGTAGTGATCAGTGGACATGTCTGCCCCTCTCTTACCTGAGTATCCACGATACACAGCCGGAGGTCGCTTGAAACGACTTCAAAGTCGATCACGGATCTCGTGCCAATGGTGTCCATTCCTACCAATCCCCCCTCCAGGTGCCACTGTCATTGCCCACGTTGGCATTGAAGTCCCCCAGGGGAACCCCATTGGGGTACCTTCCAGTACCCCTTCAAGAGATACCAAGAAGGCCAGGTACTCTGAAACCACCGTCAGAGACCTGCCCCCCACCTGAAGGTGAAGGGATACGACCCTCTCATCCACTCGTGTGAACTCCAACACTTGGCAGCTGAGCTGGGGGCTCACGAATAAGCCCACCAGGCCCGCCGCCTCTCACATTGGCAACTTTAGAAAGTCCAACCCCTCTCAGAGGACTGAGGTTCAGAGCCCAGGCTGGATGTGGAGGCGAGCCCAGCTAAATCCAGCCGATACGGCTCAACGTCCCGCTCAAGCTCAGGCTTCTTCCATTCGTTCCATGTCCCAAAAGCCAAGTTCCATGACTGGGGTTTGAGTCACAGAGGGACCTGCCTTCCACTGCCACCCAAAACACATTGAACTGCCCCCTTCAGAGCTCTCCTGCAGGGGGTGGGCCCACCAGAGAAAACCATCAAGAAGAAGAAAACCAGCTGGTCCTCCTTATCCTTATTCCTTAGATAGATGATTCCTTATTGTTTCTCCTTAAAACCACCAAACTTACACCAGCACCTCCTCCCTTTGGTTCTCCTCCTATATGCCCCCCCCCTCCCCCCCCCCCAGCAAACCAAGACATTTACAGGCTAAACTCAGGTGTTAAAGACTGATCAAGATAACTGCAGATCTGTCTGTTCTTTCAACAATAACAATATTTATTTTCTGATAACATCTAATAAATCGATGGTGACCGGTCCAGGTTGTACTGCACTTTTGTCTGACAGTAAATGTGTCAGAATTAAGTTCTAGATCCTTTTTTCTGGTAAATAATATGAATAATAATAAGAATAATAATAAATAATATTCATCTCCTGCAGAAACTTTCAGTGAAACTCCTAAATAAAGGAACTGTGGGAGATTACAAAAGCTCTCATTAATAACTAACTAGCAGGTGGACAACAGAAGCTTCATGCTTGTGGAACAGGAACAGTGTGAAAGAAACACAAGAAGGGCTCTGCTCAACCGTGAAATGACCGAGCGGAGCAGCAGGAGGTGAACCCTGCAGGTCCTCCTGCTCATCAGGAGGTTTCCTAAAGCTGAGACGGATGCAGGTCAGCCTAAATGTTTCTGTTTGACACCAGATTCACGCTGCCTTTGAGGAGAACCAAAGATTCTTCATGACTACTGGAGCTTCTCCAGTGCTTTCTTCATGCAGCAAATCCAGAACCTCTGCAGTGATCCATACTGGTCTCTGAGTCCTCTAAGTCACATGATCTTACAAACGTGATCTTTTGGTATTTGAGCATACGTGTGCACGACATAATGATCCTGTCAGGAACACTTTAAATGAGCTGACGACGCGGCAGCATTCTGCCTCTAAACCAAAAAACAGCCCAGCCAGAAAGGCCAAGTGGCCCACATGGTGTAAAATTGAAAAAAAAATGTGACCCCCCCCCCAGTTGATTCTGTCTGCAGTTTCTGTGGTGCCCCCACCTGTGTTTGCCCACATTAGCTTAAGCGGGGATTCAGTGGGTTGGCTCACTACGCCATCCAGCCATCTGGTGGACAGCGGAGCTGGATACTGAGGAGCTCGCTAGCATGCTAAAGCGGAGCTTGCTAGCATGCTACAGTGGAGCTCGCTAGCATGCTAAAGCGGAGCTTGCTAGCATGCTACAGTGGAGCTCGCTAGCATGCTAAAGCAGAGCTCGCTAGCATGCTAAAGTGGAGCTCACTAGCATGCTAAAGCGGAATACATTAGCATGCTAAAGCGGAGCTCGCTAGCATGCTAAAGCGGAGCTCGCTAGCATGCTAAAGCGGAGCTCGCTAGCATGTTAAAGCGGAGCTCGCTAGCATGCTAAAGTGGAGCTCGCTAGCATGCTACAGTGGAGCTCGCTAGCATGCTAAAGCAGAGCTCGCTAGCATGCTAAAGTGGAGCTCGCTAGCATGCTAAAGCGGAATACATTAGCATGCTAAAGCGGAGCTCGCTAGCATGCTAAAGCGGAGCTCGCTAGCATGCTAAAGCGGAGCTCGCTAGCATGTTAAAGCGGAGCTCGCTAGCATGCTAAAGTGGAGCTCGCTAGCATGCTACAGTGGAGCTCGCTAGCATGCTAAAGCAGAGCTCGCTAGCATGCTAAAGCGGAATACATTAGCATGCTAAAGCAGAGCTCGCTAGCATGCTAAAGCGGAGCTCGCTAGCATGCTAAAGCTGAGCTCGCTAGCATGCTAAAGCGGAGCTCGCTAGCATGCTAAAGCAGAGCTCGCTAGCATGCTAAAGCGGAGTTCGCTAGCATGCTAAAGCGGAGTTTGCTAACATGCTAAAGCGGAGTTTGCTAGCAAGCTACAGTGGAATTCATTAGCATGCTAAAGCGGAGCTCGCTAGCATACTACAGCATATCTTGCTAACTCGCTCAAGCAGAGCTCACTAGCACCTTACACTGTCCACCGGGCGGCTGGCCATCATAGCGAGCCGACCCACTGAGTTCCAGCTTAAGCCAATGTGGGCAAACACAAGGGGGGGGGCACCACAGAAACTGCAGACAAAATCAATGGGGGGTCACATCTTTTGCCCAATTTTAAACTACAAAGGTCCCATTTGGCCTTGCTGGCTGGGAGGGAAATAATGCTAATCCTAGCATGCTAACGCTTCCTTCTTACATGTGACCAATATATTTAAGTTAAATCTCCTCAGAGTTTGACGCTTAAGTACTTTTAAAACTTTGAGATAAAATGTTTTTAGTACCAGAGCTGTCAACTACCACAACACCTGTTTACGTAACGTTATTCCAACGGATTCAGACGCAGAGATAATCAGCTCTGAGTAGAAAACAATCAGCTTCAGCGTTAGATTCTGTTAATATTATGTTTCCTGCGTAAACGTTCAAACAGCATCAAGACCTGAATAAAACTTTGTTGTTAAAATCTTCTCATTTTGACTCAGTGGTCCCGGACCCTCAGGCTGCAGATCGGTGCCGGCCTGTGGGTCACTTGGTACCGGGTTACAACATACATGTTTTGAATGATCCGGTAACTTGTTTTCATCAAACTATGGACTCTCTGCTCCACATCCTTCTACGACTCGTCTCACTCCTGCCTCCGTCTCGTGTCCTCAAAGTATTCGGCAACTTCTCAAAGAAGAAAAACCTTCAAATTCACAAAGTTAACAAAAGAACTAAAGATTTAGAGTTTATTGTGCAGAAAAGAGTCAGTAAAGAAACAAAAAGAGCTTTAGGCTTTAAAGAGATGTTGTCAGAAATCCCTAAATACCACAAACTCTTTGACCGATTGAAACTCTTCATGTGATCGATGTGAATCAGTCGATTCTGAAGCAGAGAAAAGCAGCTTAGATCTGTTATGCAACAGTTAGTGAGAGAATCTTCACTAATGTAAAGTGCTGTACAGCAGATCCAAATAATCGTGGAAACGGTTGAAGAGTTACGATACTCAAAAAATATGTAAACCCTGGAGATCCAGGTCCAGTGATGACGGCTTAACAGAGAAAACAGGAACTTTTGATCCAAATATGGAATCATTAAAACATTTGTTCCCACAAACTCAATTAAAAAATAACTTTTTTTGAATTTCTAGTGTCAAATTTTTTTTATTGATTGTTCATCATCTGTAAAATATATGCAAACAGTTTTAAATAGATTCCATGTAGGATCACTTTATCATGTTTTTCCACTCACTGGAAGCTAAAAACACAATTATCTCTCAACATTAACTTTGTGCAGAGCGATCCATGTTTAAAATGTTTTCTCACTATGGTTGTATGTTTTGCATGGTAAGTTTATTTCTTTTATTTAACTGTAAGCTGAGCTTAAATAAACTTTAACAAAAAAGTTTAAGATTTGAATAAACAGCTGTTAACAGAAATGTTTAAACGGGTTTAGCAGGTTTTCACTCAAAACCAGAAAACTGATGTCAGAATCGTCATTTTAAACACAAAAACATGACAAACACTAAAGTAACAGGCCATCGGTTAGATAATAACATCTGTTTTTCTGTCTCGACACACTGAAGTCCCACTTCCATCAACTTCTGATCAAGCGTTCCAGTGCTCTCCTAGCTATGATTTTAGGTCAAAATAAAATAAAATCGAGTCATCTTTAGGACAGTTTCTGGCAGGAGTTTATTAGAAATATGTTACTACCCTGGAGCTTGTACCCTTAAAAGTGAATTTTCTAGTGAAAATGCAATTTTGAGCTCAATATTCTTCATGTATGTTCTTCATCACCAGAAAATCCCCAAAAACATGTTAGAAACACTAAAGACAGATTTCGTCAGTGTCTATGAGACTCACTGGTGCTACTGATTCCTTTAAAAGGAAAACACAGTCGAATGTGTGAAGCAAATGCACTTTAACTTTAGTCAAATATTAATGTTATTAATGCTGCTGTCTTGTGTTTTCACATCTGGTCTAAGTTAACGTTTAAATTGTGTTCGGTTTCATTTCAAAAACGGAATTTTGTTTTATGATAATGTAAAACTATCAAACAGAAAGTTTTTTTTAAGTGAGAAAATCAGAGTATTACTGTCATAGATTTTTAAGTAAATACACCAACAAATGTTTTTCCTCTATTTAGCTTTAAAACTAATTTCTCATTTTAAAAAACTAATACATTGAGATTAAAAACAGACATTTTGAGCATTTTTTCTAATTCAAAATTCTCCTTCAATGATGAAAATCACAACTTTAAAACGAGACCATGTGGTAAAACCCGTTTCTTCTTGTGGTTTCCAGATTTGTTTGCTTCACTAAAGATTTTCTGTAACATTTCTCCGCTTTGACAGTGGATCCGTTCTTACAGGTTCTGCAGTTTCCAGAAACATCATTCTAGTATTTTGGATTCAGTTTTCTAAGAGCTGCTTTTTCTCAAATCAACTAACAATCTTCAAAGTTTTATTCAAAATCATCTTGAATTCACTTCAGTTCATTAAACACGTTTGACTTTATTTTTGGTCTCTCGGGTTAAACCTGTAAGTGTTTCTATCTCTGAATCTTCTAACATAATGAGGTGATTTGTTATCTGGATCAGTGCTTCTACCTTTAACCACATAGATGATTCCAACTTATATCTATGATTACTGGAACAGAGGCCGTTCTCTTTTACTTCCTCCTGATGGAGTTCTTCACTTTCAGTTTCTCTGTGTAAACATGAAACAGCAGAATTTGATCTGTTCATGGAGAGAACTCTAACCAGCTCTAAATGTATACAATTCTGGTCCAAGACATATATATCAATACTGTCAATCGATAAAATGATTATTCAGATTAATCATTTAAAAGAGATTAATCATGATTAATCATAATGTTTTACTGGGTTCATTTTATATGATAATAATTGAACAAAAACAAGCGAGAAAAGAAAAACATTCCTCTGAAATGATTAACTTTATAAAATGTTAACTCAGATATTCCAGAAGTGTAATCTGTGTGTACAAAAACACAAAAACAGTGAGAAAATATGAACTCTAAAGAGATTCATGTCTACAGTATTGCTCCAAAACGGAATAAATAAAAACTACAGCAAGGTACTGATGTACAATCGTAAGAAAGTACGATCTACTATGGTCCGGGTGAATCCTCGATTCTGATTGGCTGCTGGGTGTGGCCGCACACGTCAAAAGGAGGTTTTCTGTATCACGGCGTGGGTTTCTATTGAATTGAAGTGATGCTTTAGTCACGCCATCGTGACCATAAGTTTATAGATGACCTTCCTCAGCCGCTGCAGACGAGGTCTCGGCCGCTCATCCATGGCGTGTTCCACACGACCAATTCAACAGTCAGCTACGAGTACTTTTTTTTTTTTTTTATTAATGGCGTACGTTAACAAGTTGCTGCTGACAGCCCTTAAATAAAAATATGTATATGTGTAGATATACACATGTTTCTGTATATTATTCCAGGTACTTAGTTGTGTCATTCCATGTATGCTTTCCCAGCCAGCATCTTCCACCCTGCAGTTCTGTTCTGGATTGTTTCCTACACCTTGGGTCTTGTCTGGTGTAGATCTGAGCCTCTATCTCTCTGGTGTTCAGGACTTGTTCCTGTGCTGCCAGGATCAGAACTTCTGTGCTGTCCTGCAGGCCAGCCCTCTCTACCATCGGTAGGATTTCTTGATATCAGCCACTTCAGTTATTGTCTGGTGGTACATCCCATGTAGGGGCGTGTCCTCCCATGAGTCTCTGTCCTCCAGCATCACATCCTCTGCTCTCCATTATCTGAGACATTCACTGAGCATTCTGTCAGTTGAGGCCTTGAGCTTGACATGTTCATGCATCTTGGATGTTTCATCCTGGATAGTAGCTTCTATGCTCACTAGTCCTCGGCCTCCTTCCTTGCTAGTATACAGTCTCAGGGTGCTGGTTTTGGGATGAACCCTCCATGTATGGTGAGAAGCTTTCAAGTCTTAACATCTATCCTCTGTATCTCTTCCTTCTTCATCTCATTCTTCCTGCAGGGTATCTGATGACTGGCAGTAACTGTTTATTGTCCGGGTCTTTGTTCTTCCATTGAGCTGGCTTCTCAGGACTTGTCTTACTCGTTGGAGTTATTTGGCTGTTGCAGTTTTCCTTGTTGTCTGTTCCAGGTTTCCATTTGCCTGTGGAATTCCAAGGTTCTTGTAACTGTCCTCAATGTCTGCTGTTGTTCCTTCTGGGAGTGAGACTCTTCTGTCTGGACTACCTTACCTCTCTTTGTCACCATCCGACTGCATTTTTCAAGCCCGAATGACATCCCAATGTCAGTCCTGTAGATCCTGGTGGTGTAGATCAGGGAGTCAATGTTGTGCTCGCTCTTAGTGAATAGCTTGATGTCATCCATGTAGAGAAGGAGACTGATGGTGGTTCCATTTCTGAGTTGGTATCCATAGCCAGTCTTATTGATTACCCTTGATTATTGAGCACCCTTTGAGGGATCCTTCTGGATCAGGATCGTTCGCCCTTCTGTTAGCCATACAGGGTGAGTCCCACCTCTTAGCATCTGGTTCATTTGTACTGATATATATAAAGTACATATATGTATATTATATGCTAATAAGATCAAGAATTACAGAAACTTTACAATCTAAAATAACTTTAACCAAGTTCTGGATCCAAATTTTTTGAAGCATTAGTCACAACAACGCTTAAGGCACAATAAGTTCTTAATACGGGCAAAAAATGATCAAATCTGTGCGGGGTAGGGGGGTGCAACATGCAACTTCTATTACCCTCACAGTTATCCCACTCATGACAATGGTATGTTCCATTTTCAACAACTGTTAAAGAACCTGTAAAACTCCCTTAAGATCTACTTTGACCTGGCTGCTATCTCTATGACCTCCAAAGACCCAGACCATGACCATGTGACCACACCTGTACTGGGGCCTGAACCTTTTCACCTGAACGGAGCATTGATCAGATCAATATTCGACCTTTTGCTGGAATCTTCTATTTCTAATAATCAAGAGATTTTGAAACTTTGCTCAAGGAGCTTGTAGAAATGGACTTCAGTTCATCTTTAAAAGTTTTCAGTCACGAACAACATGAAAACCATCAGATAAGAATCCAAAGATGGTAACTAGAATCTTCCACTCGCACGTTACGTTTTCCCGTCTGAACCAAGAGCCCCTAACCTGATAAAGACCAGTGATTGGGAGGAATCTGTCGTGGTTCAACCAATAAACAATATTATAGACTTAGTGGGCTCCAAAAAACAAAAATCGCATAGACTTCTATAGAGAAATAAACAGCTGTAAGTCATTCCGTTGGTCAGATTAACTCTTTTAGCTCTGATACTTCTTCTTAACATCCTCAAAAAAAAAGAACCAATCAGATGCCTCAATAAAAGTAGGTGTTATATCCCCCCCCACATCCAGCGGTTGAAATGTTCAATTGACAGCTTCTCCAAATCCCCAGTTTTATTGGAAGGGGTGTGGCTTTCCAACATAGAAACGATGACTCAGACTGACTTGGACCAATCACTGACCTCATCTGGCTCCCACACGGTGGATCTGTTTTGGTGGCTACTGCATTGACTTCACAGGGTTGGATCTGAAGGTAAGTGATGGTGAAGGAGTCGAGATGCTGACGAGTCGAACAGATTTTTCTTTTTTTTAACCCCTCAAATCCTGTGAACGCCACTAAAACCAAAGAGTTCCTGACTGTGAAACTGTGAGGAAATGAGACAATCGGTGTTCTTTATGTGTATGTTCTACTCAATCCTGCAGTATTTGGGTGCGGTCAGTACTCGCTCCTTACTAACCACTAAAGCAGGGGTCGGCAGCATAGGGCACGCATGCCACAGGCGGCACGCGGCGGGAAAGACAGCGGCATGCGGCGGGAAAGACAGCGGCACGCCGGGACGTGAGAACAACAAACACTCGATCAGTGTCAGTTATATATTTCAAATTTGAAAAGAGTGAGAATCTCTTCTCACAAGGATCTTTGTTATGGGGTCACTGAGACCCCGCCCACCCATATAAATAGTGCATCTTTTCTTTTTCAATAAAACTTTATTGTTTCGATGTCCATTTCTGTCCGTGTCAGTAAATGAAAGCGCACCGTAGGAAGAAAAAAGAAAGTTAGTGGCGGTGAAATGAAAACTCTGTTAGAAACTGTTGCTGGTGAGATGACAGCTGTGACGATATGAGGGAAGAGTGAAGCTGTTTTTAGGTCATATTTGGCGTCTCTGACTTTAATGGAGTCATGTTTCCACATGTGGATCTTCAGCACCAGACTTGCTGGTTTTGTCTGTTTATTTTGTCCTGGGATCCGCGGTGGTGAGCGGACCTCAAACGCTGCAGCACGGCGGCCTCGAGGCCGGAGCGGACCTCAAACGCTGTAGCACCGCGGCCTCGAGGCTGGAGCGGACCTCAAACGCTGCAGCACCGCGGCCTCGAGGCTGTCTACTGCCTTCAATCTCTGTTAAATCAATCAATCTTTACTTATTAAAAGCACTTTTCATGTGTTGCAGCTCAAAACGTTTTACAATTAAAAACAAAAAGAGAAACTAAAACCAACCCCCCCGTGTCCTCCCCTCACCTCACACACATAAACAATGCATACAGGCACGATTGCAAGAATTTTAATGATTGATTGATTGATTGATAAATTCAATCTGTTGAATAATAACCAAACAAACTCAGATTATTCTCAGACTATTTTTCTGTTCTAACAAATGTCAACATGAAAAATGAAAACGTTTATAAATGAATATTACAGCTGATCAACACTCCATTTACTGAGCTGAAAATGAAGAATGATGCTGTCCAGTTACAGAAAATTTATTTTATTATTAATTAGCAAACTAATAAAAGAAAAACATGTAATTTTTCATGAAGTAAAAGCATCAAAACAGAATGAACTTCCATTCAGTTACTCAGGCTCTGTCTCTTAATGCAACTAAATTTGAATGATAAACAAACAAACACTTGTTTGTTTTTTCATGGTTTGGAAGTATTGATGGTATTTTGTTCTGATGTATCCAATCCTATTGCTTGTACTTCTGGATTCAGACAGTTGTAATAGTAATTCAACTATTTTCTTTGTGCAATATTTTTATGAAAACACTTTTTAAAGTTAATAACAACATATGTGTAAAAAAACTATTTGACCTGCTGTTTGTCAATTGAGCAACATTTGAGACATTAAAAATGTTTATATATATATATAAATATATATGTGCGCGGGTAACCAAAAACCCCACAGCACCCATATGGATCAACCCCCAGTACAAGAGAACACGACTAAGACTTTAGTCTTGTTGGATCATAGAGATACTACAGTTGATGGTTTGATTCTGGCTGCCATTTTTTTAAGCTGCCTCTACGCTAGTTTGTGCGCCACAGTAATATGTCTTACCACAGTTATGCAGATGACACACAGATTTATGTATTTGATATGAACCCATTATGGTATCCACATAGAACAACTTCCACAGCTAAACACAGACAGGCAGATAATCATATTTGTTCTGAAGTGTCAACATTTACTTTTAGCCTCTAAGAACTTCTGTCAGGTTAGAAATCTAGACATAACATGTTCTTTGAATTAAACCTAAACAACCACATTATTTCTACAAAAGTATCAACATTTTACCACACTGGTAGAATGAAAGGCAAAATGTGTAAAAAATAAGAAATTATTCCAGCTTTAGTGTTAATAAACACTGACATGCAGTTACTACTAGTCAGAGACCAATTCTGGGTGTCTAAGTCATGTGGAATCTAGATCTGCTTTTTGGATGGACGTCTGACCAGGAATGAATGTATTAACTAATATATTTTACATTTGTGTTAGACAATGATTAATCAGTGACCAACTCTGCAAGTTCTGCCACTTCAAAAGAGAAGTGAGGTCTGTAATTTTCATCAAAGATGCACTTTAACTATGAAGCAGAAACGGGGAAATAATCCAGGAAATACGGTTTTAGGATTTTTTATTATAAATAATGTATGGGGCTTCTATAGTGAGATTTTAAGAGAATCCCTCTAAGGCTGAATCTTTCAGGTTAACAATGATCACAAACACAGCCCAGACAACAGAGAAGTGGCTGGATTCTGCAGGGAGCGGTCTAAGCAGACATCCAGAAACTTCCCCGTGAGACCTCCAGCTTCTCTGGGGGATTTTGAGGCGTTTCTAGGCAAGTTCAAGGCAGTCTCTTCAATGTGTCCTGGGTCTTACCCAAAGTCTTTGACCTGTGGGACATGCCCAGAGCAATTCTCCAGTGAGGGGTCTAGGAGGCATTTAGACCAGATGCCTGAGCAACGTTCACTGGCTCATCACTTGTGTGCGGCTCTTCTTAGAGACCTCTCGAGGTGACCGATCTTCTCACCCTATTTTCTAAGGAAACACCCAGTCACCCAACGGAGGAAGCTAATGTCGACCACTTGTATCCAGGACCTTGTTCTTTTGGTCATTACTCAGAGTTCATGACTAAAAGTGAGTACTGGAAAAAGATTGACCAGAAGATTGAAAGCTAACTGTCCACCAACAAAATGGACAGCGACCACAAAGCTGTGGACACTGCTCCAGTCGATTACCAATCTCATGCTCCAATCTCCTCTCACTGGTGAACAAGACCCCTAAGATACTTTCACTCCTCCATCTAGAGAAGGAGCAATCCACCAAGAGAAGGGAAACTGCATGGCCTCAAGACTTAGTGGTGCTGACCCTCATCCTAGCTCACATGTGTCAGACTCCGGCCCACTGGGTAATTCTATCTGGCCCTCCAGATCTTTTATTGATGGTTCAATGTTATCTCAGCCTTATTTATAACTTGTATAATTTTGACAACATTTTTGAAAATTTATTTTTACGGAGGGTAAAATATTGAAGGTTTTTTAAGGTTTAAATCGATCTATTCTGGAATAATATTCCTGCATTTTTTTATTCATCATTGTGTTAAAAAATTACATTGTTAAAGTTTTAAAAGTGTTCTTTTAATGTGTTCAATAAATGTTAATCTTGTTCTCTTATCCCGCAACCCAATGTCCCCTGTGCGATTGAGTTTGACACCCCTGTCCAAGCTGCTTCCCACTCGGCTAAAACTGCCCAATTGCATCCAAATGCATGCTTGAGGTCCTGGCTCAATTAAGCTAATAAGACAACATCATCTGCAAAGCGTAGATAGGAATTCTGTTGTCCCCAAACCAAGCCCCATGTGGCCCCTGGCTACGCCTAAAAATTCTGTCAACAAAACTGAAAATAAAGGGCCGAGCCCGTCATGCATCCACAAAAGGTCTGACTAACCAAGATATTACTCCAGTTATACAGAAACCGCACAGTCCTCAGTAAGGCTCCCCGGATCCCAAATTCACAGAACACTCCACACAGGAAACCATGGGGGATGCTGTAGAATGCCTTATCTAAATCCACAAATACATATGGACCAGATGAGCAAACTCTCCATTTCCTCCTATGTAGAGTGTAGAGCTGCTTCCTGTCCCTTAACTAAGATAGGGACTCCACCTTAGTCCCTGAATCTCTGGTTCAACAATCAGCCAAACTCCAGTAGTCTGGAGACTTTCCTTAGGAGGCTGAAGAGTGAAGTTCTCTAGAAGTTGAAACATACCCTTCATTTACCCTTTTTGAAGAGGGGACCCACCTCCCCATTCTATCAATCAAGTGATACCTGACACTGACTGCCATGCAATTCAGCAGAATCGTGTCAGTCAAGACAGTCCCACTGCAACCAGAGACTTGAGGTACTTGGGGCAGACTTCATCCACTTTAGGTGCCTTGCCAACAAGGCGCTCTTTGACTACTTTTGTGACACCAGCTTGAGGGAAAGACAGCACATCCCAAAGTCTCCAACGTTTGGCCCTTCAACAGTAGGCATAATGGCAGGATTGAGAAGATCCTCAAAGTATTAATTCTGACTAGATCCCCAGTTGAAGTCAACAGACCCCCACCCACATGAAAAATAGCACAGGCTACTACCCCTTACTAAAGTGTTTCCAGAGCCAAGATACCATCCTTCTTTATGGCCTCATGAATTCCTCCCAGAACCAGGTTTTTGCCTCCACAACAACTCAGGCTACAGCTTGCGTAGTGGTCCCTGTCAGCTGCCCGGGAGTCCCACAAAACTCCTTCAGCTTGATGGCATCTGCTGCTTTTGGTGTCCACCACTGGGTTAAAGGATTACCACCGCGACAAGCACTATAAACCTTGTGACCCCTGCTCTGAACGGCATCAGAGACAACATAAAGTGGAGAACATGTTCCACTCTGACTCAGTATCTCCAGCCAGTTCTCTGGGATGTGGGAGGTGAAGTCCCCCTGACGGAGGACACAGTCAGACGTTTCCAACAAAGTACATTTGAGTCTGCCAAGATTTACTGCCTTTTCCCCCACCAGCAGATCCAACGCACCACCAGGTGGTGATTGGTAGACATCTCTGCCTTTCTCTTTAACTGAGTGCCCAAGACATACAGGAGAAGGTTGCCCAAAACAACCAGAGTCGATTGTCAGTCTCCTGCCAATCCCCTCCTTGAACTGCCACCTTAAAACAGTAGAAGGCATTGATCCCAGAAGCTAAGCAGTCCGGGCTTATGCTCCTGACTGGGTCCCTCACAGCTTACTGGTCCTCGGTGACAATCCAGAAAAAGAAGAATTCACAACTCTGTGATAACAAATGGCTAAGATCCAGTTACAACATCCAGATTGGCATCACTGAGAACCCACTCTGGTGCAGGCCTGGGGTTGAAGCTCAAAAGGGAGTGTCTAAAAGCTGGGTTTCTTCCTGTGGCTCTAGTCATGTCCAGATGGGATTTGGGATCACTCCCTCCTGGGCCCAATTCCCTCTGCGCCCACCACCAGCAGGAGAAGCAAAACCAATCTTCATGTCTCATGAATGAAACCTCTGACACATTTAAGTTTATGATAAAAAAACAGAACCTCCATAGATGCTCCACAACAGTCAATCCGCATTGCTGTAACACTGTAGAGTTTAACTAGATTTGATGAAGTAGCTAGCCAATACAAATACACATCTACTCAAAGTTTCTTGGATAAATAATTTTCGTGTCCTTGTCCGACTTAGGCCTCAAAGCATCTTTTTCCACACCCCCAAATCCTCTTGACGTACATAGAGCCCGTTAGTGCTGTTCAAGCTCCCTACATGAAGGCTGACTGTTAGAAATAAGGAAATTAACCAATCAGAGTGTAGTTTGTGTCCTACGGGCACTTAGGCATCACACGCACACCCTGTCAGAAAGGAGCCAGTACTCACAACTTACTAACGGTTACAGTAAGGTGTGAGGACACCGTCAGACAGCATCACCTGTACGTCATAAGTGTGTGTAACTTCCATTATCCTTAAAAATGTTTAATGAAACACTTAATATATGCATAACAATAGGATATCTCACTTTCATGATGGCTCCGGAGGTGGCCGTACTCCTCTCTATGACCCTTCATGGACAAGGACAACCCAAAAACCTTCAACATTTCTACAGGTAAACCCCTCATCCAGGTGAGTAAGGCTTTAATTGAACAAAAATTAGAGAACTCCATTTATATATATTTTATAAATATTCTTTTCACCATATTTGTTTAAATTGAAGTAATTGTTCATATTCTATTTGATTTGTTTTACAGTGTTTGAAAACAAATATGAAATATATATATCTTTTTATTTTTTTACTTGCAGTAGAGGAGAGTCTTGGAGGTCAGGGAAAATTCACAGAAGGGAAATCAAAGTGGATGTTTTGAATTTAGTGTTTATCATTGTCAGAATGTTTTTTTCTGACCAAACTGACCAGAATAATAACTCCAGGATCCTCTGGCTCGACTTGCCCCAGGTCAAAGGTAAGTTGTACCATGACAAGGGGCAAGGGAATCCACCTTAGGGTCAACTGACATCTGTTTTATACTAAGTAAATTGGACAATATTCATCCAAGAAACAATTTTACAGTTTTAAACATTTCCTAGAATAATACTCGATTACCTCCTAAAGTCCTTAACCATTCAGTTCAAAGTTGTAGGTAAAGAGCAGTAAAAAGGACTTGGTTTCAGCATCGTTTCAGAAGACGGTTCACCTCTTTTTGAGAGACCTCAGTCTGAGTTGAGAAGTTGACAACTCCATCTTACTGCTTTAGTTTTAACGATGACGCTGATGGACTCTACCAGGATGAATGAGGGCCAACACAAACATTTAAGGGTCATTCTAGAAATGAAAGCTTATTACCCACCCATCATATCTCAAACATGCAAAATACTAGAACATGTAGTTTCTGATTATATTTACTTGTCTTGAGACCAAATCCACAAAAAGAAAGAAAAAAGCTTTGAAATACTTTCTAAAATACTGGAGTAGTTTGTAGAAATCCCCAAAATGCCATTTACCCTCGTCCCACCCCCCAAAATGTCAAACTTAGATAAAAGTTAAAGATAACTTTAAAATTCTATTTTTTGTAATCATTGTTTCATTTATGTCTCTTCTTTTAATAAACAAAATATATCAAACGTGATTATTTTCAAGGAACCGTGTGTCCCACAACATTCACCGTTAGCATAACCTTTTAGCGTGGTAGAAGAAGAATCTAACAGAAAATCACATGACCTCACATCATCAAACTGCTTTCCAAAAGAACGGATAGAAAAGCTCAGTGGCCTCGTGGTTGAGTGTCCGCCCTCAGTCGGAAAGGTTGTGAGTTCAAATCCTGGCTGAGTCATACCAGAGACTACGTAGGCGCGGCTGTGTCTGCAGCTCACCGCTCCCCCCGGAGAGGGGTCAAATGTGATCATGTCATCTGTAGGCTGAGATAGACAACCCTTTGACAGTCCAGTCCTTAATATAAAAGAAAGTGTAGCAGAAAAGTGAAGATCTGCTTTTCATGAATTTTGAAAGTGTCCTCAAATTCTGAAATAGTCAAATAACTGTTAAATGGTCCGACTGTCAAAGTTACAGGAGAATATGAGCAGTTGAACAGTTCATATTCTCTTCTATGAACATTTCCTCCAGCCTTTGACATTGAGGTTGCTTCTTCAGTTCGTTATTTTACAAGAATGATGATAGGAATCATCTTTTTTTTAAAAAGTGGGTAACAACCCTCAGATTCCCTCAATCAAGCAATTATTACTGTGAGTGGGGTATTTTTATGCAACTCTTATGTTGACAAAATGACTAATTAATCCCTAGACCAGTTATCAAACCAATCCTTACCTGAAAAAATGATGTTACATCAAATGAACACTCAAAGCTCTTAAGTTGTTCCATTTCTTGTACATCCTACCAGCTACTCTTTTCTCTTTTCAGTTATTGGTTATTGATTATTTCTGTTTGGCAATTCCATTCTATTTTGAAGTAGGATCTCACTTCTGCTCTATGACCATAAAGAGTTATTAGTACACACTCAAACTGAATTCTCCTCTGAGGAATTTCAAAGGTAAACCACTGGCTTGTTTTACTCTAAAGCCACCAATGGGGCAAAGAAGGCAAGTTCAGAGATGCAAGCTAATCTTTAACAAAGTTATTTGTTTGATTTTATACATTAGCAAAGACAAAAACATTTTTTTTTGTGCAAAGATGCATTTATTTACCTCTTCGACTAGAGATTCTCAGATACAAGGGGTGGTTGATCTTACCCCATTCTCCTTTACAATCATCTATCTAGATCAGTGGATTCTAAATCCAGGCCTCGAGGGCCAGCTTCCTGCTGGTTTTCCAGAAACCCTGCTTTATCTGATGCTGGTTACCTGGATCAGGTGGGTTTGGTTCTTCAATGATTGGTTGGGAGACATGTATGACGCAGGATCTGGGCGCCCAGATCCAGATTATCTGTGGCGAACTCAAAGGTAATTATCTGCTGCCTGATCCGCCCACCCGTTCATGAATGTCTTACATTTTAAAAGGTCTAGAAACTCTACTGCTGCGTCATTATTGAGTATGAGTTCTGGATTCAATACAAGCTGAACGCGGGTCCTTGAACACGCCTTTAGTATGTGCTGTTCACCCTTGACTGTCACTACTGTCACTAGCACAAGTACTTACAGTTGGAAGAGTCTCGGTGTGAAAGGTCAAAGCGGTGTAAATCTGGTGAATCTCGCTCCAGGCTTTATCTTTCATGGTTTTAATCCAGAATATAAAAGACGTGGAGTCATGATTCCAGCCGGATACAAATCACAATTATGAATTTCTCCTCCATGATCGATTTTCAAACAGTTGGCACTTCTGTGAACTGAAAAGGACGCAATCCATACGTCAAAACCAGACCCGAGTCCCTGACTGGTCAAAGTTTGACGTGGTTTAACTTTCAACATGCATTCAATGACCACGCCTTTTGTACTTAGAGCTCAGAAGCTGTCACAGAGACGAAGCAAAAGGTGAATTGGAGTTTAAAACGCGTCTGCATGGATTTTTCAGTGGAAGTGGTTCCTTGAACGGGCATTACGGAGGCCGATGTGAACGTAGCATAAAAAAAAGTACAAACAACAAGCACATTTTAACAGCAGTTAAGCCTCACAGACGTCCTGTGGACATTCATACTAGACGTTCAGACTTTGGTTGAATACTTTGTTCCCAGGTGGGATCAGTTGCCTGAACGTCTTCGTTATGTTCTTGTAAAGAGTATCAGACAAATGTGTAATTTGTTTTAAAGGAATCTCTGATCATTCCAGATGAGTTGGAGGATTTGTTCTCTTCTATGAATTTGTATTTTTCTGTAAAGTACTTTGGAATTATAAAATGTGCGGCATAAATAAACAAAAAGAACAAAAGTCCAGTTGCTCTAAAGATAAATTCATGTTAAATGTTCAACTCTGTTTGCCCTTAAAGATAATCGGAGCGTGGACTGAGAGTTAACAAATGTAAGGTTTTTTATGGATTTCTTTACAAATCAGAAAAGACTTCTAGAAATCAACAACTTTTCTTTCATGGAAATTTCATCTCCTGCATAAAAAAATACATTTTTATATTTTTAGACTTTTTTATACACAGTTTCTTGTATCAGCATTTTATTTTGAAAATAGATTGTTATAAACTGGAAGGTTAAAAATGCTTTGGCCCAGTCCGTGAAAATGTTGTATAATTTAAACCTGAAAAGGTTGGAGACCACTGGTATAAATCACATCATAAACAAACATTTTGCTCTAAATATACTAAAGTTAGTGTTTAATGGCTCCATGTAAATGTGGCAGTATATTCTTCTTGTAAACTTCTTTCAAACAACATTAAATTCTTGTTATACAAACGCTCAAAATACTGGTTCGAACCGGCCTGAACCATTCTGGACGAGGCTTAAGGCTCCGCCTGTCTGGATCTCCTGGACATGAAACGTGATCGGACCTGGTTCTGATGCTGATTTAGGACCTTCTCTACGTGGTGACTTTAAATGAGATGTAAAGTTTTTATTTCTGCTGTAAATCTGGTTACAATAGGAATCCATTGTTGGGTTTACCTGAACAGAGACAAGACTTTCAGTTCCTCCTTTAGGCTGGTTAAGAATTAAAGTTAGTTCAACAGATGACCAAAATAAGTGGCTTGTTACACAATCAGTGATTATTTTCCCTCCACTGTGAAACTTCAGAAGAGATAAACAGACTCTAGTGTCATCACCTCTGTTTTCCTGTGCAGTCAGATTTCATTTCCAGCTATTCTTTAGGGATCATTTACAAACATTACTGTATTTCATTTCACACAGGAGTTTAAAATGACAGTAGCAGTGCGTTCTTTTGATTGACAGGGGATTTTTTTTAACTCTTCGTTAGCCAAGGTGTTTTCCAAGCCTAACAGGTGTGTTTGTCCAGTTTTGGAATAGTCGAGGTTTGATAGTATCACATACGAGTGAGAGAGAGAGATAACTGCCGAGCAGAAAAACTGGATTCCATTGAGCCTAAGAGAGAGCGACAAGTCAGCTAATCACAAAGCTTTAGGCCGTACTTTATGCAGAGATCTACCTCACGCCAGTAAGACGTTGGTGAACCTGCCAGTAAAGGCGCTGCTTAACTGAAATAAACAGGTAAAACGGGGTAAAAGATGTCACAGATATCCAAGTTTTAAACGTGATTTGTTTTCTGTTGAACTCCCAAACTTTCCTCTGTTAGAGAAAATTATGAAGTTCCAGGGTTAAAGAAAAGTTTTTGAGCTGTTCCTGCATCCCTGATGCTTCACAGGACTGTCCTCCAGGACTCTAAGGTCTCAAAACACTTCCACACCCCAAAGACATTCAATTCTGAGACAAGATGATTCATTTGTTCATCGTTGGTGTTCAGTTAAATCTGAATTACAGGGTTGAAGCCAAACGGCCAAAATCTTAATCCAGGACAGTCGTTGTTTTACAATTGTTTGCAAATACCCATATTGCTCTGATATTTTCATGCATCCCTAAATCTAAATAACAAATATGTTACAAACAAAAAAGTTACTTTAAAGCGAAAAGTACATTGTGGTAAAACTACTTTAAGGAGTACAGTTTTTTTAAACTAAAGTTACCCGAGTGTAACTGACAAATATTGAACTCGTGCTACTCTCATCTGATAGAGACTGAAGACAAACTCTTGAGGTTCCTTAACTCCCACACTGGATACAGAAATGATGTTTCTAGTTTATTTGAGGTTAAGAAGTCCAGTTACACAAAAAAGTTGGATGGCGTCCGATTAACGAAGCTCCAACTCAGAGACAAACTGATGGTTGACCCACAACAACAGCAGTAATCCACCATTTGAAAAACTTTATTAGAGTTATCCTCGTAACATTAGACAACTGGCTGCTGTATGGTGTATACTTGTCCCGCGCTTTACAGTGTTCTTCACCCATTCACATGCACACTGGCTTCATGTTAACCTATAACCACTGGGGGTTCAATGTCTTGCTCAAGGACACTTCAGTAAATGGGGGCGTAGAGCAGGAATCAACTCTGCGATCTTCCAGTCAGAGGTCTACCGCTCTACCGCTGCACCACGGCAGAATTTTAAGCATTATTATGGTCTGTGGGAAGAACTGTCACAGTAAAGACTCCTGGTTTATGTCTGTTAAATCCAGATTTCTTTTATTTTGAAGGGGAAGCTCTTCCTCTGTTTCCTCATTGGCTCTTTTCTTGATTTTTGTTAACTTTTCTAGCTTGGAGGTTTCATTTAGCGGTTGGTGTTTTTTGACTTGCGAATGAGCGATTTACATCAAGAAAAAGGTGAATGTGGTGAAGATAATATAAAACTTTTTCTCCAAATTTCATTATAAATAAAATATTAAAATGCTTGTAGTGTGTCCTTCTCTGCAGCCTGATACCAACTGTCCCACGGGCCAGAACCAGTCTTTGGTCCATAACTTGAGAGCCACTGCTCTACAGCACTCAAGACAATATATAGATATTTAATCTCAGTTCAACCAGGAATAAACAAAAGTCAGCGTAATAAACAAGACATAACTCAGAGTTATTCTATCCTGGACCTCCAGAGAAAGCTTTCTTTGCTACTGAGAACTCGGATCAAGAAATAAGGTGACCCATCAGAATGGAGGTAGAAACACACAGATAGACTACATCTTAGATAGATGGTTTTATCTAAAGGAGATCAGTGACTGCAGGATAATGGTCGGTAAGAACTGGATGGTGGAAGCTGAAAAAGGAAGAATGTTTCAAGAACTTTAAAAAACAGCTGAAACCGGCTCTAAGTGTTCAGGAGGAACTCCCAGATGATTGGACAACTACAGGTCATGTGATCAGGGAGACAGGTAGGAGTGTAGTTGGTGTGTCATCAGGAAAGAAAGTTGATGCAGAGACTTGGTGGTGGAATGAGGAGGTGCAGGAGTGTATACAGAGTAAGAGGCTAGCTAAGAAGAAGTGGGACACTGAGAGGACTGAGGAGAGGAGACAGGAGTACAGGGAGATGCAGCGTAAGGTGAAAGTAGAGAAAGGAGAGGTGGAGGAGGAGCTAGAGAGGTGGAGGAGGAGCTAGAGAGGTGGAGGTTTGCCCTGGAAAGGAGAGGAATGAAGGTTAACCGCAGTAAGACAGAGTACATGTGTGTGAATGAGAGGAACCCGAGTGGAAGAGTGAGGTTACAGGGAGAAGAGATGAAGAAGGGGGGGGAGCTTAAGTATTTAGGGTCAACAGTACAGAGTCATGGAGAGTGTGGAGAAGAGGTGAAGAGGCGAGTGCAAGCAGGTTGGAATGGGTGGAGAAAAGTGTCAGGTGTGATAGAAGAGTTTCAGCACAAATGAAAGGAAAGATGTAGAAGACTGTGGTGAGAGCAGCCATGTTGTTGGACTAGAAACAGTGAAGAAAAGACAGGAAGCAGAGCTGGAGGTAGCAGAGATGAAGATGCTGAGGTTCTCTTTGGGAGTGACCAGGATGGATAGGATCAGGAATGAATCCATCAGAGGGACAGCACATGTTAGAGGTTTTGGAGATAAAGTCAGACTGAGATGTTTGGACATGTTCAGAGGAGAGACAGTGAAGATATTGGTAGAAGGATGCTGAGTCTAGAGGAAGACCAAAGAGGAGGTTTCTGGATGCAGAGAACACTTTGTTTCATCTGATAGAGAACATTCTTATACTGTCTTCCTGATAAAATTGTTAGTGACATCCATTTCTGCATGAAGGAACAGAGGAGTTTTACTGCTAACTCTCAACTGCTGTAGTCTACTCTCCTAGAATCATTGTTTACTGACCAAACGCTTCTCATTCTAACCCTTAATATTTCACAATTTTTATGCTCACTATGATAGTAACAAGAGACAAACTCACTCCTGTGACCTGCGTCTGTGATGAAACTTCTTGATCAGTGCTATTGAAATGAAAAATAACATATTTACATCCAGTCAATGAGCATTCCACATGTGGCCCCAGCACCCCAATGCCACCCAATGGATACAGGACTGCAACAGTAACACAGACGTATATGTACAACCTGGATAAACACCTGTGTGATACCCAGCAACACAGAGCATGACAACTGGAACTCGTATGACTTTATGAATACAGTCAAGCATCTCTGGTTGAACTCTAACAAGGCAGTTGTGTCTTATGACGTAAGAGGGGGTCACCACAGTGACCAAAAGACTCCTTCAAGACTGGAATGAAGGAAACTGACTCCAGACCACACCTGACAACCACTAGAAGTTTGTCTAAGCACTTCAGAAACATCTCAGAAATGATTTCTACATGTCTGTGCCTTGAGCTTCCCAGTCTCAACATATCCATGAAGAGATTGGAGCCCTAGACTCGTTCCTATAGGTAATACTCTCAGGTATTGGCTCTGATATGAGGACGACACCTGGTTCAAAGTCCAGAAACTGGAAGCTTCTGCTAGACATTCATTACGTAGACTAAGACACACTATTCACAGATGAAGGGGACTTGGAGAACAGCCTAGTCCATCTGAATTGTTCAGTGATCATCAAAGAAGTTGTGGAAGAGTACAGAAAGAACAGATCAGTGCTTGATATTTAATTCCAATCACTCTCTATGGCAAAAACTGTTTGATTAGAACCTTGAAGAACTATGTACAAGAAGTATTCGCAAGCCCTGAGGGTAGGAAGAAAAAAAGGACAATTGAACCTGAAGACATCCTAACTGGTCCTTCTCCAAATCCCACAACTCCAAATTATAAAGAAGAATCATTGAGAGCTATGAAGGAATAACACTTTAATCTCATTTGTCACTGGACTGTCCGACAAACCTAAAAAAAAAAAAGTTTGGATGGAACGACAAACCGGTCCATTTCAAATCTTTAAACACTTTGAGATACACATTGGTTTAGCCCAAGGGTAAAATCCTGAGCAACAATCAGGGTCATGTGGTTGTATTCCATCCACAACTGCAACTAACAGGACATTAAAAACTGATGCATCATTGACTTTATTAACATTGTAGGGCCAACTCTGGTAGACTAGATTCTGTAGTTCACCTCTACCTGAAGGACACAAACCGTTAGCCGGAGAGAAAGAATGGCTTAAACGACGTGTCAAAGAGGTTGTTTTTGTTGAGAAAAGGAAACCTCCTCGCAATAGAAATGGGTGGAATCAATAGAAATGGTGGACACTTCCATCTGCCTTCAACTGTCTCCTAAAACCCCAGAAACTGGTTTCAACCAGGAAGTCAATCATGGCTGTGGAGTTCTATCATTATTAAAGGGACTTCCAACAATCCCAAACCATCTATTCTACAATCACACTGTACACAATTTTCACATCAGGAGCATGAAGTGTCAATGTTAAGTCTGTCCAGAGACAGAATGAGAGACCCTGCGGTGTGATTGGAGCGTTAGGAGTCCATTTTGACGGCCCGGTACCACAGAGAAAATTCTGATCTGAGTCGTGGTGATACGCTTGGCAAAGCTCGTAAAGGGTGGATTCAGATAGGACATCTTTGGTCCACTTAAAGTGAACCAGAGTTGGTTTTCCCCAACAATGTGGAATAAAGTTTCAGTCTGAATATGGACAAGTAAACTCTGGTCCGGTACCCGGAACCGCTCTCTAATCCATCTTTTGAGGTGGCCTCGGTTCGTTTCCAGTCGGACTGAAGTTCGGTTTGCTCTGAGATTCCTCTGAATACGATCCCCTCCCGGAGCAAAATAACTGAACCAAACAGGCCACCATAGCTGGTTATTAGTGGACAAATGAAATCATTGAAATGTGGTCGGATGAATGCAGGCTCATTAAAACAACTTTTAACGTGATCCACATTGCTTCTCGCTGTTTTCCTGACCATCTGCCTATCACAAACACTCATCACTGACCTCAAAGCCAACGTCCTCAGCAGCCGTCTGCAGGATGCCTCCACCGTACCAAAGTAGCTCCATGAACCTGGCTTAATACAGACCTCCAAAACTGACCAGCGAAATATAAAGTTTGAATAAATGAACCATCCTGGCAAGGATTTGCAAAGTGCTGCATCTCCATCTTTCTCTTTTTGTTTTGACCCGCCCCCCTAACTACTGGCCAGTGACTGAAGAGATCTTTAGTCACATGGTTTTGTTTATAAGTTTTGGTCCGGAACATAAATGTCTGGTAGACCCAGTCTGAAAACAGACCAAACACAAAGTTCAGGACTCCATCTGGACCACATTTAGCGGGCTCAGTCCAGAACAGATCACCCTAAAACAAATAATGTGATCATCCGTGACTTCAAAAATGTAAAAAATCCTAAAAAGATTTACTGTAGCTCCTCCCACCCACAGTGTTCATGGCAGGTTTATGAACACACTTTCGGAAAAGTATATTTTAACAAGTTTGATGGAAAAACGGCGCTTGGTGCAAACATAGTTTTAGACTTGTTGTTAGCTAGTTATTCTTCTAGTCTATAGAATGAGGTTCATGTCTTCACAGCAGTTTTCAATTTATTGTATTTCAGAATTAAGAAAACCTGTTAGAGAAATGTCATGATGAAAATAAAGTCCAGATGACTGATGTTTTACTCTCTAACATGATGGGTTAAACCTGGAAGAATAAGAATGAACACAAACACTCATGAATGTCCGTTAGATTAATAATAGTCCGAGTTAGATTATAAGGGTTACAAACATAACCAAAGGCTAAGTTTTAGTACCAAAGTTTAACTTTAAACCCTGATGGACATTACCTGCATGAAGCCCAATGAGGCAAAATTCTTTGTGATTTTGGGCTATATAAATAAAATTGAATTGAATTGAACCATGAACTCTCCATACTCTAGAGATCAGGACACAAAAAAAAAAACAAAACATGTTTTAAAAACTAATTAGCAGTTTGCACCATTATTTAATATTTTACTAAAATAGAGTGTTGCATAATGGCACAAAACTACTTTTCTCTGCAACAGAGTCTCCTGGAATGATGTTAATTGTGTAAACCTTTGAACTATTATAGTAGGTGTAAGAACTCCAATAATGCAGCTAAAACCCCAATGCTAAAGGGTAAAAGACATTTCAGACTTTATCATGATTTACAGAAGATTCCTGTGTTGAAGCGCTAAATCTAAAGACAAATATACCATACACAATTTCAGAAAAATAAAACAGTATGGATGAAAAGTTTGGACACTCCAGATAAAATGTTCTATTATTGTGCAGAAAGAACCAAAGGAAAGATGGAAAAATCTTCTAAATGCATCAGTTTAAAGATGAGACATTCTTTTAAAAACACAGGCTTTATTTCCATCATTTACCCTTTTAAAACAATAGAAAACAAAAGTTTGGGCCCCTGCAGAGTTAGTAACTCGTATCCCAGCTTTAAAGGTTTTTTGTATCCAGTCAAGAGTCTCTCAGTTCTTGTTTAAGGAATCTTCATCCATTCTTCTTTACAAGTTCCAGTTCTCTGAGACTTCTGGGATGCCTGTTACGCTCTGCTCTGTTCAGGTCTATCCACAGATGTTCAGTGATGTTAGGATGATAGGGAAGGTCCCGGTAAACCTTCAGCTTCTGCCTCTTAAGCCTTGTGTTTTCTTATGGGGTCCAGATGACCCAACATTGACGTGTGGTCCGTCCCATGACAAATGTGCATGTAGGTGGACAGGATTTCATGTCTGCCACAGACACCAGTCAAAAGGAAAAATCATTGGAAAATAAAAGTCCAGATGACCCGACTCCTGACATCGACATACCCAGGATAGCATTCTGAGAATCCATCCTCTCTTCTACTTTTTCGCAGATGCCATCAAGTTAGGGACCAAAATTTTGTTGAAATTTAGTAGAATCCATGGTTCCTTCTACTGGGGATAGATTACCTGTGTAACACCCCCGCTGGCTGCAAGACCAGCCCAAAGCATGATAGACCCGCCCCCATGCTTAACAGTTGGACAAAAGTTCTTTTCATTTAACTCTATACCCTACTTCCGCTCAGGCATGCAGGGTGTCCATCATCACTCTTCACACCATCAACGGGAATGGAGCCAATGGCTACAGTACTCACTTTCTTCACAGCCAATCACAGTCAAACTTCTGCCTTTAAATTCAGTCAAATCTGTTTTTTTCTGGATTCCAGACAATGTGCTGGCCCTCCTCCACCGCATTCTCCTCCTGGCTCTTAGATGTGGCGTGGTCCTCCTTCTGGGTCTCTTCGCCCAGTCCAATTCTCCTCCGGCCCATCGCGGTTCTGTCTTGAACCTCCATTTGCATTCACCAAAGGTCTTCACTAGCACTCAAGATGTCTCCAGTCCAGAGCCCAACCGCCAAAAAGCTTCTGATTTTTATGTTCAACTGAATACTCCATAAATATCTTCACCATTAATTCTTTCAATCCCACTTTCAAGTTTTCTCCTTATTTCAATTCCCTTCCAAATAGAGGATATTGGGATCTTCTTACAACCTTCTCCTGCTTTGTGAGCATCGAGTGTTTTCAGTTTCAATCTTCTAGACAATGACCCATGATGCTGATTGTTGGAGCAAGGTCACATGACTCAGATTATTGAAAACCTTTTCAAACCGTGATTGTGAACGATCCATGACACTGTCAGGGCTCAGCTTTTCCAAAGGGGGCGGGGCATACCATCAACTCTGCAGGGTGTCCAAACTTTTGCACACATCATTATTTAGTTTTCTATTGTTGTGAAAAGATCAATGATGGGAAAATCTTTTTTTGACAAGCTAGAAGAATGCCTCATATGTAATCTGGTACTTTCAGGGATACCTTTCCATCTTTCCTTGGCTCCTTCTTTCATTCATTTGGTCTTGGGTTTAACTCCCAGTATAAGTTGTTGGTGTGTCCTTAGAAGCCTAACAAACCCTTTGTTAATCTGTTATGTAGGATTTTTGGTAAATTCTGCACCACAAGATAATGAAACCTATTCCGCCTCCCCATGAGCCTTTAGAGGCTCTCTGGTTTCATCTGCAGGAATTCAATCCTAAATCTCTGGCTGTGAGCATCAGAGGGATGGAGATCTGCTCGTTTCTCCGGCGGGTTTTGGTGGATTTGTACCGTTAGCGCAGGGGTTGCTGCTGCATCTGCCGAGCCTCTTCTCGCAGTTGGAGCCAGTGTAGCCAGCTGGGCAGCGGCAGCTGTAGCCGCCCGTGGCCTCCTCCACGCAGGTTCCTCCGTTAAAACACGGCCCGTCTGCGCATGTCATGGCACTGACCTCACAGTTGGTGCCGTAGAAGCCCTGAGGGCACGCACACGAATAATCGTTCTCCAAATCCTGGAGAGGAGACAGGAGAGAGAACATGAAGAGCAGGGATGTTCTTCACAAGGACACCGGGAGGACCTCTCCAGTGCTTGTGAGTTACATCCATTGGCCACAAATAAAACAACAGGAAAGAGGAGGTGAAAGGTCATGAATCCACGACCTCCAGGAACCACAGAGCAGCCAACGGACTTAGATGTAAGACACATCAGCAAGAAGAGGAGCCAGATCCACAACCAGGACCCTGAAGAGGTCCTGCGATGTAGGTCTGGATCATCTTTGCAATGCTCTGGCTGAGCAGTGGTTCCACAAGCATCAACAGCCAGAAACATTCAGAGGCTCATTCCACAGAACGATCTCAGAGACACAAACAGACTCAATCACGGGGGAAGTACTTTGCAGCTGCCGCCGTTCCTGCAGGGGTTGCTGTCGCACTCGTTGGTCTCGGTCTCGCAGTCTTTGCCCTGGTATCCCGGTCGGCAGGCGCAGGTGTAGCTGCCCTTTCCTGTGTTGGTGCACGAGGCGCCATTCTTGCACGGCTTGTGGTTGGTGCAGTAGTTCAGGTCTGGAATAATGAGAGAAGAAACACGGTGTCAAAGAAACCCAAACTCCTGAAAGCTCAGCAACGTTTGTGTCTGAACGGAGAAACAAAGAAGTTGGACTTCCTCTGCTTTCAAACAAATATATTTTGACATCTTGGCTGATATCTCAAAAAGTATATTTTCATCAGAGATTTAATTATTTTTTTCCGTAAATAAATCCTCAATGAAGAGTATGTGTGATGGCAGCTCAATGTAAGAATCGTTCAACAAGACATTCAAGCCAAAGAGAAATAACGGCAATGTATGACCCACAGGTGCTATCCCCCCATCCTGCTGCCATGGTACCTCCCTCCCCCATCCCCACTGCCATGGTCCCACCCCTCCCCCATCCCCACTACCGTGGTACCTCCCCCACCCATCTCCACTACTGTGGTACTGTCGCTGCATTTTCTGTATGCGGAAGCAAATCGGTTGCACCGCTCTCCCACATGCGCGAACCATACGTCACTTCCGCTAAAGCATTTTACGGCCTTTGGACGGTAACAACAATAATAACCTCGTAGGATATCAATACAGCACTTAAAATGTTTATCATAGTGAAAACATTCACTTATTGTTGAATAAACGAAAGGAAAAAGACACGTTAAGGATCAGGACCTTACGATCTTGCAGTGACTACCACGGACTACAAATGTTTTCTTCTTCTGCAGTTTTACATGACGGCAGTTTACTCCCTAAGCTAAGAAACAGCGCCACTTCAAAACACTTATTTTATCCGGTAATCCAAATTCGTTTTTAACAGTAACTCGGTGGCTTTTTTTCGCACAGTAATCCAGTCAGGAGAAGCTCTCGGTTGTTGAGAAAAACATAAATTCTTGTGATCGATGACTTTTACTGTTTTTAAATGACTCTGTCGTAAAGTGGGCAAAGAGCGGAAGTGACGTATGGTTCCCGCATGCGGGGTAAGTGGTGCAACCGATTTGCTTCCGCATACAGAAAATTCAGCCACAGTACCTCCCCCACCCATCTCCACTACTGTGGTCCCTCCCCTCCCCCATGAATCCATTTAATTATCAGAAGGAAAGTTAAAAAAAAAAAGTAAAAAGGTAACTTTTACATTTCCTTGGCAACACTTTGTTGTTAACCACAACACACGTTTCCATTATATTCATTTTATGTGACAAATCATTTCATCTATTGTGTAACAAAAAAATCATTTTAATTTTAAAAATATTCTAGTAAAAAAATGTGCAAGCAACCGAACAATGGGACTTTTGCAATCTCTCCACTCTAATGCCAAAGTTTTAAAACTTAAAAAAAAAAATCTTCCCCAAGTAGCTCCCCCATGATGCTCGTGGAGTCAGCAGGTCACAAACTAAAATCCCTAAATTAGTAAAAGGTTTTAAAGAAGATTTTCTTTCTCTTTCTAAGGTCAGAGATCAACAAAACTTTGGTAGTCAGTGAGTTATATTGATAGAGCTGCTTTGCTAGCTTGTTACCATCGTCCAAGATACACCAAGAGCGACATCATATTAGACATGTTAGTAAACAATGAGATACAAGGTAGCAGATACAATAAAATGACCATAGATGCTTAATTTTGGTGTCTGGTTTCTATCCAGGCCGTGGTATTGATGTTTTCATACAAAGTGCAAAAAAATGGACGACATTTCAAACTTTCCTTTTTACATATGCTATTTCAAAGAAAACACAATGTACACCTGATGCATGGTTGGGATTTTATTCAAACTTGCACACAGACTAAGATTTATGGTAAATGGCGTAGACTTGTATCTACCTTCCTCAAAGGCCCAAAGCACTTTACAGTCACATTCATACAGTAGCGGTGGCTTTGCTGCTGAACACCGGCAACATTCTTCCACCAGAGGCAATTCAGGGTTCAGTGTCTTGCTCTAAAAACAATGATCAGTCCTGGACTGTACAGACCATAATTAAAACTTAGCTTTAGTTTTATTCACAGACAGTTTTCAGAGACTTTTCTTTGATGTTTGACCACTACAGTGGCTTTAACTTTCTCTTGGTTATGTCTTACTGAACTAAAGACTTTACACAGCTGTACTTTATTTTTATCACTGACAAATTGAGAATTTTAGATTTATTTTTTACTCGTCCATTTGGACCTGGGGCCTGTTTCAAGAAGCAGGTTCAACAAATTTAGATTTAAACCTGAACTCAGAGTCCATTTACTCAAAATTCTCAAACTTGGAGTTTTCGGTTACAGAACAGCTGAAAAAGAGTTGATTCAATCAACTCTGAGTTGTTGGATGCAGAATCAGGTGCGAGCGTCGCGACCATAAAAAGCCCTGATCAGTGGAGTAAAGACAGCACGATTCAAACAGAGAGAGAAAATATCTGCAGAGTTAATGCATACATCTACATTTGAATCATTTCAATTCAGGAGAAGAACTAAATCATGTCAGGAAGGTCATTTTATCGCTTGTTAAGTAAGGAATGGTTTTTGATCTGATAATAATTTAACCAGTAATCTCTGTAATCACATGAATGATTGGTTTGAACGGGTTTGTTTTAGCCCACTTTCACGGATTTAAGTTGCCACCATCTCTGAAATAGAAAACTCAGAGTTTTCCTTAACTTAGAGTTCACAAACTCAGAGTTTGAACCAAACGGGCCCCAAATCCTCTGGTTTTTACTGTTTGGAAAGCACCAATGTCACAGTCCTCAAACTACAGACCTCGACTGCTGGTTTACTCCTCATTCTCCCACAGATTCTGGTCTTCAAGAATGTTGCTGGTAAAATACACCTGAGGCAGGTAACAGCAGTAATACTTAAAAAAAAGACAGGCAGGAGAACAAAGACTCCGGAGTCTGTAATGAATGGAGTTTGAGACTTTTGCAGATGATCAACTGTGTTATACCATTAGAATGACAACAGATGAATTTCCAGAACAATTTATGCAAGATATAGCTTAAATTTATATTTATGGCTAACATCTTAAGAATTAGTCCTTTGCTCTTTTAAATCAAGTCAACAAACTTCATTTAAATTTACTCACTTGAGACACTTTTGTCCAACTTAACCTGCAGGGATTTTCTTTTTTTAGAAAGGACAAAATGGAATTCAAGCGGTATTTTCTAACAACATATGGAACTCATTTACAAGCTCACAAAGTCTAATAAGGACTTTAGAAATGCACACCTGTTCAAATGTCTAATCAGCCAATTACAGGGAACCAAGTCAGTGCATTTAGACATAGAAAGAAGAAGAAGAAGGGATTGAAGTGACTTTGAACGTGACATGGTTGCTAGTGCCAGACAGTATTTCAGAGCATTTCATAAACTACTGGGATTTTCACCCACAACCATCTCTAGGGATTACAGAGAATGGTCAGAAAAAGAGAAAATATTATTCAGCAGCAGTTCTGTGGATATAAGTGCCTCGTTGATGGCAGAAGTCAGAGGGAATGACCAGACTGGTTCCAGCTGATAGAAAGGCAACTGTAACTCCAATAACCACTGGTTACAACCGAGGTCTGCAGAAGAACATCTGTGAACATACAACACGTCCAACCTTGATGCAGATGAACTACGGCAGCAGGAGAACCCACCGAGTGCTCTCCTGTCAGCTAAGAACACAGACTCACCAAAACTGGACAACAGAGGATGGAAAAATGTTGTCGGTCTGATGAGTCTCTACTTCTGCTGCTACATTCAGGCACTAGAGTCAGAATTTGCCATCACAAAAACATGAAAGTATGGATCCATCCTGCCTTGTATTAACAGTTCAGGCTGGTTTCATGGTGTGGAGGAGGTTTTTTTGGACCCCTTAGTACCAACAGATCATGGTTCCAACCCCACAGTCTACCTGAGCATTATGCTGACCATCCCTTTGTGAACACAGTGTACCATCTTCTGATGCTACTCACCATTTCATAAAGCTGGAATCTTCTCAGACTGGTTTCTAGAACATGACAATGAGTTCACTGGACTCTAACGAGCTCCAAAGTCATCAGAACCAAACAGAACCTTTGGGATGTGGTGGAACAGGAGATCGACATCACGGATGACCAGCAGACAAATCTGCAGCAACTGTGTGATGTTATCATGTCAATATGAACCAAACTCTCTGAGGAATGTTTCCATTACCTTGTTGAATTCACCACCGTTCTGAAGGCAAAAGGGATCCAACCCGGTACTAGCAAGTTGGACCTAATGAAGTGATTGTACATTGCATTCCACATTATGGAGAATGCACAAAATGTATTAAGTTTCCCCGCCCATCCAAGTGGTTTCATCAGACTAACGAAATTGTTTAGCTCTGGCTAAATGATGGTTCCTGGTGGCATCTGCTATGACTGTGATTAGATCTTCCACAGGTGCCTCTTTAGGCGTGAGGTCAAAGTTGAGACCCTTTGCTAAAACTGTCCAAGCAACACATTCTCACTCCCAGCTCGTCTTATATGGACATATGGTTTAGCCCTCCTCAGGGTCACTTTTTGACAATTCTGGTGTCAATACTTGTCGATTTTTGAAATACTGGGTGTTCCCATTAAACCTCTGGGTTGTGGTACTGGTCCGAGGACTGCTTGGTACCGGGCCACATATGGTAATCGGGGATCCCCAACCGTCAGGGTGAAGACATGATTGAAACCAGTACCCTAATCTGGTGCTGGTTCCGCATCCATTACCACATCCGGTACCGTGTTCTGAGGATTGAGGACCTGTGATTAATGGGAACAGCCAGAACATCAAAACACGACGAGTTTGGGACAACCAAAACCTTAAAAAGTGAAGCGGAGGGGGCCTTAACCAAACACCCATTCATGACAAATTGGGAATGAAAATCTGTAGAACCAAGAAATTCTTTAACTAATTTAAATTTGGAGCTTCTGCAGTTTGATTCTTTCTTCTCCATGAAGGTTTCTCCGTAGCTTTCTTCCTGTTTAGCAAAAGTTCAAACTTCCTGGACTGCCTCTCCTTGACCTTTTAGTGATGGGTCAGTTGGGATTTCCAGAGAAAGTTTGTTACATCGTTCTTCTCCAGTTTGGAGAGAACATTACTTAATTTCTGGTAAAGACTATTCAATTTCTCGTCCAAGACTTTATGGTGATAAAGTTGACGGCGATGCTTTTTATTCATCAAGGTGGCATTGTCTTGAAGTTGAGTCATTGCATCTTCTTTCTTGAAACGTTTCACCAACTCATCCAAATGGCTTCAAAATGAATTGAAAGTTGTGTTGATGGCTAAAAGTTTTGATAAAGAATTCAAATATATTTGACTGCAATTTTTAGGTTCAACAAATTCTTCTTTTTCTTTTCCTTTGGTCTTTTCCCTTCAGGGTCTCCACAGTGAATCATCTTTCTCCATCTAAGCCTGTCTTCATCATCCTCTCCTCTAACAGCAGCCACCTTCATGTCTTCATTCTCTGCATCCAGAAACCTCCTCTTTGGTCTTCCTCTAGACCTCTAGACTCAGCATCCTTCTACCAATATCTTCACTGTCTCTCCTCTGAACATGTCCAAACCATCTCAGTCTGACTTTATCTCCAGAACCTCTAACATGTGCTGTCCCTCTGATGGATTCATTCCTGATCCTATCCATCCTGGTCACTCCCAAAGAGAACCTCAGCATCTTCATCTCTGCTACACTCAGCTCTGCTTCCTGTCTTTTCTTCACTGTTTCTAGTCCAACAACATGGCTGCTCTCACCACAGTCTTGTACATCTTTCCTTTCATTTGTGCTGAAACTCTTCTATCACACATCACACCTGACACTCTGTCTTACTGCGGCTAACCTTTATTCCTCTCCTTTCCAGGGCAAACCTCCACCTCTCTAGCTCCTCCTCCACCTCTCTAGCTCCACCTCTTTAGCTCCTCCTCCACCTCTCTAGCTCCTCCTCTTTAGCTCCTCCTCCACTTCTCTGGCTCCTCTCTCTGTCTTGCTAATCTGTACAGGTCAGTCTCTCCCTCTTTACTACCCAACCTAGCATACAAGTCATCATAAGCCCCTTGTTTGACCTTTGACCCCTCTACTTTCACCTTACGCTGCATCTCCCTGTACTCCTGTCTCCTCTCCTCAGTCCTCTCAGTGTCCCACTTCTTCTTAGCTAGCCTCTTACTCTGTATACACTCCTGCACCTCCTCATTCCACCACCAAGTCTCTGCATCAACTTTCTTTCCTGATGACACACCAAGTACACTCCTACCTGTCTCCCTGATCACATGACCTGTAGTTATCCAATCATCTGGGAGTTCCTCCTGACCCCCCAGATCCTGTTTCAAATGTTTCTTAAAAGTCATGCAACAATCCTCTTTTTTCAGCTTCCTCCAGTTTGTCCTCTTCTCTGCCTTTGTCCTCTCTTTCTTCATCACCAGAGTCATCCTACACACCACCATCCTGTGCTGTCTGGAAACACTCTCACCAACCACTACTTTACAGTCCTGATCTCCTTCAGATTACACCGTCTACACTAGATGTAGTCTATCTGTGTGCTTCTCCTCCACTCTTATAGGTCACCCTATGTTCCTGTCTCTTCTCAAAGAATGGATTCACTAGAGACATTTCCATCTTTTTCTAAATCAACCACCATCTGTCTTTCTACATTCCTCTCCTGGATACCAAACCTGCCCATCACCTCCTCATCACCAACATGTCCATTGAAATCTGCACCAATGACAACTCTCTCGTTCCAACATTCAAAGTTCCAACTCTCAGTCCAACACTAGTGACTTTCCTCTTCTCTCTCTTCCTATGAACCCTCCTTCCTCCTCTCCTTCTTCCACCAACAGTGGTCTAATTTCCACCGGCACTCTGTCGGTGATCAGCACCGATGGCGGTCATTGTTAACTCGGGCCTCGTCCAATCCGGTATGGATATCGTAGGTCTGATTCACATGTTTGATTTGGCAAAGATTTTACGTCGGATGCCCTTCCTGACACAACCCTCTGGATTTATCCGGGCTTGGTACCGGCACAATGAGAGCCTGGCTTGGGACCTCTCGTGGCTTCTTTAGATTTAATAAATAGTTTTGCTCAAAAAAAAAAAAAAAAAAACATATTTTCTCTAGTTTCCCAACTAGAATCAGTCATGTGCATTGTTCTGTAACATTGTTTAAGCAACTTGGTATTAACATAAAAAAAATGTATATTTTATTTAACAGTGATGTAAATTAAAGCTTCTTCTCTATTAAAACTATGACTCCTCAGCTGATACAGCTGTAGAAATAGAGTTTAGTATAATTTTTTTATTTCATTTTTGTCTTCATTTAAGCTTCATTTATAACTTTTTTTTCCAAATTAGCCTAATAAATCTCTGCTGTTAATGTGGTATAACAACTACACAACCCATCATATATTTGTTATTATTTCTTATTTGTGTAAATAAGACAAAGGTAAAACAAGAAAGGAAAGGGGGAAATTATAAAATAGACGCATAGGAGGGGGAAGGATTACAATTACATTAATAAGTAGGTCATTCGCTCTGTGCAGTCAAGCATCAGCCACCCAGACCAGAATCAGAGGCATGCTGCCAAAAATGACATGGGACATAGGTGGTGGGGTCCTGAGTCAGAGCTCAGATTTGATGAGATTCCCGATCCATGGCTTAACCAGAGAAAGGACCGTCAGGCCCAGTGAGCCAATGTCCAGGGGACACCACAACCACCACTACAGAGTAGCAAGCTCCGCCCACAAGCAAGGCAGTGGGAGAAAGAACACCGATAGTAACCACCCTTTTAAAGTAACATATTTATGTGTGTTGGGTTGGGGGGGGGGGGGGGAATGTATTAAAAGGTTCAATTAAAATTGGTCTCTAGTCCAATGTGAGGACACATCTGTTTGTTGACAGTGATGTTCAAGTGTTCACCAACCAAAGGACCCGACAAGCCCATACTCACAAAACCTGGATCAGAACCAACGTATCTCAATAATTTCTGATTCATTCCTAATATCTCACTTATCTCCAAGATAAAATAAATACATAAATAAACCAGTTACCTCATAACTCTTAACGGATCATTCTTGGAATAACTTATGTGAACGACTACAGTCTGGCTTTTCTTCACTTTACAGCACAGAAATGGCCCTCCTAAAAATCCCAAACATCCTTCTCATTGCTCTTGATTCTGATGTAGATTACAACCTCCTCCTGCTTGATCTGAACTCAACCTTTGATACCATCTCTCATACCATCATCCTAGACATACTTTTCAGTTTGTAGTTAGCTAAGTCCAATCACTTCCCCCCACAATTACCGTCAATACAGGCATGCCCCAGGGCTCTGTCCTGGGGCCCCTGCTATTTATCATTTATCTTCTCCCTATTTGTCAGACCTTCATTGAACACAGTATTCACTTCCACTTCTATGCAGATGACACCCAGCTCTACATTTACACCAAACTGAATTTCTCACAACAGGCACAAAGTCCGCCTAAAATATAATCCAAAAATTATCCGCTCCCATTGACAACTTATCCATTTTTCCCTACCTTCAGGAAAAAAGTCTGGGAGTCATCCTGGTCCACATCCTTGTCATCTCCTGCCTGGATTACTGAAATTCCATTTTGTTAGGAATATCTCAAAAACAGTCTATAAACTTCAACTGATTCAAAACTCAGTTATCGCATGAACACCATCCATCCAACACATCCTCCTTCACTCGTCTTGGCTGTGGACCTGGTCCAAGCTGTCCCCAGTTTGATCTGGATGAAGACTATTCAAACACGTAGAGTTAGATAAGCTAATTCTTCTCTAACAGTTCAGGTACATCACATGTGCATCCTGGGAGAGGATCTCTCTTTCACGTGGAAATCCTTGAAGTCTCTTTTTTTTCAGGAATCAAGGTTATTTTTTAAAGAGTTTTTTCTCACTAAGAAGAAAGGTCTAAGGGCAGGGATACCAGTTTAGACTGTTTCCTGTAGCTTAGCAATCAGCTATAGTTTATCATTTTATGACTTTCTTTCTGCTTTCGTGCAGTTATTGGTATGTATTGACTTTATTTGTCCAACATCACATTGGATTATCTGAAAAAAACTTGTCCTGACCTTCAAATCTACCAATAATTGTGCCCCTCGGTACCCCATTCATAATGCTACACCTGCCCATTCCTTCAGGTCCTCCTCTTCCCACAAGTTGGTTGTTCCCGCTGCTTGTTGTGTCACCATGAAGACAACAGCATTCAGCCATTGTGCCCCTGGCCCCCAAAACATTGGTTCACACTCTCACTTTCTAACCAAGCTTATTTCTTAGGTCCATACTGTCCTTAAACTTGAATGCACTGGCCTCTTTTAATTTTAAAATGGCAAAAATAACCGTGATGATAAAACAGACCCTGCTAATCAATACTTTACCTGTAACAGAAAAATGGGTGGCTAAATGTATTACTGAACACCTGAACACTAGTGGTTGACCCGTTCACCCCGTCCAGTTTGGTTTTTGTTCTTGTAAATCAACTGAAACAGTGAAACAGACTCATTTTTAAAACACAACTTGAGACTCCTGCTGTTTGTACTGATATTTTACTGCTTTTATTATTTTATTGTTTTATTTATATATTTATCTTGTCTTAGTGTGACTGTCTTTTATGTTTTTGGTGTTCATCACTTTGTTTTAGCTGTCTGCTCTGTGGAAGTGCGATATAAATAAAGCTGAGTTGAGTTTGTGTTTTTACTGAGAAGGTTAAAAGTATCAAGACAAACATGGTTGTGTTGCGGCTATGTTTACATATTTTAAATTGGCTTTTGATACATTAAACCACAACAAATGAATTGTTAGACTTGATGCATTTGATTTCAGTGTTCGTGCAATAAATGGATTCAGTCATTCAGTCCTATTTGCTGATTTTAGTTCAGCTTTTGACACAGTTCACCCTGATATTCTCGTACAGAAACTCATTAACTTAAATGTAAGCTCATGTTTAGTAAAGTGGTTTTACTCCCTTTTAACAAACAGGTTACAGCAAGTAAAAGTAAATAACTCTTTCTCCAAAGAGAAATTCTGTAGTACCGGGGTCCCACAAGGAGCCGTGAGCTCACCGATTCTGTTTACGCTTTATACTAATGAATGCAGAAGCGGCACACCAAATAACACAATTTTAAAATACTCAGATGACACCATAATTGTTAGTTTACTAAGAGTTGGGGACCCAGTGTCCACATACCTACAGGAAATTGATCTCTTCCAGTCCTGGAGCCTGGATCACCATCTGACCTTAAATGTGAACAAAACTAAGGAGATGATTTTTGACCCCAAAGGACTACTGCTCCATGAGCCAGTAAAAATTGGCGGCAGAGAGATTGAACAGGTGGAAAGTGTTAAATACCTTAATGTCTACATAGACAACCTCCTTAAATGGAATGTGCACATGGACCACCTATGCTCTAAACTGTCCACTTTCTAAGAAGACTCAGAACATTCGGTGTAAGCACTAAAATCATGACATGCTTTTACAATGCAGTGCTTGACTCAGTTTTAAGATATGGCATGGCCACCTGGTTCGGCCCCTAACAGTAAAATACAAAAACAAAATAGAAAGTGTCATGAAAAACGCCATGAAAATCATTGGTAAAAAAGAGTTCTCATCTCTACAAGAGGTTTACGAGATCTGTGTTAGAGGACAGGCAAAAAGAATAATAAACTCACCCTCCCATCCACTACACAGTGAATACCAATTCTTACCATCAGGGCGGCGTTACCGAGCAAAAGATAAGAAACAACAGATACAAGCTATCATTTCTTCCCACATCCATCTCACTACTGAACAAGTCTGACCATAGCACATGAGCTCTTTTATCTAACTTATGAACTGCCGTACCTATTAGATATATTGATATTCTTATCTTTCACCGTTTCATAACTTTGACAAATGTTTGTTTTGTACATTGTGCTTTTAACTGTGATTTTTATAGACCTTTTTACTTGACATTTTTGGGTTTTAGTATTTAATTTTGAATATGAAGTCAATGTGTTTCCAGAGGCGCTAACTCTACCACAGCTCTTTCAATACTTGTCTTATGTTCTTACTGTGTATGATGCTGTTGTTCTCACTGAAATGTTTGGAGTTTGTGTGCATGTGTGAATGTAGCCACGCAGCCACTGGAACGGTGTAATCCAAGACAAATTTCCTTCGAGACAATAAAGTATATTTGATTTGATTTGATTTGATTTCTATCAGAAAGGAGACGGTGTGTGGAGGTGGGTGACATCAAGTCACCTTACCTGAAGTTACCAGTGGGGGATTCCTCAAGGGTCAATCATGGGGAAATTCCCTGTTTTCTATTTATGTCAATGATCTACCAAATGTGTATAAAAATGTAGACAGTATTTTGTATGCAGATGACACTGTAATTTTCACTTTTGGCAAAAACCCCCGTAAAGCTGTTCAATGACTTTCTACTGCTTTGGATGACCTCCAGAGGTGGTTGACTGACTCATGCCCTTCCTTGAATATAAACAATGTACGTTCTTCTCTGAACCACCATAAAGCCTGTCTCCAGCAAAGATTTAGTAAAGAGAAGAACTAGAGGATGTGCAACTATTTCATTTCCTTGGTGTGATACTGGACTCAAAACTTTCTTGTAAAAAGCATGTTAAAAAAAATGTAAATACTTTCAATTTTAATTTACGTTATTTTAAACACATCAGAACATTGTTGACAGATGAAGTGGCACATGCATATTTACACTCCTTGATCTTATCCCTTATAAATTATTGTTTCACTACTCAGACATTTTCTGGTTTCTGTGTCTTTAGAACTCTTGAATCCTGCCACAAAAGAGCTTTGAAGGTCTTGGATAAACCTTGTTTTTACCACAACTGTCACATTCTTCAGAAATACAAACTGTGGCTATTCTGGCATATTTACATTTGTTTTGATGTTCATTAATATGCATTGTCCCTTTCTCAATACAGCCAAGACAACCGTGAATGAAGCATTGAGGGCAATTCCAACCACAACAATCACAGAAACCAATGAACTGGTTAACACTTCAGCAGCAGGATCCTTGAAATGCTTGGCTATTGGAGCAACCATGGGAGAAAACAATGCCCACCATGGAAGCAACGGTCGGAGGCTAAAATCTAGGCAGATCTCCGAGTGGTGAGTCACCTTAAACGGCTCAAAGAGAAGCAATGAAAGGGAAAGTGTTTAGGAGATGCAGCCAGATGCCCTTACTGTAAGCACTGGACACTGCCAAACAAAACCTCCTGGCCTTGACTCTCCATCGTCTCTACACAAGAGACAATGATAAGATGGATAAATAGGCTCTTCGCAAACCAACCTACAATAGCGTACGCTCAGTGGTAGGGTCCAGCAGCAGAGCAGACCCACCAAGGCTAAAAACTGAACCGTACTAGTATTGCTCAATGGCTGGTGTCTCTGAGGAAAGAACATAGCAACCTCCCTGAACAGAACCCAGTAACCATCACAGTGGCAGACATCCAAGAAAGAGTCTCAGGTATGAAGAATTGGACAGCACGGGGCTCTGACATGATACACGCCTACTGGCTTAAGAAACTCACAGCACCCTGGTAGAACAAACGAACCAGAAGCTAAGAGATGGACTCACCCTGAATGGCTGAAAGAAGGGCGAACGATCATGATCCAGAAGTATCCCTCAATGGGTGCAGTCCATTTCAACAACCGAGCAATAATCTGTCTCTCCAAAACAGTCAGGCGGTAACAAAAAGAGGTAAGGTTGTCCTCACAGAAGGGTCTCACTCCCAGAAGGAACAATAGCAGACATTGAGGATAGTTACAAGAACCTTGGAATTCCACAGGCAAATGGAAACCTGGAACAGGCAACAAGGAAAACTGCAACAGCCAAATACCTCCAACGAGTAAGACAAGTCCTGAGAAGCCAGCTCAATGGAAGAACAAGACCCGGGTAATAAACAGTTACTGCCAGTCATCAGATACCCTGCAGGAATAATGAGATGAAGAAGGAAGAGATACAGAGCACAGATGTTAAGACTCTAAAGCTCCTCACCATACATGGAGGGTTCCATCCTTAAATCCAGCACCCTGAGACTGTATACTAGCAAGGAAGGAGGCCGAGGACTAGTGAGAATAGAAGCTACTATCCAGGATGAAACATCAAAGATGCATGAATATATCAAGCTCAAGACCCTAACTGACAGAATGCTCAGTGAATGTCTCAGACAATGGAGAGCAGAGGATGCTGGAGGACAGAGACTCATGGGAGGACACGCCCCTACATGGGATGTACCACCAGACAATAACTGAAGAAGTCGGTAGAGAGGGCTGGCCTGCAGGAAAGCACAGAAGCTCTGATCCTGGCAGCACAGGAACAAGTCCTGAACACCAGAGAGATAGAGGTTCAGATCTACACCAGACAAGACCCAAGGTGTAGGCTGAGGAAAGAGGAAACAATCCAGAACAGAACTGCAGGGTGGAAGATGCTGGCTGGGAAAGCAGACATGGAACGACACAACCAAGAGGCTGGAATAATATACAGAAACACGTATACAGAATATGGACTGGAAACCCCAAAATCAACATGTGAAACACCTCAGAAAGTGGTAGAGAATGAGAGAACAAAGATCCTGTGGGACTTCCAGATCCAGACAGACAGGATGGTAATGGAGAACCAACCAGACATTGTAGTGGTGGATAAAGAACAGAGGAAAGCTGTTGTGGTGGATGTGGCAGTACCAAGTTATGGAAAGGAGAAACGAGTGGTTTAAGCTAACCCTTGGAAATAACTCTAACCTCTCAGTCCAGATAAGTGCAGTGACAGGAACATAAACGATACTGGACAGAACCTCAGATTCTAAGGCTTCTGGTAAAGGACCCAATTTTTGTGAGAAACCACCGGCAGAGGGTGAGAAGAGAATCATTCATGGATATGATGTATGCATTATGAGGTACAAGTAAACAAGTCGCTCAGTTTGCTAGCAAAGAAACTATAGTGTGTTTTACCCTCAATATAATGGTAAACAGACAATTCAGCGGAAAAAAGAAAGTGAATGACAAGAACTCCATGCATTTTGAGAGTAAACTCAGAGTGAAAATACAAAAAAAACAAACAAAAAAAAAACAGAACAGTTGGAAAATGTCTCAAGACCGAATGTGCATCATCTACTACACCAAATAGAACCACATTCAAACCAGCACAGGTTTGTTTCTGCTTGGGTTTATCTGTAATCTAACACTTTTGAAGTAAACAGATGAGTTGGTGTAAGAAAGATTGAAGGTTGTCATGACAGTTTGCTCTTCTGTGCTCATTAGCAGGTCATTGGCTACACCTGGACTGCTCCTTCTCCCCACTCACTGGTGGATCGTCTCGTCTGCCCTCAGCCCCCGCCCCCCCCGCCCCCCACCCCCGGCGCCTGGTCCCTTCCTGAGTTGTGAGTCATTTGTTTCAAAGCCCGTTTCTGAGGACACTTTCTGTTTGGATCTCTTTGTTTTGGATTTGGACCGTTTCAACCTCAGGACCCACGAAGAAGGATTCAACCCAAGAGTCCTGAACTCTGCTCCCCCCTCTCCATTCTGCCACTGTCACAACGAAGCCTACACCCCAGTGGACTGGAGGTTCCTCCTCAAAGCTCCTTTGTAAAGAAACTCTTTTTACACTCTTGGGTCTGACCCTTGGCTGTTCTTTACCTCACCCTCTGATAGAGGTTAGAAAGACTTGAGGAATAGTCAAAAAAGGAAAGTTTTTCTCTTGCACAAGTAAAGACAATGACTGAAGGACCTTCTATGTCTGTGCTGCACTGAAAGAACCAGAATATAGTTCCTCAAGCTGCTTTTCAGAGCAGCAGCTTAAACTTTAAAGGGGCCCTAACATGAAAATTCTACTTTTTGAAGTTTTAAATGCATTTTCCTGTTCATTCCTCACTATAAAGAACCTCAAAGCATTAATTTGATCCGTTCTTGGATTTAAGAGTAATCCTCTAAAAACCTGCACAGTCTGCAGCAGCCCCTCCCATACCCACGAAAACGAGCGGTTGGAAACGTGCTGACATAAGATCGATGCCAACAGCTCCCTCCTGGAAGAATCTGTGCAGCAAGCTCCGCCTCCAGACTACAACGAACACACCCCCACCTTCTCCGCAGAGCTGTGGCAGCAGATTACTACCTTCCTGTACCAGAACCGCTCCCGGACCCACTTTTGAAATGTAGTCTGGCTTTGTTTCCAATCGGACCGAACTTCGGTTCACTCTTCAGTCTGAATATGAACCGAGAGCGGAACAACTGAACCAAAACGGCCACCGTACCCGACAGTCACGTGATGTAAACACGGTAGAAATGAGGAGATCGGTGAGACAAACGTAGAGCATTAATTATCATGTTATGCATAAGGAAATGATTGTTTCAACTGTTTACTTGTTAGAACATTTATTTTAACACTGAAAAACGTAGAACTCTCTTTTCTGAGTCTCCTACGCGGCGCCGGCGGCTGCCGTGAAAGTTCTATTGTAGTTTCAACAGAATTCTCTTAAAAACAAACATAAAACCACAACGATGAAACACGGAAACTCATTCAATGTGGTCGGATGAATTCATGCTCAATAAAACAACTTTTAACGTGATCCACATGGATTCTACAGACGTATCTTTAGCGTGTGTATCAGTAGCCGTCATGCAGGATTCCTCCGCGGTACCAAACCGTGTTGGATCTGACCTTCATACAGACGATCAAAATCCATCAGAAAAATAAAAAAGTTTGAAAAAGGGAAAAATCCAGACAAGATTTTGCAGACCGCTGTGCATCCACCTTTCTTATAGTTTTGTTTACAAATTTTGTTCACGCTGGGGAGGCGGGTTCAAGGATGACGGGACAGAAATGGGCGGGACCGACAAGGAGTGAAAGGCGGCGGCTCAGAAATCGAGTCGTTTTACTTCCGGGTATTAAAACGGGCCACAAAATGACTCAAATTTATAAATAATTTGTTTTTTAGTGTTCCCAATGTGATATATGATCATATTTATGGATAGAGTTTACTCTGAAAGGCTGAAAAGAATCATGGTGGGGCTCCTTTAGAACATGCTTAAAAATTATAAAGCATAGACATGGTGGATCCAAGGGTCCAATGTGCCAAAGTCAAGGCCCGGGGGCCGGATCCGGCCCTCTGGGTAATTCTATGAGATCCTCCAGATCATTTAATTTTATTATTATTAACAGCTGGATGTTATATTGAGTTTATTTCTAACTTGTATAATTTTGACAAAATATATTTTTGTGGAGAGTCAAATATTGAAAGTTATTTAAGGTTTAAGTTGATTTATTCTGGAATAATATTCCTGCCTTTTTATTATTCATAATAATGTTAAAAAAGTGACAGTTTTTACATTTTAAAAAGTAGCATTCTGCTAGCTTATTGGACTATTTTGGCATTTATTAAGTTTTTTTAGACTGTTTTGGAGCTTAGCTAATATTTCAGCTACATGCTAGCTGTTTTGGCTAATTTAGCCTTTTTAAAAAATTTTCTAGGCTGTTTTGGAGTTTAGCTAATATTAAGACCCTAGCTGTTTAGGCTACTTTATGCTTTTTTGAGGTTTTAGGCTATTTTGAAGTTTAGCTATTGTTCAGCTAAATGCTAGCTGTTTTGCTTAACCTAATTTTGTTTGAGTTTTTCAGGCTACGATGGCATTTAGTTAATATTTTAGCTGGCTATTAGCTTCAGCATTTTCAGCTATCAGCACTAGCATCTTCAGCAGCTAAATTCAGCTTACAGCATTTACATAGCATTATTGTAGGAAATGCTATATATCTAGTTAAATTATGTTAAAAAGTTACAGTTTTAAAGTTTTAAAGATGTAGTTTTAGAGTGTTCAATAAATGTTTATCCTGTTCGGCCCACGACCTCAGGTGTGTTTTGGTTTCTGGCCTCTTGTGAGATTGAGTTTGACACTCCTGGGAAAGACCCAGGACACATTAGAGTCTCAAACTCAATTCACTGGCCGGAGGACGCTTGGAGGCAGGATTGGGTGAGGGCCGCAATTTATCATCCCGCGGGCCGCAGATTGCCCGCGGGCCGCGAGTTTGAGACCCCTGCATTAGAGAGTCTACAACTCTGGACTGGCCTGAGGACACCTCAGGATTCCACTGGATGGATGGATGGATGGATGGATGGATGGATGGATGGATGGACGGATGGATGGATGGATGGATGGATGGGACGGTAAGACCATCTTACTTCTTCTGACTCAATCAATAAAGACTCATTCAGCCCTCTTTTCCTTCATCATTAGTACTAATTCTTTCTATACTAACGACTTTCAGTTCTAAGTGTCTCACAAACATTTCTTCTGGGGTTGGAGACTACCTCAACCCTCTAAAGACAACATTTCCAATCTTTTCATGACCCTGCATACAAAACAACTTCAACATCATTGTGGGATCTTCAGTGATTGTCTCACAGAAATTTGGAAAGTATCTCTTCCTCTTTCCAGAATAAGGATCTGTCCTCTCCAACATCCGGAGGATCAGACCAACCATTCTGCATTTGTTCAGAGTTTTGTTTTCTATGTGATTTCTGCTATAAAAGCAGTAAGTAGGATTATCTCTAAGGTCACCCATTGAATTTTGCTGGCAGAAAATGTAATGAAGAAGGAAGGGAAAACTGGCTGGATTTATTCCTGCCTTTTATTAACAACAAAATCTAAAGTTCTGGTGATCCACTCATTGTTCCACCCGCCTGATTGCTTGTTTAAATTGTTGACTCAACTCAGTTGATCTTTTTTGGACCTTATATGTTAATTTCTTTGGATAAAGAGTCTCCAAACCTTTAAATAAAGATATAACAACATGTTTGTGTGTAGAGATGCAGGCAGGTCTTTTGAAAGTGCTCTCTCTTAGGCTGCTTTCACATAAGGGTAGTCCTGCTGTTTTGGTTCAAATGGGTAGAGAATGCTAATATTAGCATGTGCGTTCACGTGTAATCTTCAAGCAAAAATTAAAATACTAAAGGGGGCAAAACTCAGGAAACTCCAGCTGTCCCCCATTCTGCTCATTCAGGGCTGATGCAGTTCTCCTCACAAGTTCTTCATACCCTGGAAAAAGTTCTTTGTCATTTTTCATAGAATATGAAGGAAAACACAAAAACGTTTTTCCACTAATACTTGTTGGTTGAGTCCATTTATTGTCAAAACGTTTTGTTGACCCTTATAAAATTATAATGACAATGCAAACTTTTTCCCTGATGATTTTGCCAAGAACGGTCAAAAGATCTACGGGAAAAGGTAACTGAACTGTTGAAAACTGTTCAAACTTTAATCAAGAGATGGAAAGTTATGGGTTTTGTTGAAACCATTGACTGTATATAGAGAACTGGACTGAGTGACTTCTACTCCCTCGACTTCAAAATAGAAAGTACTTTCTGGTTCCAAGAAGCCAAAATACCATTAACTTCTATTGAGAAATATATAACTAGTACTCAGTCATTCTATTGGTCAGAGTAACCATTACTACTACAGTATGATACATTTTCTTGTTAATCCTAATTTTTTGCCCATGATTTTTTTTTCTTTATCGCAAGTTAAAAACTGGTCAATCAGATGGCTAAACAAAAGCATGTGGCGCTCTCTGGCCCCCACCTCAAATGCATGATTGACAGATTCTCCTGAGCCCACTGTCAATGGACTTCCAACAAACTTACTCGTGATTGGTGACAGTAGTTGTCATAGAAATATTGACTCAAATAGTCTCAGACCAATCACTGTCGTCTGGCCCCAACATGGCGACGCCTATGGCGTGGAAAGTTGGCGAATGAATTGACTTCCTTTCACTGGAGCCGGAGATAAAGCATTTTCTAATAGGTGACATCACAACTACTCTGTCCAGCTCTCTGTAATGTATACAGTCAATGGTTGAAACCAAACCATGGTCCCAAACATTTTTGCCAGAAAAACTTTAAGGATGCATGAAAAACACACTATTCCTTCTGTGAAACACGGAGGTGGGTGACTGATGGTTTGGGGATGTGAGAGCTACAAAGAACCAGATGAATGCAGCACATTATCAGAAGATACTGGAGGAAAACGGTCACTCTTCAGCCTGAAGGCTGCGCACATGTGGACATTTCGACAAGTCCAACCGGTCATTAGCTCCAACAGAATAAGATGAAGGCTCTGGTCCTCTCAGTCTACACACCTTTATATTATTGAGCCACTCTGAGGAGATCTGGGTTTTCTCCTCTGAGCTTCTATCTGCATTCCTTGAGGACCTTTCCCTTTCTGAAAATGGACTTGATAAGCTTGCCTAAAAACAAGATCAACATTTTTCTACGTTGAGGAAAAGTGGATCTTGCCTGGTTGGAACTTTGCAGGTTAGATGTGCCAATGATCCACAGGAGCAAGTAGAGGTTGGTGTTAACAAAGGGAATCTATATATATTTTCAAAAAATCTGATTTATTAAAGTGGAAGTTTCAAAGCAGCAAACAGCAGGTGATAAGGACTCAGAATGAGAGGTCGTCGCAGCTCAATCAGAAGTCTTAGTTTGATGGCGGTCTTTGAACTGGTTCAGGAAATGAATGAAAGATCTTTGAATCATATCAGCCCAAGTTTCAGAACACAAAACGTCTCTCCACAACATGGAGGCTCATGTCAGGGATCATTGAAACAACAAAAAAAAAGAGACATGGATCAGTACATAAACAGGGCTTTTATAAACTCCAGAGGAGCCAAACACCAACTCCTGGTTAACAGAACAGTCGCACAAGACTGCAGGTCAGAACACACCAACCTGTACACAGCCTGGATTGATTAGAAGCCTATGACTCAATACTAACACCTGGATCACTGAATGCTTGGAGATGTACAACATCAACAGGACTCTGAGAGCCTTCATGTGTCCATCAAATGTGGCATACACCAAGGTGACGCTCTGTCTCCACTGCTGTTCTGCAGAGGTCTGAACCCCCTCTGACAAATAATCAATAAGACTGGCTATGGATACCAACTCAGAAATGGAACCACCATCAGTCTCCTCCTCTACATGGATGACATCAAGCTATTCGCTAAGAGCGAGCGCGACATTGACTCCTGATCTACACCACCAGGATCTACAGGACTGACATTAGGATGTCATTCATACTGTGAAGGACTTCAAAGCTTCCAAGTCTCTGGTAGAGGTAAAAGGAGGAACCACCTGTGGAGGGTTAGTTTATAGACGTATATATCTTTTGTCTACTTGAGTATTTTTTTTACTTTGGTTCAACTTTGGTTCCCCTTCAAGTTAAGACTGTTGATCTCAAACTAGAGCAGGGTTCTTTTTGTTAGCAACAGATTTTAAGAGACTTCTCACGGAACAATCAATCTGATGGAAAAACCTTTGAGAGAACCAATACTGCTGCTGTGAATGTGAATATGTGAGCAGTCTCTCCAAAAAGGTGTGTTAGTCTGTACTAAAACTCTGAACACCCCCTGACCCCACCATACCCACAATCCCATTCCACACTCAGAAATTGGTCAAATAATTAACCCGGCCGCTCAGGTGTGACACACAACCAAAGTCCCCCTCCCAGCATTTCAGTGGAAACACGAGGTTTCCATTCAACTGTTTCATAAGCAGCTACTGTTGCATCATTTCTCCAGGCAGCAATCAATAAATCATTTACAGGTGCAGCCGGAGTCTCAACACCTGAACTTTCCAGAATGAATGTTTTAAAGACAGTTTGGTCTTAATCAGAGTTTGAATCTCTTTAAAGTATGAACCTCCTCTGGACCCTGGTCCACCTTCAAACAAGGGTCTTCATATATGCTTGAATGTTCAATCATCTAGACCAGAATAAACCTGTATTTCATACGAACCATATTTGTGGTATTAGATGTAGGAAAATCCTCATTTTAACGAGAATATTCTGGATAAGGAAAACCTCATTTGCAATAATAAAGGTGTATACTTACACTCCTGTTCAAAAGTTTGAGGTCACTTTTGACATTTTCCTATTGTTGAAGTAAAAGCAACATTTTTTCAATGAAGATAACTTTAATCAGAAATACACACTGTTAAAACAGTAATTAATTTAAGATGTAAATCTCTGATTTTTGGTGCATTATCTCTTTGGTGGATTATTTCCAGCAACAATCACTCCAGTGTTCTAATGGTTCAGTGTGTTTGTTCATTCTGTCAGAAGGCTAACAGATGATTAGAAATCCTTCTGCAATCATGCTAGTACAGCTAAGAGAAGCTTTAGAGCCGACCCTCGTCTGAATATCTGTTTCCTTCTACAGGGTGTATAACTCTCCTTAGACAACAGTTCAAACAGGCTCCAACCAGAGTAGAGAAATAAGTGAGGAGTTTGGTTCACACAGAAGAACATTCCTGAGATCCAGGTTCTGGGATTGCTCTGGGGATGGTAAGGTGGGAGATCTGTTCAGGATAACAAGGACTTTAAAACTAGAATCGCTCCATTTTGAGACGTCCCACCATACCCTGATTGGAACCAGTTTCCTCCTCCAACAGGACAACGATCCCAAACGCACCTCCACCTGGACCAGGACTATTCAGAGAAGAAGATGAGGTTCTATCTGTGATGGAGTCACCAGATCTGAACCCCACTGACAGCAGCTTCACCTAACCAACCTGTGGGAGGAGCTTCTAGCAGAGTGGGGTCACACATGGTTCTGTTCTTTAGATGACTTCAACAAACCAACAGCTAGAACAACAAAGGTCTGCAGTGGAGGATTCTTTCACCAAAAGTTTGAGGGAAGAAAAAAGTCCAACCATTTCAATGTCTTGACGATATTTTCTATTTATTTTATAAATGGTAAAAAAAGTGTGACATTTCAAGGAAAACAAAGTTTGTCTGGGTGTTTTGATGGTAGTTGATCCAGTACTTTTCTACAAAGTTTAAGGATCTGAGACACTTTAGTCCCAGTCACCCATAATCACACACATTCACTCATTCACTCACTCCGTTACCAAACACTGGGCCCGACCAGTCGAGTTCTGTACCAGGACAAAGAGGGAACTGACCCTCAGATCCACCCTCAACACCAGTGCCACACTCCACAGCAACCACCTCTGTGAAAACCTCCACTGATGTTCTGAACCAGCTTCACTACAGAGTCAATGTACAGAACAGTTGGTGGACTGACTGCCAGCAAAGCCAAGGGGGCCCATGTGGTGTAAAAATGGGCTAAATAATGGGTGTGTCCACAGGTTCTGTGACGGCCCCACCTGTGTTCTCTCACCTGAGCTCACAGGCACTCAGTGTGCTGGCACGCTATGCTAGCCAGTCGCCCGGTGGACAACGAAGTGAGCTGCCCCGCCCAGGGTCCAGCAGAGCTTTCAGGAGATCCCAGTGGGAGTTTGAGGAATGTGGATCAAGGAAAAGTTTAAAAAAAAGATGAAAATCTCTACAGGTGCTTCTTGTACGAAGGTCAAGGGTCAGCACGCTAGCACCTATAAGTAGTTGGTTTTTCTTCTTTCCTGGTGAGTGCTTGTTTTTGGGAAGTGGACAAGTTTCCAGAGAACCGAGGAGGATCTTCAGAATGTTACCGTTTACTGAAACCAGAGTTTCTGGAGAGCTCCTCCAAACAGAGAGAGCTGAAACACTTCAAGCACAACATCAACGATCTCTGATGCTTGAACTGAAGTGACAGCAGATCCCTGATGCTGTAAACTCTGACCCGACATGTTCTGGTGGTTTCTCTGTTGTACACAGATGGGTGACATTTGTCTGCTTTTCTCACCAAACTGACTCTAGTTTTTATCCGTTCCTGCTGAAAAGGAAGTCCAAAGTTTGATAAATGAATGTCAGGTCAAATACACAGCGAGAAGTTCTGCGGCGAGAACAACACGTGAGCAAATACTGTTGGGAATGTTATGCAGCACAGCACTAACTTTACAGAGTTACAACTAAATTGGAACTTTGGAAAATAGTGAAGTTCCATCAACCAATCAGGAACTCTGCTGTGGCGGTGATATACTGATGATGTGAAAAACAACATCCTTTATTCCATGGACTTATACGGGACAGTAAGTCATCAAACTGGGTCATGAAGAGCAGGAAGTACCGCTGAGAGTAGACGGTGAAGCTCACCGCACGGGAGAGTCTCTGATTGGTCTCATGAACCCAGACATGGAGGCGGGATCACTGAGGCTTTTGTAGAACTCTTCAAAATACATAAAACTCTCTCTTAACACGATCCATGCATTTTATATTGTACCAATGAGGTCAAGAAGGCAAGAGCTCCTCCCACACCTGAAGTCACCTGTTATTCATGTACAAAGTTTTATGAATGAGAGAAAATCTGCCACTTTTGGTGTAAACACAACAAAAGACAAACTCTGAAGATCAACTAAAGACGAACATTAAAAATGGAACCAGAAATCTCCATCTAACCTTCTCCTCTGCGTCCTCCTCCCTCACTCACGTCCTCCTTCTCTGAACCTCCTCTTTGGTTTTCCTCTAGACTTCTTTCCTGGTCTTCCAAACATCTCCATCTGCTTCCAGAACATCTACCATGATCTGATCTTCTGATGGATCTAATCCTGATCCATCCTGGTCATCTTCATCTCTGCCTCCAGTCTTTGAACCAACAACATGGCTGCTGTCACCACAGTCTCCAACACCTTATCTTTGGTCACCGTCCTCCACCTGATCCGCCTATCTACCTCTTATCCTACCTTCTGTTGTTCTTGAATGTTGACCTTCACAAGCTAAAGTTCTCTGTCTTCTTCTTCTGTTTCTCTTCGGTTCCTCTCATTTTCTGAAAGATACTCATTCCTCTCCTCTCTAGATCAAACCTGCACTTCTCTAGATGTTCTTCCACCTTTTCTCACTACAAATCACAACATCGTCTGCAAACATTTGATCCACAGATTCCTCTCTGTTTGTCCATCACCATGGATACAAGACGGAGCCAATCGTTGGTCCACCTTCAAATCCTTGTCCAAACCACACCTCCTCAAGACTCTGCAGACACAAAGCAGCTTCTTCTGACCTTCTCTGTTCTTCTCCAGAAACATCATTCTCTTTCTCTGCAAGAAACCAAACTGTTGCTCCTGAATGTTGACCTCTGACCCCAGTCTGGCTTCAACCCCTTCTTTACCATGACTGTGACTCAGCAGATGCATTTCTCTGTGGTTTACCTGAACATCTGAACCAGAATCCTCTCCTCCACTCCTCAGACGACAGAAACTCTACTGCCACCTCTCCTGAATCTTCCAGACCTCCACAGGAATGTTTGCTGATCGTTGGTACTTCCTGCTCCCCATCATGCTCCTCTTCTAACATCATTTCTTCAAACTTCTCCTTCCATCACACTTGTAGAACCTGTCAACACCTTTCCATCTGTGTTCCTCTGACTCACCTGTGCAGATCCACCTCGAGCTCAGATCAAACTGGAAATCCAACATGGCTGCCCTCAACATTTCAATGTACTGCAGCCGTTTTCTGGTTCACTTTACACCCATAAATGTAATACAGATGCAACTATGATACCAATCTGTGATGTAGCTCTGATGTCATAATGATGTCATAGCAGCACGATGACCATCAATGAAGTGTCCGTCGTTCTCCTGCTCCATCTTATCCCTCATACATAAATATAAACATAAAGATGATGTCTGGGCTGCATGATCAGAATTCACTGAGCTATGAAATCCAGTTTTCTTCTGGTCCATTTTAGATCCCATGAATCCAAACAGAACCAGAATGTTTAAGTACCATTGGAGCACACGGTCAATCCCCTGGTTAGTTTGAGTCTGTGTCTTTTCCTTGTGATCACTTACAGGGACGGATTAAATAATGAGATGAAATAATAACTAGATTTTTCTTTTCAGAAGATCCCTCCAAAAGAAGAAAGTTTGTTTTGGGTAGAGTGAGGAGACTGCAAACGACTTTAATCGAGGAGGACCTGGTGGATGTAGTCCATCCACAATGGAACAAGCAGGAGCCTGACTTGAGACTTGCTTTGATAAGTTAAACTCATGAGAGTCTGAACCTGAAGATGTCGACACATCAGCTTCAGATCTGATGGAGAACGTCTTCAAGCCGTTCGATAGGACGGTGAGAAAGGGTCAGAATGCCCTTTTCTACTGCTGATAGGAAGGACTTCAGTGATGAGTGAGGTCACCAATTCAGAAAATGCATAAAAAAATGCTTGATGGAAATTTGTTGATATAATCGCTTTTAATCTGCTGGTCGTCCACTCTCGCACAGCAAGCCCCAGCTCTGCTACAAGCAAATGGACTGGATGAGACGGAGCTGACCAGAGCATCAGCTTCTACGTTAACTTTCCCAGAGGGATGCTGGGAAGTGGTCGTTGGAACCAGATCAATCAATCCTGAGAGCAAAACCAATTTCTATAGATCTGCTGCAGCTGCAAGCAGGAAAAAATGTATCCGCTTGAACTCAAAGTTAGGAGAAATGAGACAAAAGAGATCACTGGGGGGGGGGTCATGTACAGAGGGGGGTGATCATGCAGACGTCCCAGCCTGTTCTGTGTGTTCAGTTCTTTTTTCTCTCTCCTGTTTGGTGCAAGTCTGCTGTGGCTCCTCCCTGCTGCCCCGCCCACTTCCTGTGCTTCCTGCTGAAGGAGTTCACAGCTGTACCCTATCAGTTCATTTAGTTGTTTGCCTGTTTAAGTTCTCTTGGTTCCTCTCTCTGTGTTGGAGCGTTTTGTCAAGTTTCTAGGTTTTCTTTAACCAGATTTCTTTTTGTTACAAAGAAACATGAAATAACTCTGACTTGTTCTTCTGCGTCCATGTTTGTTCTGCATTTGGGTTCTTGAACTCCAGCCGTAACAGATTGTATTTATGTATGAGGGAGAAGATGGACACGTCATTGAGGATCATTGATCATCGCGCTGCTATGACATCATTATGACATCAGAGCTACATCACAGACTACCTTTATTGGATAGATTGGTATCCGTAATACATTTAATGTGAACCAGAGAAAAGCCTGCAGTACATTGAAATGTTGGGGCAGCCATGTTGGATTTAAGCAAAAATTTGGTTCGGCCCAGAAGTTTATTTTCAAAAGAAAGCCTCAAAGAAGAGAAATCCGTTGAGAAAAACCACTTTTGTTTGGCTTTGACTCATCTATAAAGGCTAATTTAAGCCGGTCTGTCAGCATTGCGTCTCCATCACGTTGACATAAATAAACCGAACGTTTCCACGACCTCTGCTGTGTCTGAGTCTCACGTCTGTCTATCGTTTTACTCACTTTATCTCCAGGTTGCGGACGCTTCATTTGTGCAAAAAAAAAAAGTTTGAGAAACAGGAAAAAAGTCTAAATCAAAACTTCATTAGTACTTTAAAAGTAAAAACATGAAATGTTGTTTTATATTTAAGGTGGTACGGCCACCAGATAATGCAGGTTAAACTGGTGTCTGCAGTGCAGGACCAGTGGAAATCCTGGATAATCAGAAGATTCTCTTTGATGATTCAGTTGAATTAAGAAGTAAAAGTACCAGTCAGCTGGGTTTGGAGTTTATTTGATTATTGCAGACGTTTGAGCTTTTCTCCAAGAAGTTCTTATGTTGATGGTATCTTGTTGGCTTTGAAAAAGCCTCTTGGAGAAACAGAGAAATGTCTGCAATAATAAATCATTCAGTCCAGCAGACTGTTTTAAATCTACTATTTTAATTCATCATTCATTCATTTATTCATTCATTTCAAAATAATATTCAATCTTTGTCCGACTTCAATCTGGACTCGTCAAAGTTCACAAAAGTGAAGTAACCAGTTGAAAAAGGTAAATGGTTTGGTGGTAAAACCCTAAAATAATCCCTGACTAGAAATAAAAAAAGCTAAAAGAAACAAAAACCCAACAAACAGACAATAATACTGTTAATAGTCTCAATTAGAAAATCTGTTAAAGCTTCTCATATCTTCATCTCTACCTGAAGACATTTCTGATCCTTTCATGGATCGCCTCCATTGGAGGATATTGATAACTCATGTCAAGAATTATATAAGTTCGTTTCCTTCCTGTGTCATCTGCTGCCTGGTTTTCTTCTGTCTGCCAGATCTTTGGATGGATGTGGATGTCATTACACATGCATGATTATTGCTTTGATCGCTCTAAATAAACCGCTTCAAATCAAACTGGTGCCTGATGACCGGATTACAAATCTATCAGACGTTATTTTGATGCTTTCGCTGCAATTGTTTTCAGGTGTGACTAAAAATGAGCAGAAAAAGTCCAAAAAGAGAACAGGAGTTCTGGTTCCAGAGTCCCACAGACGGCTGGTGATCCAATCCAAATCCAATCCGAATCCGCTCATCTCTGTTGATGCTGTCAGTGATCAAATTAGCATCGGATCATCGGAACCGCTCTGTGGCGGGTCTTGGTCACATGAACTCACATGGAGGTTTGACCCGTTTGGTTCTGCAGTTTTTGGGTCGTCCGGGTCTGTGGAGGGTCATACAGGAGCGGGTGTGTCATTTGCTGTTACACATGTGTTCTCCACAGTTGACTCCTCCCCTGGGGGAGTGGTGAGCTGCAGACACAGCCGCACTCAGGAACCATTTGGTGGTTAAATCCAACCCCTCACTGGGTCCCAGTTTTAGAGTTTTTGGTCTGACTCAGCCGGGATTTGAACTCACGACCTTCCAGTCTCAGGGCAGACACTCTACCATAAGGCCACTGAGTGTCACCAACAACTTCCTTGTTGAGTCTACAGGATTAGATTCACAGAATACCAAATCTGTCCTTCCTTACGTGCAGCAGAAGTGTTCACTACGACCTGTCGCCCGCAGCACGCCCATAGATAAAAACATGCATGAGCCTTTACTCTAAGTGGTCTAAGATTTAGATTTATCCTGCAGGTCAGGTGTGTACCTGCACAGGTTCGACCCCCCCCTAGATAAACTGTAATCTCTTTGATCTTTTCAGACTTGAGGTTTTTGATGTTTTTCCGTCCTGAGATTCTTCTGGTCGTACTTTTGACTCAGAGAGTGGTTTCTTCCATGAACTCCAGGTCTTTCAGCTGGAGTCAACTTCTTCTCCAGGTGTTTTAGGCTCCTCTGCTTCTTCTCCATCTGACCTTCAGCAGAACTTTCTCAGCCTCAAGCTGCTGCTATGAAACCAACGAGCTGAACTCTTCTGCTTTGTTTCTCTCTGAAAGGATCTGAAAGTCTGAACTGATGATCAGAAAGGAGACGGAAGATCAGGAGAAACCTGAAACCCCGCCCTCAGAAGAAGACGTGGACACACTGATGTCTGTTCACTCTCATCACGACCAGGATCCATGACGTTCTTCACCAGAGGATGTGGTTGGTTGGTTGGTTGGTTGGTTGGTTGGTTGGTCTGAAGGAACCAGTTCTGAGAGAAGCCACTCCCTCCACAATCTGCTGCTGTCCGCCAGAAGAACCCATGAGGAACATTCTCCAGGAACTTGACAGAAAACCAGAAGAATGACTCCAATGAGGTCATTTATCTTATAAAATGTCTTTTCTTTCTAGATAGACATAAACTGCAGAGAAAGTTGTGTAGATCAGTCGTGGTCCTTGATCTACAAAAGCTCCCAGCTCAGCAGATCTACAGAACCAGAGTCTAGCTGTGAATTTTTTCTATGTCCGATACATTTTCCATCCATTTATCAAGCCTTTTTTTTTCTCTAGTGCAGATTTATTTGTTTTATTTCTAATTTTGTATTCTTGTTTTCTGTTATTGTGATGATTGAAATGGAAAGGCACGAGATATGTACAAGCAGATATGGTCAATTGTAATGTAACCTAACTTAACTACAAAAATAAAATCTAAAAAAAAAAGAAAAAGAAATGTTTCTTCCTCAAAACAAAGATTTTTTATGTCACCAAACCTGCAGAAAACAGAAAATCTAAAGTGTTGCTCGAGAAAAACAGAGATTCTGACCAGGTTTGAATCACCCGAGATACTCCAAAAGTTTTAGTGTTTCACCGTCGACCTGGAGTGACTGTCAATTCTGACGGAGTTTTCACTAAAATGAAATGATGATTTGAAGTCCCACAGACTCACAAAGATGAAACACAAATGAATCTGAGGAGCTGAAAAGTGAGAGAAACGTCTTGTTTTCAAGAAAGTTCTTTCATCTCTGTCTAATCTTAGTTTGAGAAAACTTCTTTAATCAAATAGATTTCTTTTCTTTCAGTTAGAAGATCTTTTTTTCTTTCTTTTTCAAAGATTCCCGTCTTTTCAAACTCTTCCGTATTCCTGATGAGTCGATTGTTTTTCTCCTCTGGAGCCTGAATCTCACATTGATGACTCAATTCCTCCAATTAAAAAACCACAAACAACACAATGATGGATTAAACAAAACTGCGTCTGAATCCCAACATTTTCAGTCAAAACATCTGCGAGTCCGGACAGCTGAATTCTGTATTCTTAAACACAAAAACAAACTTTTAAAGATGAAACAACGGCTAAAACGTGAAAGAAATCATCTAAAAGTGTTAGCACTTATTAGCACTTATTAGCATTCCCTTCTAAAAATGAACCTCCAGCTGGTGACATCCATAAAGTCGAGTATTTTTTCCAATAATTCCAGATGTTTTAAGACTGTAAACTCCTCACTGCTCTCTTTATACACTTTTGTTAACCAAACATCAACATTTTAACACTTTTTCTCTCTCAAAAGTTCAAACTTTCATGGAAAAATAAATCCAGGATCATAGAAACATGAAAACAAAGATCTGATTGTGATTTGAGTCGATATGAGAAATTGAATTATTCTATATAGAGGGAGGAGCTTGTATGACGATGGTCTACAACCAACCAGGAAGTCAAAAGATGAACCTTTGCAGAAAACCTCAAATGAAACTTTTCAAATCCCGCTCTATTTGTATTTCTGCAATTATCTTAAAGCTCCTTGAAACTCCAAGCTAACATTAGCGTAGCAACATCAGAGCTATCCTACAAAGACGTTCATGGATCTATTCGTCTGCATCAGAATGGGGCGGAGCATGCAGCTCGTGACTCCGCCCACGGCTGTTGTTTCTGTTTTCAAACCCCAGCTTATCCTGTGACATGATTTCACTGAAGGAAAACTCAGAAACCGAGTCTTAAAGCTAAATGATGGAACATCTGTCCTCCACCAGCTTGACTGGAGAAGGTTTTAACCTGTTCTTCTGATGATTGAGGACACAGAATATGAATTGAATATGTATTTCTGACGTTCTTTAGCTGCTAAATTAGCGTCATTCTATTGGATCCTGACGGTGAAGTTTGGTCCAAAGCCGCTTTCTCAGAATCCATTAGAATTACACAGATTATATCGATGATCAATAAGTTATAGTAATCCAAACACTGTGTGTTCCGTGCTGATGGCAACACGTTTGGGTTTAAAGGGTTAACTGCAAAAGCTGTCAAATGAAACAGGAGGGGCGGAGATCTGTGAAGGAAGTCCAGAAGGTTTGGGAAAATGAGCAAAGACACGAGTCCAATGAAGCCCCACAAAGCCCAATGAAGCCCCATGAAGCCCCATGAAGCCCAATGAAGCCAATGAAGCCCCATGAAGCCCCATGAAGCCCAATGAAGCAAAATGAAGCCATGAAGCCCCATGAAGCCCCAAGAAGCCCCATGAAGCCCCATGAAGCCCAATGAAGCCCCAAGAAGCCCCATGAAGCCCAATGAAGCCCCATGAAGCCCAATGAAGCCCCATGAACCCCAATGAAGCCCGATGAAGCCAATGAAGCCCCATGAAGCCCCATGAAGCCCCATGAAGCCCAAAGAAGCCATGAAGCCCCATGAAGCCCCAAGAAGCCCCATGAAGCCCAATGAAGCCCCATGAAGCCCAATGAAGCCCAATGAAGCCCCATGAAGCCCAATGAAGCATTTATTTGGTGATATCGGTATATATAAATAAAATGGAATTGAATTGGAATGGAGCTGCTGAAACGACTCAGATTGAACTTTGCAGAATGAAAGTTGAAGCTGTTTTCAGAGAAATAGTGACGAGCCGGCATTGATTGTTATTCAACTGGACTTGAATCTATCCTGATCCAATCCTGGTCCTTCAGATCTTCCATCCTGCCTGGATTCCAGCCTTTATTGTTCTGATGTTTCCACACACCTGAACAGGTGATCACCAGAGCTGGAAACAGGCAGCATGCAAACAAACCCTCATAAACACATACATGCTAATGCTAATAAATGCTACGATCCTTCAGAACAGAGAAAACAGTCATAAACTGAGGCAGCTGCCTAGCTAACATCCTCACAGAACAACGACATGCTAACCACAAGAATATAGAAGCATCTTCAAACCAAACTATGACCCTTTTGGAATCAAACTATCAGAACTGCAGTTCAACATTTTATGAATTCTAACGTAAAAAAAAAACCAGATGCTTTGAAGAAGAAAACAACAAGACAGGAAGATGAAATTCTAAAGTCACTTGGAGGATCTACAACGAGGACTTTAGGAAACTCCTCCAAACGCAAGAGAAGGAATATTTCAGGTAATGTTACTGAGCTGAAGATCCTGAACGTCCTTCTAATTAGAGATAATCTTCTTTTAATGTCTCTAAACTGATCATCTCAGAGAAAATTAAGTTCCGGCTTAACCATCAACTCCTGTGACGATCAGACGCATCGGAAAAAGAAACGGAGGAAAAAAGTTTCTATTTTAAATGGAGTCGATCTCTTTCTGTAGAGTCAGTCCTTTTCTCCCATAAACCCACATTTCTCTCTGACTCCTCCCCTCTCAGGGGCTTCAACCAATGAGCCGGTCAATAGCTTTCAGAACTATCATAGACAGTACTGCTCCCAGAAATGTGAAGATGAAGTCTCCATGGATCAATAAAGATCAGAAACAGAGAATGCAGGACGTCTGAATGCAGATGGAGAACGTCTGCTTGATCACTAAACTCCATTTTTAACCACACAATAAAAGACAGGCCGATGTTTTCTTACAGTCTTGGAATACTCATACTTGTAATACTGATACACGCCCCGCCCCCCTCATCAGAACTTGACTCCACCGAAGCCTCTCCAGAACTCCTCCTGCTGCTCTCTGGACCTTCTGCCCACAAAGACTTTAAAGATCTAAAGTTTCATTTGGGGAACTGGTCTGACAGCTGCTGTGTTGGTCCTGGAGAGGGACTCGAACCTCCGATCCTCCGACCGCAGGTTGACCTCTCATCCGCCGCGTTCCCACCGTTTACCATCTGATTCCACAGGAGGATTGGTTCTGGAAGACTCAAACCCCTCCCCCCTGTCTTGCTGCAGGTCAAGTCGCTCGTCTGGGTTACTGAAGTCTATAGAACCTTCTCAACGCTGCTGCGCCGATCACTAAGACTCCAACCCCCTCTTAATCAATATCTGCTGTTTCTATGACAACAAGTCTTTCATTTATTGGAACAGAGCTTTGAAAGGAACAACCTGGAGCCAGATTGAAACCGGTTCCAACTCCGCGCTCTGATGTCAGGAGGCGACAGTCCTGCGAGAACGGGACACGCTAAACGCGCTTTGGACGGCGCCTCACGTGTGAACATAGCATGAGACGTGACCATGAAAATGATATCTGAAGCGTGTTTACTGAACCCATAAAACACCAGCTGTTACTGTGGTGGAGCGTCCGTCCACCATCGGGACTTCAGTTCCTCTCTGCAGAAAGCTTCAGAAAATGATGGAGTTCAGCAGAATTGATGAACCTGTTATGATCTGTGGAAGATCGAGATGTTTAGAGATAAACTGAGAGATTCTATTCATGTTTTTCTTTTTCTGCTTCATGTTTGACATGAATGAAAACATTTGTCTTTGTTAACTTTCTTCATAAATTCCACAATAGAAAATTCAGGTGAGGAAAGGTGTAGAAGACAGCCATGTTATTGGTTTAAACCACAGGAGGCGGAGCTAGAGAGGTTCTCTTTGGGATGGATCAGGATGGATCAGGATGGATCAGGACTGAATCCATCAGAGGATCAGATCATGGTCTTTTCAGCTTGTTGTGAGCCGACATCAGTGACAGAGTAAACTGGTCTTTAGAAGTTTTAGATTTTTGATGGTAAAAAATGTGAATTCAGGAAAGAACCGGTTTAAACTGGAATCCCCGTAAAGGTTTGAAGTTGCTTTTTATGTTCCAGATAATCAATAATAATCAATAAAAGAATCTATTTTCCACTTTTTCTCATTTTTGCATTTTATTTACTTTTACTTTTTAATCAGACACATTTCATTTTGCTGACTCTCATCCTTAAATCGTCTTTTATTTTGAAATGATGACAGACGAGCCATAATTCAAAATATAGTTCTAGATTTGATCTGATCACTTTCACTAACTTGAGATTCCCTCATTTTAAACAAATCATTCTTTTCATTATGTCCGACTTTTAAGTCACAAGAATTTTGAGTAAATAAAAGATAAAATGTATAGAAAAAAACAGATTTTTGTTAGTCAGATCAGAGTAAAAGTGTCTGTAACACAGACTGAAACATCTTCATTTCTGCTCCTTATGACTCTCAGGTTTCTGAACGTCTGAATATTGTGCTCCAGGTTGTTTATATCATTGACCTTTACCCTCCCATCCACTCATAAATCACACACTGATGACAGCAACACCGCCTCGTATCACCAGCCGCCAACCACCAGGACAGAGGTCAACCACTGCACCACAGCCACCCTGAATCGGTTTTGGAATTTCAGTGGCTCCCAAACCGCATTGTATCAACACCTTTTCTGATCTCCTACAGGTGGTTGTCCCACAAGGAAGAGATCCATTCTATCCCCTTCAGGCTGGGCCGGACTGCAGCCCGAACACCGGGCGCTCGCCTGTTAACGCCAACCTGGCTCTGTAGTCGGAAGCTGGTGACCCCACCTCGATGATGTCATCAGATCTGGTTGTAAACTATTGATATGGGGTCTGAAACTGGCATGGATGGATGATGGATGGATGAACGGATGGATGGATGGATGATGGATGGATGGATGGATGGATGGATGGATGGATGATGGATGGATGGATGGATTGATATGGATGGATGGATGGATGGATGGATGGATGAACAGATGGATGGATGGATGGATGGATGGATGAATAATGGATGGATGGATGGATGGATGAATAATAGATGGATGGATGGATGGATGGATGGATGGAGGATGATGGATGGATGGATGGATGGATGGATGGATGGATGGATGGATGAACAGATGGATGGATGGATGGATGGATGACAGAAGGATGGATGGATGGATGAATGAACAGATGGATGGATGAATAATGGATGGATGGATGAACAGATGGATGGATGAATGACGGATGGATGATGGATGGATGGATGGATGGATGGATGAACGGATGGATGAATGTATAAAAGATGAATGGATGAATTGATAGATGGATGGATGAATAATAGATGGATGGATGAACGGATGGATGGATGGATAAACAGATGGATGATGGATGTATAATAGATGGATGGATGTATAAAAGATGAATAGATGGATGGATGGATGGATGGATGATGGATGATGGATGGATGGAATGGATGGATGGATGAACGGATGGATGGATGATGGATGATGGATGGAGGATGGATGGATGGATGATGGATGGATGGATGGATGGATGGATGATGGATGTATAGATCCTGATATTTGGCGTCTGCTCAAACTGCTAAAAGAACCAAATTCTGGTTCAAACTGCGTTCCATCATTCTTTAATGATGAAAAGGATTCAAAGACTTCAGTCATTTTCATCATGTGTCGTAACAATGACTGAAGACTTGAGTCATTGTTACGACACATTTTCAGGAGCAGTTCATCAGAAATTCATTTGTGGACAGGACTGTTGATGTGAAGTGAGTCTGTCTCCATTTCCCATCATCCCATTTTTTTCCACTCAGCTAACATTAGCTGTGATGATTCACAACAGTTTACTTAAAGAAAAACTCCGAAATGTGATTTTAATCCTAACTTTCTTTAAACATGTCCTCCATCGAGAGAAAACGCAACAAAAATATGTTAGAAACTCTAAAAACACCATTTAACATTTACTTTTGAGTTGTAATATTTACAGTAAATATTCAGAATCTCTCCATCTCACATGAACTATCATAATGAAAGAGTATCGCCTCTCTAATGTGTTTTTGAATGACGGTGTAATAAATGTTGAAAGAAACCAAAAACTACAACAGTCGCTAGTGTGATGCTGTGTCATAGAAAATTCTTCAGTAAAATAAATTGGTCAAAAATGTTAGCCTGTTGCTAAAATGTTAACTAAATTAGCAAAAAAAAAAAAAAAAAAAACCCAGTCGGTGGCAAATTAGTCAACAAATTTAGCAGATTCTGTAAATAGGTTACCAGCTAAACTCCAAAGTAGACTAAAATTCCTCTGTAAACTAAATTAGTCTAAAACGTTAGCATGTTGCCAAAAATATTAACAAAACTCCAAATTAGCAAACAAAAACTTCAGTAGATGCCGAGTCAGCCAAAACAGCTAGCTCTTTGCTGAAATACTAGCTTAACACCAAAAATAAGCTAAAATTCCTCAGTTAACTATGTTGCTAAAATAGAAGCTAAACTCTAAATTAGTCTAAAAAAAACCTTAATTAACAAACTGGACAAAAACTTTAGCATGTTGCTAAAAAAATTAGGTAAATATCACATTTTTAAAAATAATTATTATAAAAGGTGAAAAAATATCCCAGGAATGAATTGAAAGGCTTGTTGCTCCTCAGGTTGGAGGATCACTCAGCGCTGCTCACCATCACTAATGCTGGTCCTGTCAGACCTGATGAACCCATGAACCCATGAATCCATGAACCCATGAATCCATGAATCCATTAACCATGAATCCATGAATCCATGAACCCATGAATCCATGAATCCATGAATCCATGAATCCATGAAACCATGAACCCATGAACCATGAATCCATGAATCTATGAACCCATGAATCCATGAAACCATGAATCTATGAACCCATGAATCCATGAATCTATGAACCCATGAATCTATGAAACCATGAACCCATGAACTCATGAATCCATGAATCCATTAACCATGAATCCATGAACCCATGAATCCATGAAACCATGAATCCATGAACCCATGAACCATGAATCTATGAACCCATGAATCCATGAAACCATGAATCTATGAACCCATGAATCCATGAATCCATGAATCTATGAACCCATGAATCTATGAACCCATGAATCCATGAACCATGAATCCATGAAACCATGAATCCATGAACCCATGAATCCATGAATCCATGAAACCATGAACCCATGAACCATGAATCCATGAATCTATGAACCCATGAATCCATGAAACCATGAATCTATGAACCCATGAATCCATGAATCTATGAACCCATGAATCTATGAACCCATGAATCCATGAACCATGAATCCATGAAACCATGAATCCATGAACCCATGAACCATGAATCCATGAATCTATGAACCATGAATCCATGAAACCCATGAATCTATGAACCCATGAATCCATGAATCTATGAACCCATGAATCCATGAACCATGAATCCATGAATCCATGAATCCATGAACCCATGAATCCATGAATCCATGAACCCATGAATCCATGAATCCATGAACCCATGAATCCATGAACCCATGAACCCATAATCCATGAATCCAATGAATCCATGAATCCATGAATCCACGAATCCATGAATCCATGAACCCATGAATCCATGAACCCATGAATCCGTGAATCCACGAATCCATGAATCTGTGAATCCACGAACCCATGAATCCATGAATCCATGAACCCGTGAATCCATGAACCCATGAATCCATGAACCTATGAATCAATGAATCCATGAACCCATGAATCTGTGAATCCATGAACCCATTAACCTATGAATCCATGAACCCATGAATCCATGAATCCATGAACCCACGAATCTGTGAATCCATGAACCCATTAACCTATGAATCCATGAATCCATGAACCCATGAATCAATTAATCCATATGAACCCATGAATCCATGAACCCATGAATCCATGAACCTATGAATCCATGAATCCATGAACCCATGAACCATGAATCCATGAATCCATGAATCTATGAATCCATGAATCCATGAACCTATGAATCCATGAATCCATGAACCCATGAACCATGAATCCATGAATCCATGAATCTATGAATCATGAATCCCATGAATCCATGAACCCATGAATCCATGAACCCATGAATCCATGAATCCATGAACCCATGAATCTATGAATCCATGAATCCATGAATCCATGAACCTATGAATCCATGAATCCATGAACCCATGAACCCATGATCCATTAATCCATGAATCCATGAATCCATGAACCCATGAATCCATGAATCCATGAATCCATGAATCCATGAATCTATGAATCCATGAATCCATGAACCCATGAATCCATTGAACCATGAATCCATGTGAAATGAACCCATGAATCCATGAATCTGTGAATCCACGAACCCATGAATCTAAATCCATGAACCCATGAACCATGAACCCATCGAATCCATGAACCTATGAATCAATGAATCCCATGAACCCTGAATCTGAATCCATGAACCCATTAACCTATGATCCAATGAACCCCATCATGATCCATGAATCATGAACCCACGAATCCATGAATCTATGAATCAATGAATCCTATGAATCCATGAACCTGTTGAATCCATGAACCCATTAACCTATGAATCCATGAATCCATGATCCATGAATCTATGAATCCATGAATCCATGAACCCATGAATCCATTCCATGAACCCATGAATCCATGATCATGAAATCCCATGAACCATGATCCATGAATCCATGAACCAGTGAAAAATCCACATGAATCCATGAATCCATGAAACTATGAATCATGAATCATGAACCTCATGAATCCATGATCCAATGAACCATGAACCATGAATCAATCCAATCCATGAATCCATGAACCCATGAATCCATGAATCCATGAATCCATGAATACATGAATCCATAAGGTTCAGGGTTTCATGACTCCAAACAGAACGGAGCAGAAACTCAAACAGCAGCTGTTTCCTGTACTTCAGGTTTCTAAAGTCCACTTCTGTTTCTGTAGAACTTCTCCCAAAATAAAATCCCAACGTTCTTCACCAAAATAAAAGCCAACATCAAACACAGATTCCAGCACCGACAGGATCCACTGAAACTGAAGATTGAAGCTGAAATCAGCAGATTCGGGTCAAAAACTCTCGACTGAGTCGATCTGATGCAGCGACAGAAGAAGAGAAAAAAGACGAGAAGCAAGAGTTTGAAGGACGGGACCGGAGGGTTCAAAGGTCAGTAACATGCGGGGGTTTGTCCGGGAAAAGTGAAAAGAGCTTTTCTGAAGGAAAATCTCACATTTTCTGCCCTGAAGGAAAAATATTCAAATCAAAAACGATTCTTAGATTGAGAAAACACGACGAGAATTGTCCTAAAATCAGAATTCTTGTTACTCTCAAAAGAATGAAAACATTTGGTATCATTACTGCATTTAGTATTTAAGTTGAAAAGAGGGTTAAGTTACATTTAAATAACAAGTTTGGTTAAAATTCAAAAATGTTTCATGATTTAAAATGATTCAAAAGGATTAAATTTGTCCCAACAAGCTTTCCGTTCATCTGAGACACGCGCATTACGCAGTAAAATTAGGCGGGAAAGACAGACGGGGGCAGCCATTTTGGATGCGTCATCATGACCAATGAGAGACTCCCCTGAGACTCTATCAGTATGATTGATCTTCAACATTATGGCTGACTCTCGTCCAATCACAGCCAAGACTAAAGCTCTGGTCGTCTTTTGGACGTCTTTTGGACCATGGTTTCCATGGTTTCCATGGTTTCCATGGTCTCCCGTCTGGTTTCTGGCTCTGCAGAGACAGGAACCTTGAGCGCCGCATTCCTACACGGTTTCCAACACGCCTGCTCTGGCATGTTCTGATTGGCTGGACACACCTGAACCAGGTGATCAGTCAAAGGTAGGGTTTGGATTTGGTCTAGAGGAGGGTCAGTAACATCTATGATGCATTTCTACATAATGCTCACTCTGTTTCTAATATATCTATAAAAAAATCTAATCCAACTACAGCAGGTCAAACAGCTTTAATAAAAATATTGCTTAAAATAAAAAAGTATTGCAACTATGTTTACTTAAAAACCAAAAGTACTGCGTCTGTGGTGTTACACCTGCAGCCGGATCGGATCCATCAGAACCAAATACCATCGGACCGGTTCTGGACCCAAACCAAACCAGCAAACACAACAGATCCACGTATGGAAACAAACTTCCTAAACGCCAGAAGCATGGCAAACATCTGTGCAGTCATAACATGACTTCACGCCACGCCCCCCATCTCGCCGCTCATCTCGCCGCTCACCTCGCCGCTCATCTCGCCGCTCATCACGCCCCTCATCACGCCGCTCATCTCGCCGCTCATCTCGCCGCTCATCTCGCCGCTCATCTCGCCGCTCATCACGCCCCTCATCTCGCCGCTCATCTCGCCGCTCATCACGCCCCTCATCTCGCCGCTCATCTCGCCGCTCATCTCGCCGCTCATCTCGCCGCTCATCACGCCCCTCATCACGCCCCTCATCACGCCGCTCATCTCGCCGCTCATCTCGCCCCTCATCTCGCCGCTCATCTCGCCGGTCAACCGTTTACAAAACAGTTTGAATTTCACTCTCTGGTTGGTCCAAACCGCCCGCAGATGGAAGTAATGTCCGTTATGTAAATCAATAAAGTTTTATTGAAAACAAGCCACTGTGTTTACATGGGTGGGCGGGGTCACAGTGACAGCCCTGCTGTGATTGGACCCTTTCCTAATGACGCAATGGGGGGGAACAAAGATCATTGTGAGAAGAGATGACCACTCTTTTCAAATCTGAGAAATACAGAAAGACAGAAGAGCTTGTTGTGGTCACAACGCGGCATAGGCTGCTGACCTCTGACCTAGAGGAGGTTTCTAGTCATTGAAAAGTGTCAACAACAGAGCATCAGCATCTCATGAACATCACTGACACGCCCAACACGGTGGGTGTGGTTTCCCAGCCGTCTTTTCTCCATTGGCCGCTGACGCCTCTCAGTGCATCATCTCGGCTCCTCCCACTTTCTAACGCGTTGGTAAACCATCAGAACGTGAAGGCCCCGTCGCTCCTGTCCCCGCCTGAACAACTGACGTCTGATCGCTTCCATCCAGCCAACAAGAGAAGCTTCAGTGACAGGATGAAGACGTGACGCCTGGTTGTGATGTCACCACCAATTGTGGGCGTGGCTTAAATAAGAGGACAGACGGCCACATGTTTCATGACTTAGAAAAATTCCCATCCGAAAGGTTCTGATTGGACGACCAAGAATGGAATCTATTCTTGGTCAGTGTCTTTAGCCCCGCCCCAAACCGTGCTTCACACTCCTGCCTTCTCATTTCTATTCCATCAGAGGAAAAGTTCATTATTGGTTTTGTTGTTTTATATACAAATGTAAAATATTTGGATGATTTTGTTTTTGGACAAATCCATGAGGATCAGGCTGAATCCTCGTGGATAAATCTGCTTCAGGAGTCACAGAAACAAGAATCAGAAGATCTCACTGCAGCAACAAGTACTACACCTGAGGTTCAGTACTCCTGAGTATGAGTAGAGAGGGTACTGTATACTATAGACCGTGAGCGTGTAGTGTAGGAAGTACACAGAGTGAATACATTTTTAAATCAGTTTACAGTACACAGAGAGTACATAAGTATACAGAGGAAGTAAACTAAAACAGATTACATGTGGGAGGGAGGAGACAGAGAGGCTGTTTTCAAAGCCTGGATTGTTGTTGAAGTGCAGATGTTAGCATTAGCATTAGCATCTCTATGAGAATTTCTAGTCCCTGAATTTTTGGACTTAAGAGGCTCATCCAGAACCATGTTTACTCCTCTTGATCCAAGTAACTTTTGTGAGAATGTAATCACTCTGAGCAGCAAAAGTAACACACTTGAAGTTTATGTACATCGCTTTGATCCTTTTAAGAAGGTACTAAAGCTCTGTAAAAGTACGAGTCATTTACCATTTTATTGCTTTAAGTATGCTTGACTAAAGCATAGTGTAGTATAGTATAGTATAGCACAGCACAGTTCAGTTCGGTATGGCATATTAAAGAATAGTGTGGTATAGTAAAGAAGTATCGTATAGTACAGTAGATTATAGTACGGAATAGTACAGTACACAGCAATAAAGTATAGCATTGTACACTGTAGCATAGAGTGTAGTGTAGTGTAGTGTAGTGTAGTGTAGTGTAGTGTAGTGTAGTGTAGTGTAGTGTAGTGTAGTGTAGCATAGCACAGCCCAGTTCGGTATGGCATAGTAAAAAAATAAAGTGAAGTACACTAGATTATAGCACAACATGGTACAGAATAAAGTATTATAGTATAACATATTACACTGTAGCGTAGTATAGCACAATACAGGTTTACATAGTATAGTGCACTGTATTATAGTACACTGTAGTGTAGTATAGTGTATAGCAGTATTTTACAGTATAGTGTAGTACACTGTACTATAGCACTTTGAAGTATAATACTTTTTAGCGTTTTATAGCATAGCATAGTATAGTATAGTGTGGTATAATAAAAAAAATAGTAGAATACAGTAGAGTATTGCATAGTATAGTATGGTACACTGTAGTATAGCATAGTACAGCACTTTGTAGTGTAGTATAGTATAGTACAGTATAGTATAGTATAGCATAGGTCGGTATGGTATAAATTCAGTATATTATAGTGCTGTGATTTACTATATAGCACAGCATGGAGAAGTGTATACAAAGTAAAGTTAAAGTATATTTGTAGAACGCTTAAATAAACTCCATCACGCTGAGGTTCCTTCTAGATCTTCAAGAACATATTTAGTCTAGTTGGTGTGAGGAGCAGAAACCTCGTGCTAGCATTAGCATGCTAGCATCTGCAGCCATAAGAATGCTGCGTCAGCTTTATTAAAATAACATTCATGTCTTTTTACTATTTAGTGATGTTTACAGAAAAATAAATATTTTAATTAGAGGAAATTGAAATTGTAGTAAAATCAGCAAAATTGTTCAAATATCAAATATCTTTCGATCATATTGATGGTAAAATAAATGAAACCTAAACTATCCTAAAACCCAGACTGACTGAAAAATGCTAAGCTAACAGACAATGCTAACAAGTTCAGACTAAACTCAGGAAAATTCATGTTTTTTAAATTCTGGACGTAAACTATTACCTTTATTAATGCTATCATAGAGAAGAATACACACATATAGTACTAGCTGACTTTGATTATTTCATTATTTTTAGCTCTTTTGTTTTGACGTTTTTTCACCTGACAGGAAATATCCATTCAAATTCTGTTTTTCTAAATAAACAATCAAAATAAAAGAGAGATTCTGGATTGAAAACAAACGTGTTCAAGTTTGTTTTTGGTCTTAAGTAAACTCCTCCCTGGTCTCTGCAGGGAAACTTCTCCTGGAAGTTTGTCAGTTTTCCGACCTCTCGGTCTGAACGGGACCGGCCCGCCTGTCTCCACCCACCTTGGTTGCACAACTGCCCCCCCCAGCCCTCCTTGCAGGTGCACTGCCAAGGCTCCTGGCAGGTCCCGTGGACGCAGCCCGGGTGCAGGGCGCACCGGTCGCAGAGCTTCCCCCGCCAGCCCGGCCGGCACTCGCACTGGCCGGGAGACTCGCAGAAGCCGTGCTCCTCGCTGCAGCCCGCCGCACAGATGGCTGATGGGAGAGAGGGGACAGAAGATTACGACAAGTCAATGTTTCTGCGTGTCTTAGGTCGCCCCCCCCAGAACACCCCCCCCCCCCAGAACACCCCCCCTACAAGAGCTTGTTAAGTTCGAGTGAAGCAGCTGCCGCTCAACAAAAGCGACACATGCCGTCTCCTTTCACGCAAGGCAGCGCACATTAAGCTCCGGCGCGTGTCCCTGTTCGGGCATCGGGCCCCGCCGGGGGCCCGCCGAGGGCCCGCCGGGGGCCCGCTGTTGATCTCAAAACAAAACGCCAGAGACGACAGAAGCTGCCGGAGATCTCCTGAAGTCGACGGCGTCCGCAGCGGCTCCAGATACAAGTGAGACCTCCACGGCCCCCTCCCGCCTCGCGGGGAACGCAGAGAGGGAGGGGGCGGAGCAGGAGGAGGAGCAGGAGGTCCCAATACAGCAGGGGGGGCAAACTCAACCGCACAAAAACCCAAAACACACCTGAGGGCGCGGGCCGAACAGGAGAAACATTTATGAAACTCTAAAACGACATCTTCTCACACTGAAATGTATTTTCATTCCAGAAATCAACTTTCTGGAACAGAATCCCAATAGTAATAAGAGAAAGTGAAAATGTTGTCATTTTTAAAAACCAGCTGAAACTTTGGCTTTTGGATTCTCAAATCTGAAATCACAAATGACCAGAAGTAAGAAAACTATTAAAAAGCAAGCTCTGATTTGAAAAATGATATATCTGTACAAATCTTTCTGTATTTTAACCTGTGTTTTATATTCATATGTGAAGTTTTTATCTCTTAAACTGTTTTATTTCTTTTAACATTAACCTACCAAGAGACTCCAGATAGAAATGATCCTGAGGCCAGAATCTGACGTATTTACATTTGTCTTAATGTTCATTAATAATATGCATTGTCCCTTTCTCAATAAAGTTTTTTAAACTTTAAAACCGTAACTTTTTAACATAATCATGAACCAGATGTGCAGCACCACCTGAGATCACGCTAGCGTGAATGATGGAAGCTGAATTTGGCCTCTGAAAATGCTGAAATTAGTAGTTAAAAACATTGAAGGTGAAATCTCTAAAGTTGATAGCTGAGAAAGTTAGAGAAAACAGCTAACACATGCCTGAAAATACAGCTACACTTCAAAATAGCTTAAAAAAACGGGGGAAAAAAGCCTTAATTAGCCAAAACCGCTAGCATGTAGCTGAAATATTAACTAAACAGCGTACATTTTTCAAAAAGAGCCTATATTAGGAAACAAAACAGCGAGCATGTAGCTGAAAAAATTCTTAACTTCAAAATAGCCTAAAATCTTAGTAAATGTCAGAATAATCCAAAAGTTGAGCAAAAAGTTAATATTTTAAACTTTAAAAGTGTAACTTGATTCTGTCTGAATGTCCCTGCCTGAACACGCTACTTAACATGTTCTCATGCTACATATGAACCGTCTCATGTTGGACCGGGTCACACGCGGCGTCACACCAGGTTTAAGGGGTATTTTTCAAATCGTTATAAAACTTTCTGCACTTTTGCTTTTTCGGCTAATTTGGCACCTTTGAGGTTTTTTTGGGCTAATTTGGAGGGTAAAGCTAACATATTAGCAACGTTGTTAGTTTTTGGCTAATTTGGCAACTTTTTTTAGGTTTTTGGTGCTAATTCAGGGTTTAAGCTAGTATATTAGCAACGTGTTAGCATTTTTGGCTATTTTGCAACTTTTCAGGTTTTTTTGGGCTAATTTTTTGCAGGTTTTAGCTAATTTGCAGTCAAACTAACACATTAGCAACATGTTATCATTTTTGGCTAATTTGGCAACTTTTCAGGTTTTTTGGGCTAATTTGCAGTCAAGCTAACACATTAGCAATGTGTTAGCTTTTTTGGCTAATTTGACAACTTTTTAGGTTTTTTGGTTCTAATTCAGGGTTAAGCTAGTATATTAGCAACGTGTTAGCATTTTTGGCTATTTTGGCAACTTTTCAGGTTTTTTTGGGCTAATTTGCAGTCAAGCTAACACATTAGCAATGTGTTAGCTTTTTTGGCTAATTTGACAACTTTTTAGGTTTTTTGGTTCTAATTCAGGGTTAAGATAATATATTAGCAACGTGTTAGCTTTTTTGGTTAATTTGGCAACTTTTCAGGTTTTTCTGGGCTAATTTGCAGTCAAACTAACATATTAGCAACGTGTTAGCATTTTTGGCTAATTTGGCAACTTTTCAGGTTTTTTTGGGCTAATTTGCAGTCAAGCTAACACATTAGCAACATGTTAGCTTTTTTGGTTAATTTGGCAACTTTTCAGGTTTTTTGGGCTAATTTGCAGTCAAGCTAACACATTAGCAATGTGTTAGCTTTTTTGGCTAATTTGACAACTTTTTAGGTTTTTTGTGCTGATTTTCAGCAAAAATCTTCAGCATTTTCAGCAATCACATTCCGCAAAATGCATTCACACATGCATTATCGGAGGTAATGCACTTTTCTAGTTAGTATTGGTATTATTCTGGGTTTGCTTGAAGTATAGATGCTCCAAACTGTTCTTCTGGGATAAATATTTGAATTCTAAACTTTCAATATTTTACTCTCCATAAAATATATTTAGTCAAGAAATAGAAGATTAAATTGATAACAATAAAATAGAATGATGTGGAGGGCCGGATCCGGCCCCCGGGCCTTGACTTTGACACAATCCAGCCAGGATTACCTGGTCCAGGTGTAACCTCTGGATTAAATCCAAGCAGGACGTTTCTCCTCCATGGAGGTGTTGATGTTTCTGCCTGCAGGTCCTCCTGCCCCCCCTAACCAGGGCTGGGGGGGTCAGGGCACATTCGGAATCCTCTGGATCCTCAGGAGCTCAAAAGTCCGATTGATTCAATAAAGATTTCTTTTGATTTTGTAAATAGTTTAGTTGAGAAAACAACGATTCTCACAGAACTGATGATGAAATCATGTAAAAACAGGAATTTGTCATTTAAAAGATCATTTTATTTTGAAGGAAAACTGGATCCTCTGATCCCGTTTGGACCAGAACCCGCGCTTCGGAGCGTCACTCACACTGCGAGCAGTACTCTCCCCTCCAGCCCTCCATGCAGTGGCGCCGGCCCTCCTCGTCGCAGACGAAGTGGCCGTGGGTGTCGTTGCGGGGGCGGCAGAAGGTGGAGCAGGTCTCGCCGTGGTAGAAGCGGTCGCACGCCACGCGGTAGGAGTACAGCAGCTCCGTCTGGTTCTCCGCGTGGGACCACTCCGGCCCCACGCTGACGGTGCGGCGGGTCGCCGTGCGGCTCAGGAGCGTCTCTGGGGGCGGAGCAAAGACGGAATCATGAGAGGAAATCAGGGCTGCAAGGATTTGATCTCTGCTCGGATCGATCTGATTCTATCCGATCAGTTTTGGCTGAATCTCGTGTGATGTTACTTTAGATCTGAGATCTGCAGCTCCAGATCCGTGAGGATCTTTTATCAGATCTCTCCATGGACCAAACCAAATGTAAAATAAGTTCTGGAGCTGCTGACTCAGCACGTCGACCGTCTGAGTCAGCAGCTCCTCGAACCAAAACCACCTCAAGAAAACAAACTAAAATAACAAAACCCAGCAGTGGAAGACTGCTGAAGAGGAGAGAAGGAACGAAAAACATAAATAAAAAAATATTTTTCAAAGTAAAGATTCATTATTTATTATTGATTTAATTTAGATGAGTTAAATGTATAAACTGATGTCTGAGGTGAACATAGATGATAAACTCTGTTGACCTGAAAACGTCTCGTTTGTTCAACTCTACCTCCAGAATGAACAGATTTTATATACAAACTTTGATCTTTTCTGAGTTAAAAGCTCATTTTATCTCATGCTGAACAACATTGGTCACCAGCTGCACTGAGAGTCTCTTGAAATTAAGTTTAAAATTCACATTTTGAGAGATTCTTTTTATTTTTTATGCTTTTGTTTTTGCAAAAGCATAAAAAATAGACATAGTTCATATTTATTATTTTTTTTAAAGAAAGTCATGAATGCAAATCCAAATTACTTAAAGGTTTAGAGTAAGACTATCCGGCTCCTTCTAGGTTTGGATCAGTAGAAAACGAGTCCAAATGTCTCTTATACTGACTTATAGTAAAATAAACCGACCATGAAATAATCCAGATGGGATTTTCCAAGAATGATTACAGATTTATTGAATTTTAAAATGATTTTATAACAGCGATTCTGGCTAAGACACGTGGCTCTGGCTGGGTTATAGAATTACAAATTAATATTTCATCACATCCCCAGATATAAAGTAACACGTTTGTTTTGTCATAAAATATTGTTGTGAATATTCCTAAATTAGCCTAAACACCTAGCATGTAAATAACTCCAAAACAGCTAAAAAAAAATTTTTAAAAATTCTAAATTAGCCTAAACAGCTAGCATGTAGCTGAAACATTAGCTCAACTCCAAAATAGCCTTAAAAAATCTAACAGAATGTCAATTTTTAAAATTTTAAAACTGTAACTTTTTAACATAATTATGAATGATAAAAAGGCAGGAATATTATTCCAGAATAAATCAACTTAAACCTTAAAATATATATTTTGTTCAAATTATAAAAGTTAGAAATGAGAGGAAGATAATAACAATAAGATCAAATGATGTGGAGGGCCGGATCCGGCCCCCGGGCCTTGACTTTGACACGTGTTTTGAAAGCAGCTCTGCTCTTCTTCTCTGACGTCTGTCGCCCCCCAGCGGTGAGAGTGAGATCTGCGCGGTTACCTGCGGACTCCTCCGCGCTCCAGGCCTCCAGGATCAGAGCGACGCTCCCCTGGAGATCAGGCAGGAGAACACCCCATCAGTCGGGTCAGGACCCCCCCCCCCCCCCGCGCCGCGCGGGATTCCCGCCACTTACCGGCCACTTGTAGACGAACGGCACCCTGACGGGCGCGCTCCCGGGGATGGAGTCCACCCCGACGAGCTCCGTGCTGGCGTTCCCGTACGTGCACGGCGTCCCCGGGTAGGACGCATGCTGCACGTGCTTCAGGCACAGGCGGAAAAAGAGGCGGCATTCCCGCGGCTGCAGGGGGCAGAGCGGGCGCGCGCTGCTGAAGGAGTCGATCTTCAGCTCGAAGACCCCCGAGGACAGAGCCTGAGGAGCGCGCGCGCGCACAAACAGGGACAGACAGGCCGGATGAGAGACGAGCGAGGACTGTCACAATCACATCAAACGTGCCGCCTCCGCGCACGCGCGTCTGCATCCTCCGCAACTTCCAAATCCACTAAAGTGGAAATCCATTTCCTGGAGCCACAGGATGAGCTCAGAGAGCCGTGCGTAAAAGCGCACGGATCCAAGCCTTCACGCGCGTGCACCATTCACCTCAAACCAAACCAGCAGTTGTAGGGTAACGGGAGCGCGTGCTCAGTACTCACCGCACGCGCCGAGACACACAGCAGGAGACACGGCAGGAAGAAGCGCGCCATCGCGGAGCGCGCCGCGCGTCACAGGCAAGCTCTGTCAGTGCGTAAAATCCAAACGGCTCCAGAGGACGCGGGGGGGGTCCAAACGAAGGGAAGCGGTGACCCGCTGCGGGACAGGTGGACCCGGTTCGTGAGGTGCAGAGCGCGCGTGCACGGAGCGGACAAACGGAGAGGATGCGGCTGAACTCTGGACTGACGCAGCGGCGGCGACACCTCCGCTTATACGGGACGGGGGGGTGGGGGGTGGGGGGGGGAGGAGCCTCGGGGCAGCGATAAAAGCGAAAGGAAAAAAAGAAAAGGCGGAGGGGGGCGGGACGCGCGCGTGCGGAGGATTTCCTCCAGAGTTTGAGGAGTCCGATCCAAAACCGGAGAAAGTTTGATTCTGATCGAACTTTTTCTTCGTTCAACTATAAATAAAAATAAACTGTAAAAGTGAAAATGTTCATTCATACATTTAAAAATATAAGTTTTTGTCCGATTGAATTTTTAAGTTGAGTAAACCATCAAGTCATGTCTCAATTTGATGAAAATAATGATTTTAAATGTAACAGATTTGTGTTCATTGATCCAATAGTTCATGTTTCACTGTAAATTTTATTAATCAAACATTTGATGAAGATGTTTCCACATGAATGAATGTGAAACAGAAAAAGATTTTATTTGATGTCTGAGTTCTATAAATAACTTTTCATTGATGACCTGCAGGAATCTTCCGTCTGTCGAGTCAGAAAACATCAGAACCAATTCTAGAACTTGGAGCAGCAGAACGGAACCGCAGCGTCCATTCAGAGGAGATCATGGAGGACCTGTCAGCTCCTCCCTGCTCCTCTTTCTTTCCTTTCATTTATTTGTTCTTTGAATCATGAAGTTCATCAGAAAACACAAAATCAAATACAAAATACAACACAGTCCTAAAACTTCATGAATGAAAGGGAGCAGATGGAAGAACAATGTTCTTATCCTTCATGTTCTTCTGTGGAAAGTCCGTCTGCGTTCACACTGAAGTGAACCGTACCAGACCCTGTTCTGAGGACCAGAGTTCTGGTGAACCTTCACACCTGCAGAACCGGAGCACGTGCAGCCCTCCTCCCTCAGAACAGAGGGAGGAGGAGGAGGAGGTCTCCGCACCTCCTCTTTCCTGCTCCGCTGAAGCTGCTCCTCGTTGTCATGGAAACATCTTCAGGAGGAACATCGAACCATCAGTCTGATTCTTCATCAGGATGATGTAAACGCGCAGGCTTTGAGTGAATGTCTTTAGACCACGCCCACGGCACGCGGCACACTTAAGGGTCCGGATAGATGACATTCATGGACTACATTTACCAGCAGATGCGCGGCTCTTCCTGTGAACGCGCGCGAGTGGAGGCTGGATATGGCGCGTGCGCTGTCCTTGTCCCGCGCGGAGGACGTCGAGCGCGCGCGGGCAGCAGAGGAGAGAACATCCGAACCAGAGGAAAGTCTGGTTTAGGTTCCTGCAGCAGAACATCTGCAGGTTCTTCTGAGCTGCGGATCAGACAAACAAACAAACAAACAAACAAACATGAGGAGAAAATCTCAACATCTTCGGATCAAGAAAATCCCAGAGAAGAATCTTAATCCCGTTTTCAGATGAAGTCCAGGATTCGGTTCTTCAGCTTCTTCACTTCCGGATCAGAACGAAACCGAACAAATCCTCAGAAGAACTCAGACAAGAATCAATCCTCAGGCAGGACCCCCCCTCCTCCTCCTCCTCCTCCCCCCGCAGGATATCATCCATCTGTTGATCCTTTTGTTTCGCACGTGCCCAAATGGCGCACGAGGACAGGCGGCACGAGCTTTTGTTGAGGTGAAGAGACACGCGGCGCGTGCCCCGAGGAGGAGGAGGAGGATGAAGGTGTCTGAGAGAGCGTGGGAAAGTCTGCTGAGGTGTGAGCCGAAGGGGGCGGGGCCTGCACCATGCAGGCGTCAGGAATCACACCTGAGCAAACGCGCGCGTGCGACAGACGACAGAGAGAAACGTTTCTGCGTGAAATGAAGCAAAAGTTTCGTCCCGTTTCCGGTCATCGGATGGAGATGCTTTCAGGTGAGCTGGGACGTTTGAGCATCGTCAACGTCCGGTTCAGGTTTCCAGGAATTCTAAAGAGTCAAAGAAGTGAAACTTTTTAAAAGATGAAAGGATGAAAGGATGAAAGGATGAAAGGAAGATTCAGATCAGGACATTTGATCTTTGAGAAGAATCTGAGATCACAGGATCTGGTTGTGTTGATACAGTAAATCCACTTCCAGGTGATACGGACTCACCTGATCTGATCCAGGTGGAAACGGTGGAAACAAAAACCTGAAGGACGGATTTCTGGAGAAATCCGTTTGAATCTCGGATGGATCCTCAGAGATCCTTGAGAAAAAGTGACATTTTTATTGAGTTCAAACCTCTGAAGAGTTCTGAGCAACTTTTACGATCAATCATCTAATCAGATTATCTTCACAAATTATCCAGACTGAGAAATCTGGGATTAAATTCCACCAAAAAAAAAAAAAAAAGTGGGAAAAATCTGAATCCCAGCAGTTTAATTCTTTATTACGACTACTTTACTTTACTACTTTATTACTTATCATAACTTTAAAACGAATCCAGAATCTTTTCTTTAAGTTTTCATGTTTAATCTCATCATTCGGTCAAAGTTCTCTTTTCCGTTTCAGGTCAAACCTTCATGAATCTGAAGAATGTTCGGATCAAGGATCCAGATTCTGGTTTTTTTCTCACTCGTAATTGAAAAAGGTCAGGAGGGTTCGCGCGTGCGCAGATCCCTGCAGGTCTGATTAAAGGTTTTAGGGGGGGGGGGGGGTCCTCCCGCCTCCTCCCCTCATAGACAGTTAGCAGGTAGGTGTGAAGCGCGCGCGGCTCTTTCGCACGTCATGATGAAGACTTTAGGGGCGCGAGCGCCTCAATGATCAGGTGAGGAAGAGGAGAAGAAATGATGAGAAGAGGCGGGAACACAGAGGAGGAAGAGAAAGGTCCAGAAACTCAGAAACTGAACCAGAATCACCAGAAAATAAACTCTGAAAATCCTCATGACTTTTTATTTAATTATAACTTTATTTATAAAGTTATAAAGTATTTTCAGTTGTAAATTTAGGATATTTGTTTTTCAACAATCTACAGTGTAAGATTATGTTTATTACAAATACTTTGATTCAAAATTATAAAGAGCAATGGAATCTTAAAGCCAAAGCTAACACGTTATTTCCAGTTTAAGGAAAGTTTCTCCACTGATCTATATGTTAAATCTAATTTAAACAGAAGACAGAGGTCTCTGTGTGCTCAGCTCAGTGCTGCCCCTAGAGGTGGAAGTGGGGCGCTTTAAAGGAGTCCCAGAGGAGGACAGGTTGTGTTCAGTCTGTGATTTGTGGAAGATGAATTTCATTTATGTTTTACTGTCCGTTGATAATGATGTGAGAATTGATTTGTGATACAGCAGAAAAACCCAGATCTGCTTTGGTTGCGTGAAGGAGAAATTTTTCAGTGGTTATTTAAAAATGAAATCTTTTGTTTGGTTAACTTTATTGAAAATGGAATTTAAGACAAGAGACTTTGTATTCTGAAAGATTGTAACTGATTTGTGATAATGTGTTTATTTATGTTGATGGAAATTCACTGATGATTATTTGTTGTGGCCATCTTACCTGATTTCTGTTCATTAGTGTCATATAAGCCCATGTGGGCGGGGCATCTGAGTACATGAACATCTTCTACTCTTCCGGCTCTTCGTCCACTCGGTCCATCCGGTCGGTTCGTCCCGTTGTTCGTCTGGTTTAGACTGGGACGGTATTCAAACTTTAACCCGTCAGTGTTCCTCCACGTTCTACGTTGGTTTACAGAATGACTAAGAAGAGGCGGTCCAGATCGGTTCAGAGAACTCTGGATCCGTATGAATCTGCTGTGATGGATTCTCCTAAACTCTGTGGTATCAGTGAAGCGTTTGATAGCACGAGGCTCTCGTTAGCGTGACCCACAAACATCTGGCAGAAGCTGAACGGCGTCAGTCGTTTGGAAAGTTCCAGGTTCTGCTCTGAAGGCAGATGTCGGGTCACCGTTAAGGTCCGTGGATTCCAGATTATTTCAGAGTCTGGCATGTTCATGAATGTTCTGGAGAAGTTTCCTTCTCCATCTGTGGTCCACCTCTGGATGCTGAAGCGGTGAGTCTAGAAATGATTTGGGTTCTCCGTCTCACAAACGGAGAACCTTCCATCGCGGAGATCTTCCAAACTGGATCTCCAGAGTGCGCTGGCTCCGCCTCCTGCCTGCTCCAAAGCCCAGCAGGACGTCCCTCGGGCGTTTGAGTTTCCTTCAGACCTCAGGCCTTCCAAAACCTCCAGAACCGGAAAGTTCTGGTTCGGTTTAGTTAAAGAGGCCGAGGTCCGCTTTGTTTTCCCTCCAAACTTGACTTTATGAAGCTTTTTAATGATCGGCCATGTTCCGTTTCTGGCAGAACTGGATGTTTTCGTCCTCTGAGGTCTTCTGTAACGCCGCCCCCCCCATTTCAAAACCCCTTTTTACTGGGGGGGCGGGGCCAGCTCCCTGATTTTACTGCAGAAGTTTAAAGTCTGTGGAAACTTTGGCAGGTGTCCACGAGCGATGGGAAGTGGCGCCCTCAGCCCGTAGAGGCGGGACGGACCCCCTCCCTCTGGGGTTTTAAGAGCGCCTGTGGCGAGGAGGAGGCGGGCACGTTTGCAGGTCGGAGGCGCGGCAGGGTTTCCAGCTGTAAACGCAGATGTTTGGCCGAGAGCCGCGCCCCTTCCTAGCATTCAAACTGATGAAGATGATGAGAAGATCTGAGCCAGGAGGGGCAAACTCAGTCCTACGAGGAGCCAAAATCCAAAACATACCTGAGGTCCCGGGACGATCAGGACAGACATCCACCGAACACCTTAAAACTACAAAACTGGAACCTTTGAACACAATTATGACCTGGATATAGAGCAGTACCTGTGCTAAGCTGCTGAAGAGGCTGAAACTGATAGCTAAAAACACTGAAGCTGAAAATGAAAAAAACTGAAAAAAAGCTTTAATTACAGCTAGCATGTAGCTGAAATATTAGCTAAACTTCAAAACAGCCTTAAAAATCTTAGAGTAATAGTCCATAAAACTAGCAGAATATTTTAAAACTTTAAAACTGTAACTTTTTAACATAATTCTGAATAATATAAACTCAGGAATATTATTCCAGAATAAATCAATTTAAACCTTAAATAACTTTTAATATTTTACTCTCTATAAAAAATATATTTTGTCAAAATTATACAAGTTAGAAATAAGATAACATGGGGTCATTATTAACAATAAGATAAAATCGGATTTGTCCCTGGGACTGGCTCCTTCTTGGCTCCTCCCTCCTTGTGGGGGGTGGCGGGTGCTGCGCCTGGCGGGTCGGCTCTCGGGGGTGGGACGCCTGGGCTGGGGGAACTTGGGCCCAACGCGGGGGGGGGCGGGGGACAGGGGTCTGCCATCGGGGGTCAGTCTGCCAACTGACCCCAACATATCCCCTTCCTCATACAAACATGCAATAGGGAGAAGGGGAGGGTGTCTGTATTGCGGTGCGCTGCGGGGGGTGGACTACCTGCCAGTGGCCCTCCTCCTGTGGCCGCTGCAAGGATTTGCCCCTCCCCTCGATTTTATTTGCACCTTAGACATTTAGGACCCTTGGTGGGGGGGTGCTTGGACATCACTGCCAGCAAACAGTCGATGTCCTTTCAGTGCCCCTTCCGCCAATTTTAACCGCACCATAGACATGTAGGGCCGCTGGTGGGAGGGTGACGGGGCATCTCTGCGAGAAATCAGGAGATGCCCTGTTAAGGCCTTCTCACCAATTTTAACCGCACCCCTTTAGTACACACACCTCTAACACCACAAACATACACTCTAACAAGCAAACACGCATGCATCACACAAGGAAGGTGGGACCTTCGACCTTCTGTCCCCTACCCCATCCCTGGCGGGGGTGCGGGGAACCTCGGCCTGGTGGTCTAGTCTCTTGGGTGCCGGTCTCCTGGGCCCGGCAGTCTCCTCCCCACGCCGGGAGTGGGATCCCCGAGATTTAGCAGGGGATCAATCTACATCGGAGCCGGGGGGTGTCCAGGTCTCGGTGGTGCGGAATCCGGTCCCTGCTTTCGAGAACTAGTCCTCTCCTTAACTCCATCAGTGGGTGTGCCTGGTCGGGCCTTGTTTTGTACATCACTCCTTGGGGCCTCTGTTTCTCTTGGGTTCTCTTCTGCTCGGCGGGGGTGGGCGGCCTCTGCCCTGCTTCTCCGCTGGACCTTCGCGGTGGGGGCAGGCGGTTGTCTGGAGTGTGGGGTGGGTTGCCCTTGGGGGCCCTGGCTCGTACCTGGGGTGGGGCGGGGGGTCCTCTGCGCCACTGGTGGTGGTGGGCTGCTCCTCGGGGGTTGGGGGGCTCTCCGGGGTGGGGTCCCGCGTTGGCCCTCCTGGCGGGGTGGGGGGCTGCTCCTCTGGCTGGGCTGGGGCCTGCACTCTCCGTGTTCCTGTGCCTTCCTGCTCTTGGGTGTGGGGGGCCTCTGCGGCGGTCCCGCGTGCCCCGGTCTGGGTGCTCGGCGGGATTGCCCGGCGGGCGGTCTCTCTCCGCGGCTCCACGGCGGGTGTTGGGGGATCTTGGCTGCAGCTGCTGCCCCGGCGGGGGGTCTTGGCGTGGGGATGGCCGGGCGCTCTCCCCCTGAGTACATTCCATCACCACCCACCTCAGTGAAACATAAACACTCACCTGAGCACTAACCGTTTGTGTGACAGAATGAAAGTCTTTATCTGAATGGGTTTGTATGATGGAGTGTGTGAGCTGCTGTTATAGCTGAATTGCGTACATGTGTAGTATATGTATAGTATATGTGAGTATGTTTAGTTTAAATGTAGAGACTATTTTGGCCAACAAGTGTGTGTGTAACTATAGAGCGTGTGTGTAGACAGGCCCCGCCCATTCTAGTTTATCACTTAGTCCTGGTTGTTTTATGATGTTGCTTCCCTCTGTTGCCATCTTATCTCCCCCCCCACCCCTCCCCCACCCTCTTCCCTTTTTCCGTCCGGTCCAACGACAAAGAAAAATAAATAAATAAAATAAAACATAATCAATATAAATAAAGTTTAGCATTAAATACAACAGGAGTTTATACTCAATAAATCCCTGTTGTGACAGTAACATCTGCCCAACACAAGAAGCTCTCAGCCCACATCTGTTGGCTCAGCTGTTGGACAGGACAAGTTAAAAAAAAAAAAAAAAAAAGATAAAATGATCTGGAGGGCCGGATCCGGCCCCCGGGCCTTGACACACGTGATCTAAGCGATGAAGGCTCCGCCTCCTCGCGTTTGACTGAGCGTCACTCATCTTCCTCCCGTTCAGACCGATGAAGAGGAGATCTGAGCGATGAAGGATTCTGAGCTTTTCCCCAGAGTTGTTTCCACGGCTCATCCTTTATGAACCCACATTCTTTTTCTGCAGAAGAAAATTCAAAAAATCTGGATCAAAATCTGATGTTTATGCTGACCACAGAACTTCTGCAGACTTCCTGCTCGTTCTGCCTGATGAAAGAGCAAAATAAACTGTGAAGTCTCTCTGGAACCACAGAGTTCCTTCAAGCTTCCTGGTTGTTACCTTGATGAAAGGCGGAGCTTAGCGGCTCCAACTGTTGACGTCGTTCTCCAGCCTCTGATCTCATGGAGCTCTGAGGTTTCTCACTGTCATGGCGGTTCTGAAAGCGCAGCGATCGTCCGAGCTACATGGAGAACTGTGAGGCGTTCACGTCTGCTCCTCCGAGAACCGGAACTCTCCACGCTCGCCGCCCATCAGAAGCTTCCAGCTCGGATCCCTGGCTGAGCGTCAAAGACGAGATCTGGAGGTTTTATAAACTCCAATCAGGTCATCAGATGATCATTTTTGGTTTGATTTGGAAACGTTTGGTTGAAAACGTGGTGAAAGTCCAGCTGCTGCTCTCCTGGCGAGGTTCTTCTGGTTCTCTGAATCTGATCAAGAACGGTGAGACGTCTCTGAATCCTTTCAGACCTGGACTGAAAAACGACTCCTGGAACTTAGTGAAGGTTAAATGAGGAGCTCCACAGGGCTTCGTTTTGGAGCTCCACCGTTTCACTGAGATGACCTAAATGTGATAAATTAGACTCGAAGTTTGGATGCAGGAGATAGGCGGCCGCCTAGAGTCCAACGAGACACAAAGTCTTACAAATCCCATTTATTATTTATTTAATTATTATAAACATGACTGGAGGGCGCGACCCCCCCCCCCCCCCATCAGACACACGGACACAGAGCACGACTACGACAGATTCTAGGAGTAACCGCTGCTGATCTCAGGTCTCTGTGGGCGTGGCGCTGGTCCTGGATCCGCCTCCGACCACCAAGAGTTCCATCTGCCGCTCCCCTTTTCCTTTTTCACCCAATCGGCAGCTCAGAAACAGCATCATGTGACACTCTGAAATGAGGGCGGGGCCACTGAAGCCCGGGTTCTGCACAACCAGGAAGTCCTCTGCTGGTTAGCGTGGTCCGCAGCAGGAGCCCCACCCACTGACGGCTGTGATGACACGGTACACGAGTCCCCGCCCACTCCTCAGCGCAGTGATTGGTGGAAGTGCGAGGGTGGTGGAGGCGGGGCTCACTGCTGTTTGGAGCGCCAGAACCGGGAGGTGATGGAGCCGAGCGACAGTCCCTGCTTCTTCTGCTGCGAGAGCTCGGCCAGACGCTGCTCCTCCTCCTGCCAGCAGGGGGCGGGGCCGTCAGAACAGCGCAAGAAAAACACTGAGGGGGTGTCGGGTTTCTACACCCACCTGCGCCAGCTGAGCCTGCCGCCGCTTGAACGCCTCGATGGGGTCGTCCTCCAGGGCGTAGTTCTCCAGAACCGAGCGGACGTCGTCCACTCGGTTTATGGCGATGGCTGACGAAGAGGAGGAGAGATGAAGAGGAGGAGAGATGAAGAGGAGGAGAGATGAAGAGGAGGAGAGACGAAGAGGAGAGACGAAGAGGAGGAGAGATGAAGAGGAGGAGAGATGAAGAGGAGGAGAGACGAAGAGGAGGAGAGATGAAGAGGAGGAGAGATGAAGAGGAGGAGAGACGAAGAGGAGAGACGAAGAGGAGGAGAGACGAAGAGGAGGAGAGACGAAGAGGAGGAGAGATGAAGAGAGGAGAGACCAAGAGGAGGAGAGATGAAGAGGAGAGGAGAGACGAAGAGGAGGAGAGACGAAGAGGAGGAGAGATGAAGAGGAGGAGACATGAAGAGGAGGAGAGATGAAGAGGAGGAGAGATAAAGAGGAGGAGAGACGAAGAGGAGGAGAGACGAAGAGGAGGAGAGACGAAGAGGAGGAGAGACGAAGAGGAGAGACGAAAAGGAGGAGAGACGAAGATGAGGAGAGACGAAGAGGAGGAGAGACAAAGAGGAGAGATGAAGAGGAGGAGAGATGAAGAGGAGAGACGAAGAGGAGAGACGAAGAGGAGGAGAGACGAAGAGGAGGAGAGATGAAGAGGAGGAGAGATGAAGATGAGAGATGAAGAGGAGAGATGAAGAGGAGGAGAGATGAAGAGGAGGAGACATGAAGAGGAGGAGAGATGAAGAGGAGGAGAGATAAAGAGGAGGAGAGACGAAGAGGAGGAGAGACGAAGAGGAGGAGAGACGAAGAGGAGGAGAGACGAAGAGGAGAGACGAAAAGGAGGAGAGACGAAGAGGAGGAGAGATGAAGAGGAGGAGAGATGAAGATGAGAGATGAAGAGGAGAGATGAAGAGGAGGAGACATGAAGAGGAGGAGAGATGAAGAGGAGGAGAGATAAAGAGGAGGAGAGACGAAGAGGAGGAGAGACGAAGAGGAGGAGAGACGAAGATGAGGAGAGACGAAGAGGAGGAGAGACAAAGAGGAGAGATGAAGAGGAGGAGAGACGAAGAGGGGGAGAAATGAAGAGGAGGAGAGATGAAGAGGAGGAGAGATGAAGAGGAGAGATGAAGTCAAAGTAAAAACTAGAGAGGTTGCATTACACTTTTTGCTGAAATAGTTGCTGAAGATTTTTGCTGAAAATGCAAAAATCCTGTTTAAAAATGTTAAATTTATTAAAAGACTGGAAATGTAGTTAAAGAACTGTAAAGTTGACGTAAATATCTGATAAAATTGTTGTAAAATTGCTTAAAAATTCCTAATAAATGCCAATTTGGTAAAAATATTTAATGTGTAGCTTAAATGTGAGCTAAACTCCATATTGAAATTAGCCAAAAACGTTAGCATGTTGCTACAATAGAAGCTAAACCCTAAATTATCCTAAAAATCAAACAACAACAACGTGTGGGTCATTGAAACATTTTAGGAAAATGCAGAAAAACAGTTTAAACTTTTTTTTTTAATTGATTCTTAATTCTGGTCTTAGATTATTCCAATTTATTATTTTTATTTTGAAACGAGTAAAAAAAATCAAACATTTGTTTTTCTGAGATTTTTGGAGCCGAGAGGCGTCCCATCTCTGAGGGGTTTAGAAAAGTCCTGACCGGGATGGACCCTGAACGCCTCACCTTTGAGGAAGTGTGCGAGGTCGTAGAGCGTCCGGTCGTCGGAGTTTCCGTCCCACTTCTTCAGGGCCAGGCCGTTGAAGGGCTGCAGGCTGAACGCCTCGCGCTTACAGTCCACCACGATCACTTTGCTGCTGTCCCGGTTCAAACACGACACGTCCTGAGAGGCGGAGAAACACCCTCAAGTCCAGGAAATGCCAAGACCACAACAGGAAGTCTAAAAATAAAAGCATCGTCTCCCCAGCAAGAAAAACCCTTTCTGAGCCGTCTGTGCACGTGTGTGTGTGTGTGTGGACATATGGAGATGCTGCTCTTCATCTACATCACTAGCCCCGCCCCCTCCCCTTAGAAAACTTCTGTGTGTGCAGAGGACACGCCCCCTCCCCACTGCAGTGAATGAAGACGTATGAAAGCCTTCAGACAGTTTGTTTCTGCGCCTGAGGAGCTCCTCCTCCTCCTCGATTCTGAGCTCCTCCTCCTCCTCGATTCAGAGCCCCTCCTCCTCCTCCTCGATTCAGAGCTCCTCCTCCTCCTCGATTCAGAGCTCCTCCTCCTCCTCCTCAGATCTTCTATGAGTGGAATCAGCTGATGCAGAGGAGTTCAGACAAACCTCATGAGCTGATCACGCCATGGCGGCAGTCAGAGGTCAGAAGAGACGTTTTCAGAAAATAGAGACACTTTTGGTCCAAATCCTTTCATCAGTGGCTCAAGCTAAATGATGCTGATTAGCCAACTCAAGTGAAGCTCCGCCTCCAAACATAAATCTGAAGGTCAAATGACCAACAGAAGTAAAAATAAATGTTGACCTTAGAAGATAAGCAGGGTTGTGTCTGATTGGTCCTCATATGAGAGACCGCCTGCTGTAACAGTCTGGGGAAATGCAGTGGGCGGAGTCAGAAAGTGGTTGACGAGCGGTTGGAACAGTGGTGAAGGATTGCTGACGGATGAACCAGACTCCTCCTTTCACTTTTTCTTCTTCAACATGAAAGTTTAGATATTTTTAATTAACTCAAAGTTTGAGACGGAAAAGTTCACAAATATCCCAGTTAGCTGGTTTTTAGAGGAATTCAAACAAGTTTGACATTTATTTTTATGACTCGACATATTTTAATCTAAAGACTTGATGTAGATGGAAAACACGTGTCAAAGTGAAGGCCCGGGGGCCGGATCCGGCCCTCCAAGTGATTTTATTTTATTCGTATTAATGTTATTTTGAGCTCATTTCTAACTTGTATAATTTTGACCAACTATATTTTTATGGAGAGTAAAATTTTGAAAATTTAAAATATTGAAAGTTATTTAAGGTTTAAATATGATTTATTCTGAATATATTCCTGGATTTTATTGAATTATTATGTTAAACAGTTAAAGTTTTAAGACTGTAGTTTTAGAGTGTTGAATAAATGTTTCTCCTGTTCGGCCTAAGAGGAGTTCTGGATTTGGTCTCTTGTGTGATTGAGTTCAATACTCCTGATCTAAACAATCCTACCGTCAGTTTAGAGCAGGGCTGCTCATTCCTGGTCCTCGAGATCTACCACCCTGACTGTTTTCCAGATCTCCAAGCCCTGCCAGCTGTTGATTGGCTCAGTCAGATGTCTCCACAATCTGATTGAAAGAACACACCTGGTCCAGGTAATCAGCAGCAAACAGTACATGGAGATCTGGAAAACAGGCAGGTTGGTAGATCTTGAGGACCAGGAATGAGCAGCCCTGGTTTAGAGGAAACGTCTCTGTGACCACGATAGTAATTTAGACTTTAATCTGAGAACAAAGTGACAAAGTCTGTCTCAGAGTGAAGCAGACGAAGCAGCTGAAGCAAATGAAGCAAATGAAGCAGATGCATGCTGCAGGTCGGAAGCAGGGATCTCCCGATCCGATCACGTGATCAGAAATGAACCCCTGGTTCATGACTCAATCGAATCGAACTTTATCCCTCGATCAGTATCCGATATTTAATGTATTCTTGTTAAGATCAGCGTTTCATATTTCCATCTTATTATTCGATATAAATCCTCCAGTAGAAGTCTGCACGTCATGAACAGATCACAAAATGTTATTCCAGCAGCAGCTCAAGCAGGAAGTAATAAAAACTATTCAGTCAAGCTAGCTGGGAGATCAGAGATCCAGAATCCTGGATCAATAACTCTGACAGCTGGTGTCTCTGTTGGTTTGTCCTAACACAAACATCCTCTAAATGCATTTCAACAGAAAAAGAGTTTTAGTTCATGTTTAATGTTCAGCTCTTCATGCTACAGAGCAGCTGCTAAATGCTAACTGCTACATGCTAGCTCCGTGATTTAACTCCCGAGCTGTTCTTTTATATGCCTGTTTTATTTATCTGACTTAGAGATAAAAGATAATTAACTACTGTGCTAATAAAACTGAAAATGTGATTTCTTCAGAACTTAAAAAAATAATCAAATAATCTTTAAAAAAACTAATAAATGAAAACTAATAATGAGATCTAGTCATGAACACTCATCATCAAATTGATGCTAAAACTGTCATCATTTATTTTAAATAATTCTAAATGAGGACAGGAATCACATTTGGTTAAAAGTGTTTAATAACTCTAAATATATTAAAGTTAAAGTCACTAAACTTTCTCACATGAATACATGAATAATTATCACTTATAGAACAAGAAAACATGATTATTTTTCCTAGTTTATATTTGCTCTATTTTTACTTGTTTATTAAATCTACTTCACAGACGAGTTCTATTGAAGTTTTAATGATAAAAGAAGGTTAATGAAATATAAATAAAGGACAAATCTGTTTATTTAATTTGTTCATGTTTTAAATGTTACAAAAGTATCAGATCAGGACTCGTATCGGCAAATCCACAAAATCCAATGACTTGGAATCGGATCGTCCCTAGTTGGAAGAGAGTCCCTCTATGGGCCTGTAGTCACTTAAAGTCTGGTCCTGTCAGTGGAATTTGCCCTGATACCCCCCCCCCCCCCTCACCCCCCAGCTGTACTTGTTAAGGTTTTTGACAGGAAGCTTCTGCTCTGGGACAGAAGCAGACTGAGGTTCTACGAGGATCCATTATCTGCACAGGAAGTGCTGGGATGACGGTTCACCCCACAAAAAAACACGAATCCTTCGTCTTTATGAAGCAACTTAAAGAGCATTTTCAGAAGAGAAACTGCACCGAAGACATCTGAGATATGAAAATGAGGAAGAGTTGATGTGTTGTCTAGATCGAGTCGATCCTAGGGCTGCCACAAACGATTATTTTAATAGTCGACTAATCACCGATTATTTTTTCCGATTAGTCGACTAATCGGGTCATGCACAAACTGGATGTAAAACACACATCTTAACCATTATTAGCTTTAAACAAACTAAAAACTAAATATATCCACACAAGCATTATCTGTGAAAATGCTTGTGTGAATGCTGTAAGCTGAATTTTGAAGCTGAAGCGAGTGACGACAGCAAAGATGCTGAAATTGATAGCTAAAAACACTAAAGCTGATAGCCACTAAAATATTAGCTAAATGCCAAATTAGCCTAAAAAAGAATTAAAAGCCTCAGCTGGCCAAAAACTGCTAGCATGTAGCTGACGTATGAACTTAACTCCAAAATAGCCTTAAAAAAACAAAAGTCCTAAATTTTTCCAAAATAGCTAGCATGTAGCTTAAATATTAGCTAAATTCCAAAACACCCTAAAAAACTTTTTTTTAAAAAAGCTTAAGTTAGTCAAAACTGCTAGCATCTAGCTGAAATATTAGCTAAACAACAAGTTAGCCAAAAAACCAAAAAAGCCCAAATTAACCAGAATAGCTAGCTTGTAGCTGAAATATTAGCTAAATTCCAAAGTAGCCTAAAAAATAATAAAAAACCTCAGCTGGCCAAAACTGCTAGCATGTAGCTGACATATGAACTTAACTAAAAACTGAAACAAAATCCTAAATTTTCCAAAATAGCTAGCATGTAGCTTAAATATTAGCTAAATTCCAAAACACCCTAAAAACTTTTTTTTCAAAAAGTTTAAGTTAGCCAAAACAGCTAGCATCTAGCTGAAATATTAGCTAAACACCAAATTAGCCAAAAAACGGAAAAAAGCCTAAATTAACCAGAATAGCTAGCTTGTAGCTGCAATATTAGCTAAATTCCAAATTAGCCTAAAAAATAATTTAAAAGCCTCAGCTAGCCAAAACTGCTAGCATGTAGCTGACATGTTAACTTAACTCAAAAATAGCCTTAAAAAACTGAAGAAAAATCCTAAATTTTCCAAAATAGCTAGCATGTAGCTTAAAAATGAGCTAAATTCCAAAACACCCAAAAAAACTTTTTTTAAAAAAGCTTAACTTAGCCAAAACTGCTAGCATCTAGCTGAAATAATAGCTAAACACCAAGTTAGCCAAAAAAACTGAAAAAAGCCTAAATTAACTAGAATAGCTAGCTTGTAGCTGAAATGTTAGCTAAACTCCAAAATAGCACAAACCTTGATAAATGCCAAAATAGTCTAAAAAGCTAGCATATTTTTATTATAACTTTCAACTTTACGACACTCTAACTCCATATATTATAAAGTAACGACTAATCGACTATTAAATTAGTTGTCGACTATTTTAATAGTTGATTAGTCATCGATTAGTCGACTAATCGTGGCAGCCCTAGTCGATCCATTTAAATCTAGAACCGGAGCATGTTTGGACCTTTATGAAATCCTTCAGAAGACCAGACGGAGGAACTGCCCCGTCCGGTCCAAATCAGAATATGAGGTCATCCAAACCCGGTTCAGCTCAGTAAAATCCAAAGCTGTCGGTTTAAAACCTTCACAATAAGACGTCTGATCCCCTTCAGAAGCGGGCCACTGAACAATAGCAGCAGGCGGAGGACGGGTCCGCTCGGGTTAATGAGGAGAAGTGAACTTCAGGCTGATGGGGGGGGCCGCTGGAATTAATGATCGCGACCCCCCCCCCCCAAACGCCAGGTTCTTCACAGACGACCGAGAAGCCACTAACCACAACCGCCGTGTGGGGGACTTTCTCCGGACAGAAGCTCTGGGAACTGGGTTAGTTAGACCGCTGAGGCGGGAAATGACAGCTGGAGGCGCTCAGGAGGAGGACCAGGGAGGACCAGGGAGGACCAGGGAGGACCAGGGAGGACCAGGGAGGACGAGGGAGGACGAGGGAAACCGGAGAAAGGGACCGGGGGGAGGAGCCAAGGGGAAGGTTCCTCAACGAAGCAAACATGCGGAGTGACTTTTGGAGACTAAAATGATGCTAATTTAAATAAATGACCTGCTAAGCTGTTGAGTTGTTTTAATATTTAAATAAATCTAAAACTGAAAACTTATAAATTATAAAAGCATCACTAAATACTGAAAAGGTTCATTAAATGTAGGTTAAACAAAACGCTAAATACTTTTTAACAACAGCAAAAATTTCTAAAATAAACACAAATAATGTGGAATGTAATGCTAAAAGATGAAATTACTAACAAATGAAAAAGCAGAAAGAAGCTGAAAAGGTCAAATCAGGAGATAAACTCTGAATAAATAAGATGAAAATTATGTAAATGTATGTGCTGAACTGAATTCTGTCTATAGACACGTTAAAGGCTAAAATGAACAGACACGATTATGTACGGTAACAAACGAAACCTTTAAAGTTATGCTGCCATTGGTTAAGAATTTAACACTGGAGCTTGTGCTGATTTTTATATTTTACTAGGAAATCCCTTGAGATCAAATCTCTTTCTCAGGATCTAAAGAAAGACAGAGGCAAGTGCTCAAAATTTCATTCCATTAGCATGACGGATGTAGGAAACAGTTGTGTAGATGATAGTATCGTCTGCATAGAGATGGAACCAACAACTGATAACCTGAAAGGCAGAAACGGCCGGCTCTACTTTATAGTATTTTGATCGTTTATTGTAATAATGAGATCCACTATTTCGTTATCAGGAGAAAATGAAATTGATAAAGAAAATACTGTATAAGGATAGATGGACTGTCTTAGTGCTTAAACTAGGATATTATTGGTGAAAAATAGTATAAAAATACTTAATTTAAGAAAATCAAGCTCTTATTTTGAGCATTATACACTTATTTTAAGACACAATAGCTCCTAATATTAAGTCAAATTTGTCTTAAAATAAGCTTATTTCAAGATTTAATTTTGTCTTAATTGTACAATTAAAAAAACTTGTTTTAAGAAATATTACCCATTAAAAATGTACTAGTTCCATTGGCAGATTTTTTTCACTTAACTTCACTTTAAAAATGTACAAATTTACTGTTTAAAGTCTCTTCATTTTGTGGTTAACAACAAAAACAGTAGAAGAAAACACTCTAAAAAATGTTTTTTAGTCTAGTTTTTATTTATCCGTGAATCTCAAGTGTCTTAATTCCGTCTCATGCACCATGACTGAAGTACTTAGTTACAGTCATCTCTCAATTCCTTCATAATTTCTATTGGCGGGTTCTGAACGTCACGACGGCGTGGCGTGGAACCTGGACTACTGCGTCGATAAGCACGGCAGTAAAGTTTTCATTTCACAGACGAAATCACCGTCACAAACAATTCTCCTCTGGTTCCAGCTACAGTCCCAGACACACCCACATCCATAAAACCATCATCACCAAACAAACAGGAAATAAAAACGGATTTCAAAATAAAAGACACACATCAAATGCAGGAAATAACTGGTATTTGGGATCACATTCTAACAGTTCCACACCCATTAAATTATACTGACCAACTTTTAAAGTAAATTAAAAAAAAAGTTTTACTCTTTAAAATAAAATAAACAATTTCCTTTAGTTTAAAACTTTTAGTCAAAATAAATAAAGAATCTGTTGATTTACAATATCCTGCTCTGTTAACTATTCTAGTGTTTTTTGTAGTTTAACCAAAGATTCCCTGATAGTTTTTACTGCTTTTCCCCAAATCTCTGCACAGTATGAAAGCTCTGGAACAACTACTGAACAGTAAACCAGATACAAACTCTTCTTGTTTAACATATCCCTGATTTTAAACAGAATACCACCATTATGACAGGAAATCAATCAAAAAGAAAAGAAAAGTAGAGCAGACCGTGTTTGGCTTTTGTAACAACTCGAGCTGTTTATTAAAATACTGAATAGGACAGGGACCAAGACTGACCCCTGCAGAACTCCGTTGCTGATGGTCAAGAAGTTCCATTTCACACCTTTAACAAACACATCGGGGTTCTCTCTGAAAGATGGTCTCTAAACCACTCCGGAGTATCAGTGATGTCATCCGTGACAGACAGCAGCTGCTGTTGTACTCTACACACTTTTTGAACCACCGTAACTCAGATTATTTATGTAATTAACCCAATTTCAACTACTTGTGAAGCAGAGGAACGTCTTCAGCTGGTTGACATCGACATGTCTCTACTGTGAAGTGTTGAATGTTCTCTCAGCTTCAGGATCTGCTGGAATCATGTGATTGGTCAAAGAGTTACAGTCATTGAGAGGAGGAGCTAAAACTCTGGTTTAAGACCAAATCCTTAGTTCTTAGAGCAGAATAAAAATGTCTAAAAACAGGAAACGGATCTCTCCAACCAACTATTTCCTTAATAAACTCTCTGAAAGTTGTAAAGTAACAGAAGAGTTGAACAAAAGTCAAAGCCAGAGCAGAAACAGGATCAAAAACAACCTTCAGGTTTGTCTGCGGCTCAAATCATGAAACTAGAGCTGCCACAAACGATTACTTTAATAGTCGACTAATCGGGTCATGCATAAAATGGATGTAAAGCACACAAGTTAAACATCATTAGCTTTTAATCTAACAAAATACCTGCAATAATGCTTAGTGTGAAATGCTGTAATCGTATACTGGACGGCCGCTGAAGACAGCTAGTGAAAATAGCTGAGCTAGCATGCTGAAATTGATAGCCTATAAAAAGCTAGAAGTATGACAGCCTGAAACTAGCTAGGGTGATAGCTACCTAAATATTAGCAAATATGCTCAAATTAGCCTAAAACCAATTAGCCAAATACCAAAACCTAGCATGGTAGCTAAATATTAAGCTAAATGGCCAAATTAGCCTAAAAACAACTGAAAAAAAGACCAAATAGCTAGCCCAAAAGCTAAAAAATATTAGCTAAATACCAAAATAGCCTATAAAGCAGGAAAGCCTAAATTAGCTAAAACAGCTAGTATGTAGCTAAAATATTAGCTAAACTCAAAATTAGCCTAAAAAAAATACCAAATTAGCTAGCTAGCATGTAACTGAAATATTAGCTTTACAAAATAGCCTATAAAGCAGGAAGCCTAAATTAGCTAAAACAGCTAGTATGTAGCTAAAATATAAGCTAAACTCAAATTAGCCTAAAAAAATACCAAATTAGCTAGCTAGCATGTAACTGAAAAATTAGCTTAATACCAAATAGCCTATAAAGCAGGAAAGCCTAAATTAGCTAAAACAGCTAGTATGTAGCTAAAATATTAGCTAAACTCAAAATTAGCCTAAAAAATACCAAATTAGCTAGCTAGCATGTAACTGAAATATTAGCTTAATACCAAAATAGCCTATAAAGCAGGAAAGCCTAAATTAGCTAAAACATTTAGTATGTAGCTAAAATATTAGCTAAACTCAAAATTGCCTAAAAAATACCAATTAGCTAGCTAGCATGTAACTGAAATATTAGCTTAATACCAAAATAGCCTATAAAGCAGGAAAGCCTAAATTAGCTAAAACAGCTAGTATGTAGCTAAATATTTAGCTAAACTCAAAATTAGCCTAAAAAATACCAAATTAGCTAGCTAGCATGTAACTGAAATATTAGCTTAATACCAAAATAGCTATTAAAGCAGGAAAGCCTAAATTAGCTAAAACAGCTAGTATGTAGCTAAAATATTAGCTAAACTCAAATTCGCCTAAAAAATACCAAATTAGCTAGCTAGCATGTAACTGAAATATTAGCTTAATACCAAAATAGCCTATAAAGCAGGAAAGCCTAAATTAGCTAAAACAGCTAGTATGTAGCTAAAATATTAGCTAAACTCAAAATTCGCCTAAAAAAATACCAAATTAGCTAGCTAGCATGTAACTGAAATATTAGCTTAACACCAAAATAGCCTATAAAGCAGGAAAGCCTAAATTAGCTAAAACAGCTAGTATGTAGCTAAAATATAAGCTAAACTCAAAATTAGTAAAAAAATAAAAATACAAAATTAGCCAAATTAGCTAGCATGTAGCTGAAATATTAGCTAAATTCTGAAATAGCCTAAAAAAACCTTAATAAATGCCAAAATAGTTGAAAAAGCTAGCAGAATGCTATTATAACTTTCAACTTTACTACACTCTGACACCATATAATATAAAATAACGACTAATCGACTATTAAAATAGTCATCGACTATTTTAATAGTCGATTAGTCGACTAATCGTGGCAGCTCTACATGAAACTGAAGGACTCTTCAGAACCGGCTGTTTCGGGGATCGTTGTGACGGTCTATGAACAGAAACAGAACCCACCTTCACGTGATGGCCCTCCATGTAGCGCGTGGCGTCTCTGAAGAGCCGGTACGTGACGAACCCCTGCGGGTCGATGCTATCGATCAGAGGATACGCCGTCTGTGGACAGAACCAGCATCAGTCTAACGCTCTCCGTTAGCCGCGGAGCAAACGCTCTCCGTTAGCCGAGTGAGCTAACGCTCTCCGTTAGCCGCGTGAGCTAACGCTCTCCGTTAGCCGCAGGGGAAACGCTCTCCGTTAGCCGCGTGAGCTAACGCTCTCCGTTAGCCGCGTGAGCTAACGCTCTCCGTTAGCCGAGTGAGCTAACGCTCTCCGTTAGCCGCGTGAGCTAACGCTCTCCGTTAGCCGCAGGGGAAACGCTCTCCGTTAGCCGCGTGAGCTAACGCTCTCCGTTAGCCGCGGAGCAAACGCTCTCCGTTAGCCGAGTGAGCTAACGCTCTCCGTTAGCCGCGTGAGCTAACGCTCTCCGTTAGCCGCAGGGGAAACGCTCTCCGTTAGCCGCGTGAGCTAACGCTCTCCGTTAGCCGCGTGAGCTAACGCTCTCCGTTAGCCGCGTGAGCTAACGCTCTCCGTTAGCCGCGGAGCAAACGCTCTCCGTTAGCCGCGTGAGCTAACGCCCTCCGTTAGCCGCAGGGAAACGCTCTCCGTTAGCCGCGTGAGCTAACGCTCTCCGTTAGCCGCGTGAGCTAACGCTCTCCGTTAGCCGCGTGAGCTAACGCTCTCCGTTAGCCGCGGAGCAAACGCTCTCCGTTAGCCGCGTGAGCTAACGCTCTCCGTTAGCCGCGTGAGCTAACGCTCTCCGTTAGCCGCGTGAGCTAACGCTCTCCGTTAGCCGCGTGAGCTAACGCTCTCCGTTAGCCGCGGAGCAAACGCTCTCCGTTAGCCGCGGGAAAACGCTCTCCGTTAGCCACGTGAGCTAACGCTCTCCGTTAGCCGCAGGGGAAACGCTCTCCGTTAGCCGCGTGAGCTAACGCTCTCCGTTAGCCGCGGAGCAAACGCTCTCCGTTAGCCGCGTGAGCTAACGCTCTCCGTTAGCCGCAGGGGAAACGCTCTCCGTTAGCCGTGTGAGCTAACGCTCTCCGTTAGCCGCGTGAGCTAACGCTCTCCGTTAGCCGCGGGGGAAACACTCTCCGTTAGCCGCGGGGGAAACGCTCTCCGTTAGCCGTGTGAGCTAACGCTCTCCGTTAGCCGCGTGAGCTAACGCTCTCCGTTAGCCGCGGGGGAAACGCTCTCCGTTAGCCGCGGGGAAACGCTCTCCGTTAGCCGCGTGAGCTAACGCTCTCCGTTAGCCGCGTGAGGTAACGCTCTCCGTTAGCCGCGTGAGGTAACGCTCTCCGTTAGCCGCGGAGCAAACGCTCTCCGTTAGCCGCGGGGGAAACGCTCTCCGTTAGCCGCGTGAGCTAACGCTCTCCGTTAGCCGCGTGAGCTAACGCTCTCCGTTAGCCGCGGAGCAAACGCTCTCCGTTAGCCGTGTGAGCTAACGCTCTCCGTTAGCCGCGTGAGCTAACGCTCTCCGTTAGCCGCGTGAGCTAACGCTCTCCGTTAGCCGCGGAGCAAACGCTCTCCGTTAGCCGCGGGGAAAACGCTCTCCGTTAGCGCGGGGAAACGCTCTCCGTTAGCCGTGTGAGCTAACGCTCTCCGTTAGCCGCGTGAGCTAACGCTCTCCGTTAGCCGCGGAGCTAACGCTCTCCGTCAGCCGCGTGAGCTAACGTTCTCCGTTAGCCGCGGAGCTAACGCTCTCCGTTAGCGCGTGAGCTAACGCTCTCCGTTAGCCGCGGAGCTAACGCTCTCCGTCAGCCGCGTGAGCTAACGCTCTCCGTTAGCCGCGGGGGAAACGCTCACCATGCCGGTTTCTGCGGTGAAGATGACGATCTCGTAGTACTGCATCAGCTGCTGGAACAGGTAGTCGATGCCCGGACGTTTCTTGAAGCGCCAACCTGTCGACAGCTGGACTCACAAACAGAAACGAAACCATATTAGAAGAGATTCTAGTCCTGCTCAGGTGTTGAGATGATGGAGATCACAGACTGAAACCAGAAACTGCTCCTGGAAGCTTCTGCAGAAACATGAATGTGAGGTTGATGTTGAAACCAATCAAGATTCCTCAAATTCAAAAGCATTAAGCTGCAACTGAAGAAAAAAATCAACTTTTGGAGGAAAGCAGAAATCCTGAGAGCGATCAGAAACAGAAGCTCATCGACTTCTGGGTCTAGTCCTCCATCAGCAGCTGCTCTGATGTTTCCTTGTAAAGCTGCTGGTAAAACTATTTATGATTTTCTTTATGGCTTCGCTTTCAGACTTTAATGAGGAGCTAAGACGCTCCAGTTCTCCAGCAGCTCGTTTGTGAGCAGTCCTTCATGGTGTCACTGGGTCCTAGCTCTGGTGACTTCTGTGTATGTAGAGGCGACATTTCCACTCAAAGATGTCAGAAGAAATGTAAGAATTCTGGTCCTTTCAGTCCAGGATTACTGGGAGATAAAAACAAATAAAAAAAAAAGGGAAACATTTTCCACTGGAGGAAAATCAAGATATGAACGCAGTTTCTTTGCTTTGTTTACATCTTTTAATTGGAACTTTTTGTGTCTGAATTATTTCAGGGTTTTGCGGTGAGTTGCATTGATGTTCCTTTAGGAACAAACACAAGTTGTCATGGAAACAGACACCTGAAAATGACTAACAAATCATGAACTGCAGCTGAGCAGAACAGGGCGTTTGTGTAAGTAGTAATGGAGTGTATTGGTAAGAGTCTGGAGAAATGATACATATACTGATACATGTTACAACACCATGCATATGCAAATACATGATTCATGATGCGATAAGTATCGTGAAACATGTCTTGTAATTAGGGCTGTGACGAGTATCCGGGTGCTCGAGTATTCGCGATCTACTCCCGAAATTTCGAATATTCGCGACGTCCAAGATGGCTGATTCTCCATCTTTATAAATATAGTAAATTGTAGTAAAATATGATCAAAATATGATCAGGTAACGATGTATTTTTGCTCTGAAATGCAGATTAATGTTGGATTTTAAGCTTGCGAACTAAAACAAAGCCGGAGAAGCAGCAGTACCGCCACCGGAAGTGAACATCTTCGTGACAGTGAACTTCCTGTTTTCAAAGTAAAACTAAGCAGAGATTTTTTCCGTTTAGAAACTGAGACTGAAGTCCCGCCCACTGACATAACTTCTGAAAAAATAAGTAGCTTTAACATCTGAGCCTTTACATTCTTTTACTTATGATAACTCTTCAACAGTTGATGTAATTAACGAAACTCCATCTTATTCTGAAGAAACGCAGCCTCATCCTGCTGAAAGGAGGATGTAATCAATGTGAATCAGATTCTGCTGTGAGAAAAAATACTTTTTTCACACCAATATGAAATGCTTAAAACGTCAAATACTGAAGAACTTTGAGGATAGAAAACTGCAGAGAGAATTTTCAGGTTTTGCTGTTAAATGATCAAAAACATCAGTGATTTGTATCATTTTTATGTTACTGCATAAACAGAAGATTGTCAAAAGAAAAAAAAAGTTTAAAATGACAAACAGCATTTCTTTCTATCTGAATCTTTGGGTTTCTTTAAGTCAGTTTTGTTGGTTCTGATCTCCTGTTTTAAATAGAAGGTATAAATAATTGATTAAATACAAAAAATTTAAATATTCATCCATCCAGTAAACAGTCATTCACATAGCAATAAACATTGTATTGAAAAGTAAGAATCGTGGCTCGATTCGTGAATCGTTGAGCTTGATTCGTGAATCGGATCGGATCGTCACCTAAGCAATGATTCACAGCCCTACTTGTAATAAATGTCTCATGATACGATAAGTATCATGATTTGCAATACATGATTCACAATGCGACAAGTATCGCGATACATGTCTTGCAATACGATACAAATGGCAATGCACGTTTCATGATGCGATAAGTATCATGAAACAATACTTATCGACTTTGAACACGAGCTGGTTCTCGCGAGATCTTGTTGCTATTTTAGAAAACGTAGAGTTGCTCACACACGGTGTGCTGCCAACTAGTGGTCGGAGGTTTAGGTGGAAAATAAAAGTAAGATCCTGAAGGACAATCATAAATATTTTAAGTTGATACACGTATTTCCAAACAAAATATCGCAATATATCGGCAAATCGATTCCCCCCCTTACACCCCCAGTAAGTAGGATGGGGGGGGGGGGGGGGGGGGGGGTTGCTGCTAACAGCCAGCAGGAGTTTCATCTAGATCAGTGGTGGAGTTCTTCATTTCTCTCTGACCTGCTTCTTTCTAGGGCTGCCACGATTAGTCGACTAATCGACGACTAATCGACTATTAAAATAATCGACAACTAATTTAATAGTCGATTAGTCGTTACTTTATATTGTATGAAGTCAGATTTTAGTAAAGTTGAAAGTTATAATAGCATTCTGCTAGCTTTTTGGAATATTTTGGCATTTATTAAGGTTTTTTAGGCTATTTTTGAGTTTAGCTAATATTTCAGCAGCATGCTAGCTTTTCGGCTAACTTTAGCTTTTTTAGGCAACTTTTGAGTTTAACTTTATTTCAGCTATATGCTAGCTGTTTTGGCTAATATAGTATTTTTCCATTTTTTTATGGCTAATTTGGAGTTTAGCTAATATTTCAGCAGCATGCTAGCTATTTTGGTTAACTTAAGCTTTTTTAAGTTTTTAGGCAATTTTTGAGTTTAGCTTATATTTCAGCTATATGCTAGCTGTTTTGGCTAATTTAGGATTTTTTTGTTTTTTTAAGGCTAATTTGGAATTTAGCTAATATTTCAGCAGCATGCTAGCTATTTAGGCTAACTTTGGCTCTTTTTATTTTTTAGCTATTTGGCATTTAACTAATATTTTAGCTGGTTATCAACTTCAGCATCTTTACATCCACTTTGGCCATGAACCGATTAGTCGACTAATCGGGAAAAATAATCGGTGATTAGTCGACTATTAAAATAATCGTTTGTGGCAGCCCTACTTCTTTCATCATAAAGTCCGTTTCTATGCTGATGACATCAATGTAAAAGTGAACCAAAGCTGCTCTGGTTGTGATTGGCTGCAGTGAGATGAACTGACGGATGGGGACGCACCGACCACTCCGGGTGCAGCAGGACGTCTGTGAGCTCCAGCACCAGCGTGTAGGGCGGCTGGTAGTACGGCTCCTTCAGCGGGTCGGGCAGCAGCTTGGGGCTCGTCGGCTCAATGATCATCTGGAATAACAGCAGAGTCACGCGGAAGTTCCAGAACTTCACTAGTTTCAGCTAAAACCATAAATATTTGAACTCTCTCTAAACACAGTCTGCAAACTGATAAAAAAAAATAGTGAAAAGTGAAATATTCTGTTTCCAAATGACAGCAGCTTGATGGGAGATTCCAGGAAACATTCTCAGGTGTGTAGAGGATCACCTGTCTGTAATCCTGGAAGTATTTGAAGGTTCTTCTCAACTGTTGGACAACCGGAGGGTCTGAAAGAGAGAGGAGTCAGGTGAAGGAGGAGCCTGGATCTCCTTCAGCTCCCTCAGGAGCTCCTAACATCTGCAGCTGATGAAACTCTGATTGGACTCATTTCCTCTGCAGAGCAGAAGTAAACACCGTCAGCAGGACTGTGTTTGCCTCCAAACAAAGACCTTCGTTCTGATTGGCTCCCTGAGCCGATCAATGAGTCCTGCTGATAGCAGCTCAAGCTGTCAACCTGCTAATGACTAATCATAATAAAGACCGGGGTTCCCGGGAGGCCGCGGGATCATTAATGCCCCGCGGGGGGGCGGAACCCCCCAAACATCCGTCCCTGCGTCTCTATGCCGATGGCGGGAGCACGCTCAGATCCCGGGGGACTCCCAGGATCCCCTGCTGCGAGCTGAAGCAGGAAGGAACCATCTGCTGCTGTGATGACACGCAGAAGCTGCACAGAAATGTGGAGTTCACGATGACCACGGCTACGGCGAGGAGGTCTGATGACGGAGGCGTGGACGCTCCATGACGGAACCAATATTTGAAATATTTATGAAGTTTAAATTAAAAAAACAAGTTTTTAACCGATCCAAATGCAACAAAAATTAACTTTTACAGAAACGTTACTCTTTGTTTAAATAAAACATTTATATTTTGAAAAAGTATAAAACTTTCATGAGAGGCGAGAAGAACACGACTCACCTGCGTCGAACTCATCTGGGATCTGCAGGACAGAGAAAGCAGAGATCAGATCAGATCAGATCAGATCAGATCACACAATCATCCACCAGAACTGCAGCGACCTGACAACAGAACCAGAACCAACACGCCACAGACGGGAAGGAGGGAGTAAAGGTGAAGCCCCGCCCCCTAGAGGGATGAGATCAAACTTAAACAAGATTGTATAAAGTTAATCCTGAAGAGATTCCAGTTTAAACTGAATCAGGGAAATAGGGCTGCTACGATTGGTCGATTTGGACTATTTTAGCATTTATTAAGGTTTCTCAGACTATTTGGAGTTTAGCTAATATTTCAGCTACATGCTAGCTATTTTGGCTAATTTAGGCTTTTTTTAGGCTAATTTTGCATTTAACTAATATTTTAGCTAGCCATTAGCTTTAGCATTTTTAGCTATCAATTTCAGCATCTTCAGCTACAATAACTAGCATCTTCAGCGGCTAAACTCAGCTAACAGCATTCACACTAGTTAATGTTGGTTAAGATGTGTGCTTCACATCCAGCTGATGCATGACCCGGTTAGTCGACTAATCTGAAGAAAGAAAAAAAAATAAATCTGCAATTAATCGACTATTAAAAGCATCATTTGTAGCAGCACTAAAAACTTCCTGAAACGTTTGTTTCATTCTACGGTTTTATCCTCCGAGTCTTTTCTGGACTCTGCAGATCTGGATTTACGTGCACGTGACTCTGCTGGAGGCGAGACGGCGTCTGGACTCGAACCTGTGGGGGATTGCTGCTGGGGGGAAGCAGAGTGTGAAAGGGGTCGTTGCCCCCCCCCACCCCAGGGCAGCGGAGGGAACGAGGCGTCACGAAGTTGTTGAGGGACAAACTGTCACCTTTCTGCCATAAACTCCAGCGTTCCTCCTTCATCTGAGAACAGAGACCCCCACGGTCTGCCCCCACCTCCCTATGTGACCACAGCGCCCCCCCCAGGGACGCAGCTTCAGATCAGCGGGGGTGTCGGGGTTGTCTAACCTCACATCGAGGAGGATTCAGGTGCAGATGCTCCTCCTGTACAGCAGGGGGCAGCATCAGGTTCATCAGCCACCAGGTGAAGGAGAAACCCGGTTCTTCCATGCTCAGAACTTTCCACAAACTTCTGGACTCAAACAATTCTCAAAAATATCCAGAGAATCTATCAAGTGTTCAAAAACTTTTATGGATTTTCCTGGAGAAGAATTTTTGGTTTGACGTTCCCTTCCGGTGGTTCAGCTCTGCTGGGATCCTGGCCCCGCCCCTTTCATGGTCGGTTCAGAATAGGGCTGCCACAAAAGATTATTTTAATAGTCGACTAATCACCGATTATTTTTTCCGATTAGTCGACTAATCAGGTCATGCACAAACTGGATGTAAAACACACATCTTAACATTATTAGCTTTAAACAAACTAAAAACTAAATATATTCACACAACATTATCTGTGAAAATGCTTGTGTGAATGCTGTAAGCTGAATTTTGAAGCTGAAGTGACGAACACTAGGATAGCTAAAAACACTAAAGCTGATAGCCACTAAAATATTAGCTAAATTTAGCCTAAAAGCCTCAGCTGGCCAAAACTGCTGCATTAGCAGACATATTAACTTAACTAAAAACTGAAAAAAAATCCTAAATTTTCCAAAATAGCTAGCATGTAGCTAAAAATGAGCTAATTCCAAAACACCCAAAAAACTTTTTTTAAAAAAAAGCTTAACTTAGCCAAAACTGCTAGCATCTAGCTGAAATATTAGCTAAACACCAAGTTAGCCTAAAAAACTGAAAAAAAGCCCAAATTAACCAGAATAGCTAGCTTGTAGCTGAAATATTAGCTAAACTCCAAATTAGCCTAAAAATAATTAAAGCCCCAGCTAGCCAAAACTGCTAGTATGTAGCTGACATGTTAACTTAACTCAAAAATAGCCTTAAAAACTGAAAAAAATCCTAAATTTTTCCAAAAATAGCTAGCATGTAGCTTAAAAATGAGCTGAAAAAGCTGAAATATTAGCTAAACTCCAAAATAGCTTAAACAAACCTCGATAAATGCCAAAATAGTCTAAAAAGCTAGCATATTTTTATTATAACTTTCAACTTTACGACACTCTAACTCCATATATTATAAAGTAACGACTAATCGACTATTAAATTAGTTGTCGACTATTTTAATAGTCGATTAGTCGTCGATTAGTCGACTAATCGTGGCAGCCCTACTCAGAACCTGGAACCACCTGGACTGACTGCCCTTGACCTCTGAGGTCAAAGCAGAAGAAGCTGAACTTCGATGCCGTTTTGCTTCGATTCCTCCATCAGGGCTGCGGCGCCTCCGTCAGCTCGCCGTGTTCCTCCGTCCTAACGGAGCGAGCTGCAGCTGCGAGTGTTTGTGGTCCAACATCTGCAGGAGACCGGTCCGAAGAATCGATCAAACTTCAAAGACTCGAAGAGCAAAACAAAGAGGGGGAAATGTCCAAACGACGGCCCCGCCTCCACGCACGCCACGCTCTGAGAACACGCCGGCTCAAACACTTCAACCGATGATGATGTCATCATCCAGCGCTCTGATTTTAACCAATCTCGACTGGTTTCAGACAGATTTCAGGTTTTTGAAGAATTTTCATCATTTCAGTCCAGAAACAGGGTTGCCAGATAGTCTCACAGTTTTCCAGCCCAAAAGACATCAAAAAAAAAAAAAAAGTCCCCAACCGTCCGTCTGTCTATAGGTTCTAATTTAGAACCAAAACGCCCAATTGGCAACACTGTCCAGAAATCTGATGAACGTCAGAAATAGAGTTCTGGTTCTGGTCTGATCCAGGTCCGGTTTCCTCTGATGCTCCTCCTGGTTCTGCAGGTGTGAAAGTTCACCTGAAGAGGAGGTGCACGTTTGGAGGAGAAACAAACGGCATTAATAACGTTTTGAAGATATTTATATGAATCTGATCCAGTTCACAGACTGTCAAACATATCAGAGAGTTACATGGAGTTACATGGATTCTCTAAAGGAGAAGCTCCAACGATTGTTCTGCTTCTCCTGGAGGGAGTTTCTGTCACGCTATAGAGTTACACCTTCTCCCAGAAGAAGAAGAAGAATGAACAAAAACACGATGCTTAAGACCAAATGGTCAATTTAAAAATATTTACTTAAAAGAGTTTAGAAAATTCATATAAGGTGTATGTTTGCATGTTGCATTAGCATTAGCCGTCCTATGGGAAATCCCATTATACGTTAGCATCAAGCTAACAGACTTTAGCTCTATGCGTTAGATCGATCTATATTTTTATGAATCGATCATTAATATATTAAGCTTAAATTGATGAATCAACCCAGTCCTCCTGAAAAGTTTCACATTTCTGAATCATTTTAGCAGAAAAACCAACATTTTTAGGTGTTTCAAACCCTAAACTGACGTGGACGTTTAGGACTGAAGTGTTCCTGCCAGAATATAAAGGTTCTTTTTTCAGATGTGAGGGGCCGTTTGGGATCATCTAACATCTTCAGAGGAACTTCCACTTTTCTTTAGGATAAAATAGAAAAACCAACACAGCAAATTTAAACGCAGAAAAAGATGAAATTCAAGAAAATGGCTGCTGCTTTTTGTCACATGACCTGGCGGCTCATCCTTCACCACATTAAAATCACATTTTAACCTGCAAGATGGGATCTTATAGAAGATGTATTTGGTAACATTTTAACAGAATTATTCATTTCTTAATCCTAAAATATATTTAAAAACACTTAAAAGAGTCAAGTTAAAAAAAAAATGTTTCTACTGTCCAACTAGATTGAAAACTTCCTGATGTTTCTTCATTCAGCCGGTTTGAGATCAAGTCTAAAGACAGAACTCGGGTCGGTCGACACCAGCCCCCCCCCCCCCCCCCCCCCCAAACCCCCATCCACCCCCCACCCCCATCGCTGCGTCACGAGTGTCGACAAAAGGACGCAAGTGTGAGTCGTTCTCACTGTGACGCCGCCTGCATCCACTAACACCCCACTCTGACAGAAGGGGGGTGAGAGATTTACACCCCCCCTAAGAAAGTCAGACTCGCTCCGATGGACCAGAACCAGAACATGCAGACAGGAACTCACCTGGAGGCCTTGTTCGTCCACAGAGTTTGCTCCTGAAATGAGACAGAACCATCAGTCCGGAGACTCAAACCCACCATGAGGCGTCCCGCTGAACCAAAGCCACACTCATGACAAGATCAAAATGGTCATTTCACTGAATTTTATTTAGATCAAATGTAATCTTTAACAATCTTTGACCTTTAAAAACTCTGGATCAAAAGGATTAAAAAAAGACATTAAATATCTTCTAAAGTTCAAATATTAACAATTATATGAAATTGAAATAAAAGAATACTTTAGAATAAAAAAGAGACAACGTTAACAAAAACCAGAACTGTGAAAAAGAACAGACGTGAACAACAGAATTTAAAGAAAAGCATCAAAAAGAAAAAAGATGGAAGGTGAGAGTGGAGCTCTGCCTCCCTCTGGAGGCCACGGTCGGTACTGCAGCTGCAGTGTTTCAGATTCTATGAAGCTGAATCGGATCAATAATAAAACACCAGAGCAGAAAAGTGTCCGAAGATCCAGAGATGGATCAAATCAGTAGAAAAAAGTAACTCACAGGCTCTCAATAGGACTGTGGATCAGATTCGATTCCTGAATTTAAGAGAGATTACTATTAAATATATTATATCTGAATGGTTGCTGTTCGTCTTTGTACTGGCTGAATGAAAAATATGCATTTAATCGCCATCCTATCTATCTTTTTTTTAGAACAAGAGAACAAAACAGATTAAAACACAATTTAGAAATAAATAAATATTAAATATCGCTTAAACAATGGCAGAGTTTTTTTGAAGTTCCTGGTAAACTTCATCAGTAAAAAAAAACCCACACATCTCTGCTGGTTTGGATCATTAAACAATAGGGCTGGGCGATATGGGATTTTTTATATCACGATATAGCTTTTTACATATTGAGCGATAACGATATTGGTGACGATATAAACCAAATAACTATATTTGACTATATTTATTTATATTAGACTACTAAACTGTTTCTTCAGTTCCATTAAAAAAAACAAGCATTAAGTCTACAAATAAATTCTAATGTTTTCAGGGTTCATACAATAAAAATGTATTAATGTACTACAAATTATTTTTGTTGTATTTAGTAGGGGTGTAACGGATCACAAAACACACAACTCCGATCGTGTCACGGCTTTAAGGTCAGTTAAAAATATATGTTTAAAAAAAATTACTTAAAAGCATTAACTCACATATTTTGAACTTTGAACATGAACAAAACATGTATTTTCTGATTACATGTTCATGTCTGGAGAGAGAAATGAATGCTTCATATGCTATCCCACCAAATTAAACTGCAATTTTGAAATTAAACTTTCATTATTTTTGGTATTAATTGTTGTATTGAAACTAACTGTAGTGACATTTAAATACGTCAAATAAGTATTATTGACCATAGTACATGTCCAGGTGACGCACTGCCATATCCGCTTTTTTTCTGGTTAATTTTGACCCTAACGGCTTGCCATAGATCAATCTGTCGGCTCTTGCCAGCTGGGTGCAGGAGTGCGACAGCGGCCGCTCCTCACTGGAAGGTCTCCTGAACTCCGACACAGAGATGTGTACCGATGTTTTTATTCAGCTCTTCAAAATAAATCAATCTCTCGGTATCCGCTTTCTTCATGAAGAGTTCCAGAAACGTTTTCACGGAAGTTTCTCACACTCAGCGGGGCGTCAGAGTGACAGACTTAGTTTCTAATGACCTATAAGCATAAAATCTGACGCTTGTTAAAACTAACAAGTGTACAGTAATTTAATTTGACCCCAAATGCATTCGGCGTGGACAGACAATGATTGTAATAAAGCGCGCGAGGTACACAGCGGCAGACGAAGGACGCGGAGTGGAGTCCAAAAAATGACCGAAATGAGAGCTAATAAACACAATCATTACATAGAAAACACTTACTCGCCCTGTGGAGACTAACTCTCTAACTTTTACTCGTTAAAAGAAACTGTTTGCGAGCAAGTGTTATTTGCGGACCCTTCAAAATAAAAGTCTATCGCGATAGACTCATTCTTCTATTGAAAAAATGTTCTATCGCGATATCAATAATTATCGTTTTATCGCCCAGCCCTATTAAACAACAAGCGATTTCTCCCTCAGAAGGTTACATGACCTCACATCACTGATCACATCATTTTACAATATTCTTCGTGAAAATATTTATTATTTATTTTACTTAATTTTGACTACAATTAAAACAAAATCCCTTTATCTTAACTTATTTCATATAATTGAACTTCGGTTTAATTTTTATTTTTTTTATTATTCTAAGAAAAACACTCAATAGCTTTACTTTGAAACTGAGAACCTCCACCATCACTTCACTTTGAAAGTTTACGTCCAATGACAGTAGAGCATTAGGTTTGTTTATATCCTACAAATCTAACAGGATTCTGAATTTTAGAGTAATAATTCTGATGCTTTACGCGTGTTTTTATCTTCTACAGATCAGCAATTTAACATTTGAACTTTTCCAGACCAGATCATGTATTTGGATACTCGTTACAACTAACAAATGGAGAAGATGAAAACTACCAGATTCTTGAGTTGATGAGTTTAATCTGTAAAGTTCATCACAGTCAACTGTTAAAGTCAGAATTGAAAGAATCTAGTAAAACAATTTTATTTGTATAACGGAGCAGAAGATCAATATTATTCTGCTCCAAACGTTCAGTTCTTCTATCTCTCACTGATTTTTCTGGCTTGTATATCAGACGTTCTTGTATGGAACTAAATTGGAGCCAATATTATTTGAAACCCAAAGAAAACAAACTGTAGAAAAAATGGTTGGTGTTTGGCAAAAAAAAGTAAAATTTCCAAAACTTTTTGATATTCTCAAACAAACTTAATTATTTTGAGCTTCAAATATTCTCTTTTTTAGATTTTCTTAACTCAAAATTTCAATGTCAAATCTTTTTTTCATTTTCAACTCTTAATTTTTTTGCTTTACAATCTGAAAATGTCACTTAAAAAAAACTTTTGGCCCCGTTGGGGCGGGGCTAACACAAAGGACCAATCAGAATCGATGAGGGTGGTGACTTCAGTCCCGCTGCCTTCACTGACTCAGAACTGTGATAATCACGGTCAGAAAATTTAGTCTGTACTTTCATAATCTGAAGATGTCCCAAGACGGGAGTAATGAGCAGAGTTTTATCACGTACAAGCCGCACGTCCAAAACGTTTTTCTAACCCGTTCAAAGCGGCAATAAAAATGTTGAAACTTCATTCATTCATTCATTCATTCATTCATTTTATTTATTTCATTTTCAAAGCACACGTAAGGAGTTTTACAGTAATCTAGGTTTCTGAGAAAAAAAAAATGAAAAGGGACAGAAAGAAGTAAACTTATTAACTCTGCCCCATTTTAACCAAGTCAGTAAATAATTTCAGTCAACAAACAAAATTATGCAACAGATAAAGCAAGTGGTAAGAAAAAACAAACACCAAAAATAATAGGGAAAAAAGTAGTAGTATTTTAATTTTTTTTTTTTCTTCCCTTATTCTTTTCCCTCTTTTCCTTCTCTTTTTCCTTCCTTTCCGTTAAGCATTAATCCCGTTTTTAGTTTTTAATGACTGTTTGATTCATATGATGTGAGCATTTGTTTTTTCAGTTTTTTAAAAGTAATAATTGAATGAGATTCTTTTATAGATTTTTCTAAGGTATTCCATAATCTAATACCCTGCACTGAGACACTTTTTTCCTTAATTGGTTCTGAATTTATTGATTTTAAAAATGTCATGCCCTTTTAGGTTATAATTGCTCTTTCTTTTTTAAACTTCTTTTGTATGTTAAGTGGTAAACTTCTGTGATGTGCTCTGTTCATAAGTTTTAATATAGAATGATTTACTAAGTCTTTAAATTTCAATAGTTTTAGCTTTATAAACAGATGGATCCAGATACTTACTCCCAGTAAATTTCTTATTGATCGTTTTTGTAACACAAATATTGAGAATTTATTGATTTCTTGAGCATTTCCTCAAATTTCTATGCATATGTCAGATATGGTACAATCAGTGAATTATATATGAGGTATAATGATTTTTCATCTAGTGACCATTTAACCTTATATAACAAATGCTTATCGTTTTTGCTATTTTAGTTTTAATGTAGTTGATATGAGATTCCAGTTTATTTTATCGTCTATAATCACCCTACAAACTTAGTTTTTTCACTTGTTCAATTTGAGAGCCTGCAATTTCCATTGAGATGTTAGTATTATCTTATGGTTGCTAAATATCATCAGATTCGTTTTTTCACAATTATTGATAGTTTATTTGTATCTAGCCATTTTTTTTATTATTTCCAACTCCTTTGGATTAATTCTGTCATTTGTTTTATATCGTTACCCACATAATAAAAAGTAGTGGTCATCAGCAAATAAAACACATTTTAAGAATTTGGATGCACTGGTGATGTCATTTATATAAACTTAAAAGTTTTGACATTTAAATTTTGAGTTTTTAAACCTTAAAGACAGAAATTTGAAGCTAAAATTAATTATGTTTATGTTAAGCAAAAGCTTTTAGACATTTTACTTTAATTGGCCAAATACCAATTTTTTTTAGATTTAGGTTTTAAATAACATTGGCCCTAATTGAGCTCCATACTCTCGCTCCTGTTCATGTCACGACAGATTAAAGGAGTTTATAACACTGATAGAACGAAGCAGAGAAGACGGACGGACAGAACTCACCGAAGATATAGACAAGGCTGACGGCGCCGCCCAGACCCATGAGGCCCGCCAACCGCAGCACCATCTTCTTGGCGTAGGCGGTGTTCTCCTTCTGCTTCTTGTCCTCCGCCCGCTCTCCCTCCTTCTCTCCCTCAGGAGGAGGAGGAGGAGGAGGAGGAGGCTGGCCCTGGACCAACAGAAGTTCACAAAGATCTTATTAGAAAATAAACAAAAATAAATAACAGAAAAGATCAGGGTGTCATCTTTTTTACAATTGTTCTTATTAAAAACAGGTCATGGTTTTATCTTTTTATTTTCTTATTAAATAATTAATAAATAAACAACTAAAAGGTCAAGGTTTAACTTCTTCTTATTAATTAATCAATTAAAAATAAATAAATATATAAATGTTAAAGCTCTGGGTTTTATCTTTTTTAATCAATTAATATATTTAAGAAAAAAATGAAAAAAAAAAAGATCAGGGTTTTATCTTTTTTCTTATTAAAAATAAATAAATATATAAATGTTAAAGCTCTGGGTTTTAATCTTTTTTAATTAATTAAATATATTAAGAAAAAAATGAAGAAAAAAAGATCAGTTTTATCTTTTTTCTTATTAAAAATAAATAAACGACTAACAAAAAAAATCAGGGTTTAATTTTTTTGTCAAAAAAATTGATTTATAAATAAATAAATATAAAAAGATCAGGGTTATTTTTGTTAAATTATTAAATTTAAAAAAATACATAAATCAATAAAAAAGATTACATTTTATGTTTTTTTTTTTTTTTTTTTTAAAAGATTAGCGTTTTGTGGACATGGTGAGTAGCAGACTTTCATCCTGAGCAGACTTCTCTGGTTCTGACTGAAACCAGGATCTCTGCGTTTCCTAAGACATTTGAACGCAGCATTTTTTCCTTTTTTCAATCTTTCCACATTTTTTAAGACAGTTTTGCAGTTTAGTTGTTAACTTCTTTAGTCTCCTCCTCCTTTCTTAGGGGGTCCGGGTGGCTCAAGGCGTGCCCCGGCCCCCTGTCACCCCGCTCCGGCCCTGGCCGTGACAGGGATGTTAGAAATTGCTGCAGGAGCAGCAGGAGGAGGAGGAGGAGGAGGGCGGGGGTCTGCACCGACCTTCAAAACCAAACAAACCTTCGTCTTTTTATCTGCTGATAAACCCGAGCAGAAACATCAACCCCACCGTGACCCAACCCCGTTAACGGTACGGGACGGTTCCGGAGCGCTCCGCTGGGTCCGAACCGGTTAAGCTAACCAGTGTCCAGGAGCTCGTGCGCGTTAGCTCGTTAATCTGGAGTTCATTCATTCCGGTGGACCGGAGCTCTCACGCGGAGTCCACTTGGAATACGTGTCAGCGGACTGAAGAGACCCGGGCGGGGACAAAATAAACTAAAAACTCAACGAGACTGACCCGGGTTTATGTCCTGACAGAGAAATGAAGACAGAAACATTTAAGCTAACTGTCAATTCTAGTTCACGTTTTATTCACTCACAATGTCAGCCCACGAGGGCGGTGCTTCAGTGTCTCTCCCACAAATGTCAGCGCTCGCTTCCGACAGACGAGCTGCGGTCATGAATCAAGCGCACCTCACCTGACTCTGCTGCTGCTGGAGTCTCTCCTGGAGGATCGCCTGAGCGAGGCCGCCCGTCGCGCCGCCCGCGCCGCCCGCCGGCTGGTCTGAGGAGAGCGTCCGGATGACGTGCAGCAGTGCCGGAGGGCGGAGGCGCCCGCAGTCCCGCTGCGGAGCCTCAGCAGGCCGCGACCCGTCCGGACACACATGGGGAACACAGACGCCGCCGACATCTTGGATTGGAGCGTTCGCTGCCGGCCAGCGTGCGTAGCGCGAGGCAAAAGGACAAACGCGCCTGATTGGTCCTGGTCCGCTTGACTGACAGATGTTGCGTCCAATCAGAGAACGGGGAAAGATTATTGTGACACAAAAGGTGGGGCTTAATGTATTCCGACCAATCAGCTACGAATAGGAGTCTGACCTTCGATTACGACACAAAAGTTTCAGGGTTTTGATGCTGTGGATGGAAGAGATCATCTGTGACGTCAAACGTCTTTAAACTTTAAATAAACCAATACAATTCTTTTTTTTTTTTAATTAGGAAAAAAATATATTTAAAAAAGTGGAAAATTTCAACCTAATGAGAAAAATAAAGTTTAGTAAAATAAAATCATGAAACTTCACTTCAAATCATTGAAATTGGAGGAAGTTGCTCCACAACTTAAAATAATATTAATTCCTGTCATTAACTGGGACTGAATCACAATATTCATATTGATGCTTAATTCAAGAAGGTCGAAGTTTTTCTTTGTGTACAAAAAAAACACTTAAAAAATCTCCTTCACCTTTACAGGCTTGGCTTATAATCCACTCTAAGAGTTATAAAAAGAGTGAATAGAATGAAACCTTTATGTGTTAATGTCAACAAGAAGGCAATAAGACAGTGGGAAGTGCATTAAGTTGTAGTTTTTGGTCTAGAGTATTGGTTCTCAATTATTTTATCACGCCCCCCATGAAGAACTTAACCTTTTGGTATCATTAGTTACTTTTCTCAAGTTAAATGTATATATCTCTTCAAAATATTGTACCTTTATTTACATTAGACTATTTTTTTTATTATAAAAACCTCTACATAATCTGTTTTATTGATTTTTCTGTCTTACTATTATTTTTGAATACTTCCAACCTTTCAGACAAAGTAAAAACAACAATCTTTCCTTGTTTCCCTCCATAGTATTAATGGAATTCTGTCTTTTCTCAGAGATTCAGTTCTTTTGCATTAGTTCACTGAACGCAGCAGCTCTTTCTGCTACCAAATGGATTTTTAGGTTGTTTTTTGCTTTATTTAATTGATTATCAACTATGAACGATTATTCTCAATATCCATAACTAATGTAAACATGTTTTTATTCACATAATGTGTATATTATTTATATGCTGTTATGAAAAAGGGAATAGTTATTAGTTAGTTATTAATTCTTCAGTTTTTAGCTCTTCATATTTTAAGCTTTTTTTCCCCCTTTAAACATATTTGAAGTGAAAAACAGAAAACTCTGCAACCACAATCCAAAATACAAAAGTGTGCAAAACCAACAAATAAACTTTTATTAACAATAACGTTAAGAAAGACTAAAGAGTCTCAGCTTTGAGGATGAAATCTGGTTTCTTAATGATCTGTTCTGTTTTAGAGAAGATTCTGCACACGTTGGTTTGGGAGATCTATAGAATTATTTCCTGCAGATTCTCTTCCTTCATACTATCAAAAGTCAAATGGTTCCAGTTTTTCTTCTTGATCTCATTTTGTTTCTCTCTCTCTCCCTCTCGCGCTTCTGCACATGTAAGCCCCCCCCCCATCTTTTCGTCTCTGTTAAACATTTTTCCATCGCAATTCTTGAGGTTTAATGAAATATTTCCTCTCTCTCTGTGGATACCGATCACTGACGGTCTTCATATCAACTGTTTAGTAACTAACAAAAATTGCATGAACCTCTGGTTGTCCCGCACCCCTGCCATTGCGCCGTTCCCCCACAGGGGGGCGCGCCCCACCATTTGAGGAACACTGGTCTGGAACCTGCAGCTCCAGAGCCACATGTGGCTCTTTTATCTCCATGGTGGCTCTCTGTCTGAAGATAAATAAAATAATAGTCATTTTTTAAAGTAAGAATGACTTAATTATCATTTATAAAAGCTGCTTGTATTTTTGGTATTCATGAAGTTTATAGTTTTTGAAATATTGAGTAAAATGTGAAAGTCTTCAAATTTAAAATTTTTAGTAGATTAGCAACAAGCCTTTAAATATATTCAGGGCTATGTTTTCAGCTTTTATAATATTTTTCACAAATGTTGGAGTTTACCTGATAAATGCTAACATTTTTGGCTAATTTGTTAGCAACAGGGGTTTTTAGGCTAATTTAGAGTTTAGCTTCTATTTTAGCTAAATTCTAATATTTTTGACTGATTTAGTTTACTGAGGATATTTAGACTATTTTGGAGTATAGATAGTATGTAAGCAATAAGCTAGCTTTTTTTGTGGCTAATTTAGCATCTAAGGTAAAAGGTAAAAACGTTGGAAAAAAATAAATCATATTTTGAGAAATGCTAGTTTCTTTTTATATTTTTGCCATTGTTAGTGTCAGAAATTAGACATAAGTCATGTTTATTTTTTTAAAAAAAGGTAATGAAAGCAAATCTCAAAACAAAATAAAAAAAAAAGACTTTGTGGCTCCTTCTAGGTTTTGATCAGTAGAAAACCAGCCCAAATGGCTCTTTTACTTTGAAAAGTTGCCGACCCTGGTCTAGAGTAACCAGGTATGGTCTTTGGGTCACGATCACCGTCTTTGTACTGTCACTAAAACTCAACACAGTCCTGATATATATATATATGTGTTGTTGTCTAGACTCAAACAGAATGAATAAAGGCTCCAGGACACGTCGTGCGTTCCACGTATCAAGAAAATCGAAGGTTTCCACCTGCTGATGGAAAAGTGCTGGTGCAATCAGTGCTGCCAATAGATTTTTTCTAGATATCCTCTAAAACAAACTGTAGTTAACACCAGACTTTTTTTAATACATGTTTTCCATTTAGAGCTGCTCTAAACTTGAAGAATCTGTTGCTGTTTTTTCACGATGCTGGAGGCAGAATCTCTCCATTTCTACAGGTTCTGTTTTTCAGTGCTATTTTTACCCGTCCAACAGCAAATGTTTCCTCAAAGGTGTCACAAGTGTAGTACATTTCTAAAGGGTGACAGAGTCCGTTTTTACTCGGAGACTTCTGGTTTAAACATCTCTACAGATGACACACCTGTCCTGACAGGTGAAAGTATTTATAGAAACGTCAATGACAGAAACTGAAATCAGATGTTCCGTACAGCTGAGTACAGAAACTATAAATAACTTCAGTGGTGATGTAAATATTCTGACAAACAAAAACATGAGACCTTGAGAATCTCAGTAACAACAAGACTTTAGAACTGTTCCTTTTGTCTCTATCTATACTGTGTTTTCAATATTTAATGGTAAAGATTTTAAGAAACTATCAAAATGTTTTGTAAAAACTGTTTTGATATTTGAGTTTATATGATTGTTTTTTTTTTAAATTTGTCCAGTCCAACAGCTCGGCGGCCATCCTGATGCCCCGCCCCTCCCCGCTGGGACAGCAGCAGCAGCCAGGACCCCCCATCGTGTAGAGATCGTGTAGAGATCGTGTAGAGATCGTGTAGAGATCGTGTAGAGATCGTGTAGAGATCGTGTAGAGATCATGAAGAGATCGTGTAGAGATCGTGAAGAGATCGTGAAGAGATCGTGTAGAGATCGTGTAGAGATCGTGTAGAGATCATGAAGAGATCGTGTAGAGATCGTGTAGAGATCGTGAAGAGATCGTGAAGAGATCGTGAAGAGATCGTGTAGAGATCGTGTAGAGATCGTGTAGAGATCGTGAAGAGATCGTGAAGAGATCGTGAAGAGATCGTGAAGAGATCGTGTAGAGATCGTGTAGAGATCGTGAAGAGATCGTGTAGAGATCGTGTAGAGATCGTGTAGAGATCGTGTAGAGATCGTGTAGAGATCGTGAAGAGATCGTGAAGAGATCGTGAAGAGATCGTGAAGAGATCGTGAAGAGATCGTGAAGAGATCGTGTAGAGATCGTGTAGAGATCGTGTAGAGATCGTGTAGAGATCGTGTAGAGATCGTGAAGAGATCGTGAAGAGATCGTGAAGAGATCGTGTAGAGATCGTGTAGAGATCGTGTAGAGATCGTGTAGAGATCGTGAAGAGATCGTGAAGAGATCGTGAAGAGATCGTGTAGAGATCGTGAAGAGATCGTGTAGAGATCGTGTAGAGATCGTGTAGAGATCGTGTAGAGATCGTGTAGACATTGTGAAGAGATCGTGAAGAGATCGTGTAGAGATCGTGTAGAGATCGTGTAGAGATCGTGTAGAGATCGTGTAGAGATCGTGTAGACATTGTGAAGAGATCGTGTAGAGATCGTGTAGAGATCGTGTAGAGATCGTGAAGAGATCGTGTAGAGATCGTGTAGAGATCGTGTAGAGATCGTGTAGAGATCGTGAAGAGATCGTGAAGAGATCGTGTAGAGATCGTGTAGAGATCGTGTAGAGATCGTGTAGAGATCGTGTAGAGATCGTGTAGAGATCGTGTAGAGATCGTGAAGAGATCGTGTAGAGATCGTGTAGAGATCGTGTAGAGATCGTGTAGAGATCGTGTAGAGATCGTGAAGAGATCGTGAAGAGATCGTGTAGAGATCGTGTAGAGATCGTGTAGAGATCGTGTAGAGATCGTGTAGAGATCGTGTAGAGATCGTGAAGAGATCGTGAAGAGATCGTGTAGAGATCATGTAGAGATCGTGTAGAGATCGTGTAGAGATCATGTAGAGATCCTGAAGAGATCATGTGGATCTTATGTTGAGTTCCCATCAGAAAGTCTACAGCACCTTTAAATCTGAGATGATGAAGACTCTGCAGAGCCTTCCTCACCAGGGTGTTCACCGTGACAGATCAGTGTCAGTTTACAGTATAACCACCAATGAGACAGAACTCTCTCTCACTGGTAGTGATGGTTCCTCACCTGCTCGTCTCACCTACGAATGTCTGTTTGTCCTTATACAATTCTCAAATCTTTATTTAAAACATCAAAAACAGAATTCTTTGATCAACATTAGAGTTTCTTACATAAATCTTGGCTGGGAACCCAGATGAACTGCTTGACAGTAGAGACTGAAGCTTCCAAAGTTTCTGCTAATCTGAATAGAAGACAAAAGTAAAACTAACATGAGCGAAGATGAAGATGTAACCTGAAGTATTCTGATGGAGATTTAAGGTCATCCTGATGTTTCCAACAGAACATTCCACTAAACATAACAATCAATGGAGCTGATGGTTCCTGCAGATGTGGTTGAGATGTTTGTTCATCAGAGAAACAAACGTCTCTGGACGGCCTTTCACCAGCAGAGATAAGAACTAGAAAGCAGTGAGAGGAGACTCACATCTGCAACGTTCCTCTATAGAAAGAATTCATTCAGAGTTTTGGTTTTTCAACATAAACATTTTGGAAATAATTTAAATAAAAGCAGATAGACTGAAAAATGTGATTCCAAATGATGAAACAGAAGCAAAAATATATTCTTGGTCACATTTGTTTGTGTTGAGAATCTGGATCTGTATCATCAACTTTAAACCCCACGTTAATGAAAAAGCTGTTTTTGTCTTTATAACATGTTAACATGGGGTGGGGGGTGGGGAGGTACCCAGCCAACGTCCCAAAAACCTACAGAACCCACGAGGTTCCTCCTCAACATGTTCTAGTTTGACCTGATCTGAGAAACTGAACTAGAGGACTCCATCTGTACTCGTAGTGTGCAGGTGACCCCTAAAAAGGGGGAGGAGCATCTCTGTTCAGGTGACAGTAGAGATAAGGGAGTTTGGATTGCGTGCTGAGAGATCCGGATGCTGCCACTCCCACATTCTTCTGACTGACAGCCTGAGCTCAGCTTCCTCCTCTGGTCGTCTGTCAACAACTGACTCCTCGTTCGGTCATGTCTGCAGGATTCCAGCCGTCAGAGCCACAGAGATGACGGATCCAGACCAGATCAGAGTCCAGGATCCAGGATCCTGCAGTCTCTCCAGAACCAACGTTCAGCATCTGGACTCCACAGATCCTGGACTCTCAGACTCAAGGTGAGGAGCTCTTTCTTCATCTGATGAGCTGAGAGATTTTCACTGCATGATTCCAGAAACTTCAGACTGGAGACCATGGATTTCTCCAGAACTGAAGAGAATCTTAGTGAAGCATCAGTCAGAACAAATGTAAATGAAACAAACAACTCTGCAGCTTTGCTTCCATTTCAATTCAATTCATTTTGATTTATATAACAAAAATGTAACAAAGAAAATCTGCTTCTTTGGGCTTCATGACAGTCATTAGTCATAAAATATGAACAATAGTTAAAAACTAAGACTAAATAAACGGGTTTTCCTCCCAGAAAGGAAAAACTTCTTTCCTCCTTCATGTTTTTGTCGTCGCTGACATGAATGAAGTTCTGTTTCCACATGGAGATCTTCTGGATCGTATTTCCTGGTTTAGTCATGTTTATAATCGCGGGGTTCCTCTTGTTGGACCGGTTCCGGTCCAGCAAAAGCCCAATTTTGAGCTAATATGTTCAAAGAAAGGTCTTTGATCTTCTGTTTGTAAATTACATTTTTTTTTCATTTCATTTATTCATTTATAAAGCACCTTTCACCACCAGCCAAGGAGGCCCAAAGTGCTGTACACAAGAAAATACCATACATGAGAATCATAAAAACAATTAAAAAAATAAATAAGTAAAAACCTACAGTAGTTAAAAATAAATTAAAATTTACATGATAGAAAGCAGCTAGGCAGATACAATAGCGCGATAGTGGAGGAACAGTTGAGCTTTAAAACTCTCCAACAGTGTGACTTCTCTAATAGCTTGTGGCAACTGGTTCCACAGTTTAGGAGCCAGTACAGAAAAGGCCCGATCTCCCCTGAACCTACATTTAGTTCTCAGAGCCAGTAACAGACACTGGTCTGCAGAACGCAAAGACTTAGAGGGAGAATATTTTAAAATCAAATCAGAAAGGTAAGATACCTGCCAGTGATTTAAAAGCAAAAACAAAAATTTTCATGTAGATCAAATATTGCACTGGCAGCCAGTTCAGAGAGACCAGAACAGGGGTCATGTGATCAGACTTCTAAGCACCACATATAAATCTGGCCGCTGCATTGTGCACCAGCTGCAGTCTGGCTATTGAGGCCTTGGGTAACCCGGCACATTTTCCAGATATATTGAATTTTTTGTATTGTTTTGCATTAAAGTTCACATTACAGTTAGAGGTGGCTGCATAGCTCAGTTGGCGGGTGTAGGACCTGGGGTCAGTTCCAAGGGCAGCAATCAGCTAAAATCCAGTGAGGGTCCTTAGACAAAACCCCTCATTCTGCTGCATAACTTGATCTCTCTGTACCTTAAAATCCAGGATTGTATCAGTAAGATCATCCAGTGAGAACTCTCTGTATAACCACCTGTGTGAATCAGGGAAAGCTGATCGACTGATATAAAACTATCAATTGAAGCTAAAAACCAAATTATAGTTTAAAAAATAGAAGAGAGATTATACGATTCACTGTCTTCTGACTCTTTTTCAAGCAATAATCCAACTCCATTAAACAAATCTAATATTTCATGATTCAGTGTGTCCTGTACTCACCGTTCCCCCTAAGCTGCGCGCGTGCGCAATTACGCACTGCTCTCACGCCTGTTGCGCAGAGGAAATCTTTTCTGCGCACATCATAAAATGCATTCTGAACTTTAAATAGAATGATCATAAAAGACATGTATTCTTTGTCACTTTTAATGTAATTCAGCGATTGAAAGACGAATTAAAACCTGCTGATGAAGACGAGTGTCCAGGAAACAAAGCTGAGTTCAGATGAAGGAGGCGGGGTTTCAATGCGTTCTGTCTTCAAAAACACCGTCAGTTTGGCCGCACGCGCAATGAACACGCGCAGTGAGCACGCGCAGTGAGCACGAACAGCTCTCCAAAACACTGACGGAGGCTGTTGATGGACTTTTTTCTGCGGCCAGAGCGTGCCTCGTGCCGCGTGCGTTCTTAAAGTCCTATTCCTTCTTCTTTTAGTTCAGATCTCATATAAGAACACACAACAAATATTTTTTCCTCCATGTCATTTCACATCTTGAGCGTGCATGCGGCGGGGGGGGGGGGGGGGGGGTGCGCGTGCAACGTGCTGGAAAGTGATGAGGACAGGTGATCCAAAGCAGCAGACTAGCATTAACTTTAGCGACATCAGAGTAGTAAAATGATCATTAAAAACGTTGCATGATTTAAAATTGAAAAAAGTCATCTCTAAATGTGTACATGTTACATCTTCCAGACTAATCCCAGCCAGACCACAACATTATTACTCTACATGTTTTCATAACATTTCAATCGCTGCAGTTGGTCCAGAACTCGACTGCAGCCTTTTTAACCAACAAGGAGCCACTTTAGTCCAATTCTGAAGTCTTTGCTCCAGTCAGCTTTAGGTTCTTTATATAAGCTTAAATGGAACTGAACCTTCATTTTGATCAGGTTTTATTTTGGTTTAGACCCCCCCAGAGCCCTCAGCTGCAGGTCTGCTGGTGTCCCAAAGGCAGAACTAAAATCTCACAATGAGGCCAATTTCAGCTCTGTGGACCTCACCTGTTGATCAGCCTGTGGATGCTGAGGCTTCATCCACTGTGGAGGTTTTTGTTGAGCTTAATTGTTCCTATTTATTCATTTTATCTACTATTTTTATCTTTCTATTATTTATTTATGTATATGAAGGAAAGCACTTAAGATACTGTGTAGCAGGAAAAGTTTTATAAAAGAGGTTGAATTGAATTTATTCCCAGACAGCAGGGAGTAGGACCCACTTTCTGATTATTTTGACTTTTTCATAGTTATTGTTGCATTTAACTTATATTAAACCAAATTTGATGAAAATGAGTGAATTAGTTTCATTCTTTTAATAAGTTACATGACTTGTTAAGATCTGAGATTTCAGACAGTTGAAATATAGAATGAAGACAGAGTGAACCCCCAGTGTTGCTCACGGGGGTTGAAAGAATCGCTCAGTGAGTTTCTGTGTTTGCTCAGACACACAAAAAATTAGAGGGAACATTGCCTGTACTGTGTGTACCAGGTAAAAGTGTCTTTGTATGATAAACAGACCGGATGTTGTCATCATCTTTGCTTGTTTGTTTTCTTTGGTATTTTGGTTTCTGGAAACAAACAAATTTCATTTTTAATTTTGGGGCGGAGCTACAGGATCTACCAGCAGGACAACGTACTTGTGCATAAATCAAGATCAACCTGACTTATTATCTTTTTTTTAAAATCTTGTAGAATGACAGAATGTTCTTATTTCACAAGGAATGTTTAGAAAGTCTTTTTGTCTGCAGTTTTTTCTCTCAACAAAGTAAATCTATTTCTGGGTAGCTGGAATTCTGAGGTTCTACAAAAGTACATCCAGGGTTGTATGTAATCTGATTACTTTTTAGTCGATTTAGGTTGTTTTTAGAGCTGGAGAATGGTTTTTAGATCCAGAGTTTCTGCAATCATGGAAGTAAAACATGAGGAGCGGAGTCATGAAGAATGGATCAGACAGCAGAAGAAGTTCAGGTTTGAGTAAAAATAAAACAAGTGGTGAGTTTAATCTGCGCGGGGAATGCGGTTCAGCAGGTCGTTCACCTGAGATCGACTGAACTCTTCTGATCTTCTGACAGAGCTAATCCGATAGCAAAACATGTCATTCAACACCAGGGGAAGCGATCAGCAGCAGGTCTGTCACGACCATCCCGTCCAGAAAAACAACAGTTTGGACTCTGACGTCTGCAGACGAAGGTCAACTTTACACTAATGTCTTTACATAAACAAATGTTGGAGTTTCTGGTTCTAAAACTCATCAAATCTAAGATCTTCTTTAACTGAAGCAGATGACGAGATGTTTAAAACAAATCAACAAAAATGTCATGAGGCGTGACAGCGAATCAAAACCTGATGAGGAATGTGCAAAACCAGCAGATAAACACAAATCATCAAACTAACAGATGAACAGAGAACCGAAGGGACTGGAGAGTCATGGATGCCTGGAGGCCATGATACTTCCTCCTACCATTCCACACTGACTCTGTTTACAACTTGAAATGTAACTTCTGCTTATAATGAAGTTCTGAATCTTCACACATGAGACACATTAAGGGACTTCTAGATAAAAAAGTGTTGGAATGATGAGAAGAAGCAAAAAAAAGTCCATTAGAGGCAGGAGGTCCAAACTTTGACCTCCATTAAAATAGGAATTTATGTTCAGATCTTTTTTTCTATCAGTGCATTAATAGCAATGTTTTAGCTGAAGTTTAATTAAATCACTTATTTTTTAGATCTTTTTAAATAAGATTGGACATTGATAGATGAACATTATTTTGAGACAGATTATTTATCAAAGGTGATTTTCAGATGACTGTATGTTATAATTTTTTTTTGACACAAAAAACAGAAAAGCAGTTTTACTAAATGTGAAATTGTTTTTTATTATTATTATTTTGGACCCAGGCTTATATTACTTCCTTTCAAATAAAAGACTTCCTGTATCACGAACATTTTTCGCCAACACAAGTCAAAAACGGCAACTGTCCTCCTTTCCTCTTCTTACTTCTGATGATAACATGAACAAGACTTTATTGGTTTCATTAATATATAAAGAATATGCAAATTTATTTTCTTAGCCACTCCCTCTTTGTGCAGCTAATAAATATTGCACAAACTCATACAAGAATAATCCGAGAAGATCAAACTTGTTCCTAAAGTTTTGATCGTGGTGGACATCTGGATTTGGTGTAGAGTCAGCAGTCATGTAAAAACGTAACCGTTGCTTTTAACCGTCCCAGGACCGCTTCTCGCATGAGTTAGAGCGAGTCTTTTCTTTCTTCATCCAGACTAGAGAGCACCAACGAAGAGCTGAAAGAGCTGCGCAGCTCTGACCTCAGCTCTAGCAGAGAAATGTGGCTCGACTGGGAAAATCCACCAGACGGCATTTCATCAACAAAGCTGCGGGAATGCAGTTAGACCAACGGAAAATGGAAAGTGTGCCTCAGTTAAAATAAACGTTGCATGAGAACATCAGATGATTCAGTCACGAAAGGAAATGTTGACGTCTCTGTCAGTGAAAGACGAACCTTGAAACTGACAAGAGAAAATGATGCATGAAAAACAAACTATGTTATATCACTGCATATATACTATTATTAGTACTTAAAGAGAGTACGTGTCACTTCCTGAGACGATTGCAGGAATCAAACGGCTTGTGACACACTAGTTAACAGTATTCATGACACCCTGTGATTATGCAGCAAAGCAACCCAAACCATGACCAAGCTTCCTCCATGCTTCCTTTCTTGGAACATTTCATTTCTGGGAAGATGTTTACAGTGTTTTGGTTATCTCTGTTTGGGTTTGGATAGAACCGTGTCCTGATTGGTCAGCTGTAAGATGGTTCAGGACAGGAGTGTCAAACTCAATCCCACAAGGGGCCAAAACCCAAAACACTTCTGAGGTCGCGGACGAACAGGATAAACATGTATTGAACACTCCCTTGTGAAATAAATTCAATTTCTTTTTAACATGAATTATGAACTAGATATATAACATTACCTGCAATAATGCTAGTGTGAATGCTGGAAGCTGAATTTGGCTGCTGAAGATGCTGAAATTGATGGCTGAAAACGCTGAAGCTGAAAACAACAAAAAATTACCTAGGTTAGCAAAAACAGCTAGCATGTAGCTAATATATTGGTTAAACTCAAAAATAGCCTAAAAAATTCTTAGTGAATGTCAAAATAGTTCAAAAAGCTAGCAGAATGTCAATTTTTAAAACTTTAAAACTGTAACTTTTTAACATAATTCTGAACAATAAAAATGCAGGAATATTATTCCAGAATAAATCAATTTAAACCTTAAATAACTTTCAATATTTTACTCTTTATTAAAATATATTTTGTCAAAATGATACAAGTTAGAAATGAAAACAAGATAACATCGGGTCATTAATAACAATACAATGAAATGATCTGGAGGGCCGGATCCGGCCCCCGGGCCGTGACTTTGACACATGCGCTTTAGTACGAGTGTGGCGGGTTACGGCGTTGAGAAATTTGTAAGGTCTTTACAGCAGAGGTCAAGATTCCAGTGAACATGAACACTTTCAGTTCGACTCTCCTCGTGCATCATCCTGTCACTGCTCTGATCTTGTTCTGTCCCAAACCACGAGGTTCCTCCTCAAACGTGTTCTTATAAGTTTGACCTGATCTGAGAAACTGAACTAGAGGACTCCATCCGTACTCGTAGTGTGCAGGTGACCCCTAAAAAGGGGGAGGAGCATCTCTGTTCAGGTGACAGCAGAGATAAGGGAGTTTGGATTGCGTGCTGAGAGATCCGGATGCTGCCACTCCCACATTCTTCTGACTGACAGCCTGAGCTCAGCTTCCTCCTCTGGTCGTCTGTCAACAACTGACTCCTCGTTCGGTCATGTCTGCAGGATTCCAGCCATCAGAACCACAGAGATGACGGATCCAGACCAGATCAGAGTCCAGGATCCAGGATCCTGCAGTCTCTCCAGAACCAACGTTCAGCATCTGGACTCCACAGATCCTGGACTCTCAGACTCAAGGTGAGGAGCTCTTTCTTCATCTGATGAGCTGAGAGATTTTCACTGCATGATTCCAGAAACTTCAGACTGTAGACCATGGATTTCTCCAGAACTGAAGAGAATCTTAGTGAAGCATCAGTCAGAACAAATGTAAATGAAACAAACAACTCTGCAGCTTTGCTTCCATTTCAATTCAATTCATTTTGATTTATATAGCAAAAATGTAACAAAGAAAATCTGCCTCTTTGGACTTCATGACAGTCATTAGTCATAAAATATGAACAATAGTTAAAAACTAAGACTAGATAAACGGGTTATCCTGTCCTTAGACCCTCCCTCCTGGAAAGGAAAAACTCCTAAAAAAAGTCAGGAAAAAGAAAGAAACCTTAGGGATTCCCCCATGAGGGAGAGATCCTATCCCAGGACGGACAGAAGATTTACCAGAACTGTTTCTATAAAGTAATTCTTCAACTTTTACCCAACGTCCTTTGCACATGTGTTCACTTTTCTGTCTGTAACTGCGTTAGCAAGACAATTAATTCAAACTGAAAATGTGAAATCTGTTTTGGACCACAAACAACAACTCCGATCCTGAGCCTCCAGGATCTACGAACAACCTAACATACCTGAGTAATGATCCTAACCACAGCGTTTAATTATAGTTACACCTGCATTCCTCACACACTTCAGATGATCGGAGCCGGAAGTCAAAAGGATCCAGTTAGAGATGGATGGCATGGAACTCACCGTCAGCTGAGGGCGGATCAGGAGTTTTGGTCGGGACTTTAGCTGCTGATGTGGTTTCATGAACTGGAGATGAAACTCTTCAAATTGTTTTTTTTAGAACCAAAGATGGTCTTAAAAGCTTTAAAGGAGTAACAGGAATGTTAGTGGGAATAAATGATCATGAATCAATGACAGAGTCAGATTCACATGATTTTAAGAGGATCTGAATTTCCTTCAAGTACTCCGGTGGCAGTATGTGAGCACAATGCTAAACCGGCTAACGTCTGGATCCCAAGACAAAGAACACTCTTTCCAATGATCCCCGCTGTCAGAGCGCTGCTGTTGTCCCGCCTGCTAACCTGAGGGGATGTTTGTTTGCAGAGATAAACAGAGAATCAAGTCATCAAGCGTCAACGCGTTAAGAAGATTAAACTCCAAAGAGAGAAATCCGCCGTACATGAGTCAACCTGGACCTCCAGAGGGAACGTAAGGAACCGTTTCTTCTTTAAATTAGAACATTTAGCAGCAATGACGAACCAACCGACAACAGGGAAGTAGTTAAAGACTCACTCTGACATAAATGAAGTTTTTAACATCTTCTAATAGATTTTTCTGATGATGGAAGACATCACACATGCAGTTCTAAATATTATTTTAATGAATCAGGAGCAGATGAAAAAACACTGATCGTATTTGTGACAGAAAACACGTCGGGCGGGTCATAAGCTCCCAGCTCCGCCCCTTTCTGATGCATCCACCTGCAGACAGATAGATCCATGAACATCTTTGTGTCCTCGTCTGACCTGGATGCTAGCTCTGACACTGGTTGCACCACTAATGTAGGTTGGGGGAGGGAGGGGCTGTAAGCTAGAGGGAGAGTATGTAAACAAAAAGATGATGGGAAATGGGGGCGGGGTTTCTCTTCAACAGCAGAGGTGAATTTCTAATGAATCAGAAATTAAGTTTTTAGATATTATTTCATATATTGCTATCAGATTTCAAAGATCACTGGGAAGGATTTGAAAATAGATCAACCAGTGATTGGGATGGGACAACAAACACATTGATGTTTGTTTGCAGAGATCAACTACTCACTCAGAAAAGTCAGTCGCCAGACAGCAGCTACGCGTTAAGAAGATTAAACTCCAAAGAGAGAAATCCACCGTACATGAGTCAACCTGGACCTCCAGAGGAAACGTAAGGAACAGTTTCTTAAATAAACTGAGATAAACATTTAACAAACATGGAACAATGATGAACCAACCAACAACAGAAGAGTCATTGAGAAGAACAATGTTTGTCTGCAGAGCTCAGCAGACGACACAGAGGACGCAGTCTGCAGAGTCCAGCTGTCGGTCCATGAAGACAGACAACTCCAAAGAGAGAAATCCACCCTTCATGTGTGAAAGTGGACCACTGGGCTCAGAGTAAGAGACTGGCTCTGTGATACCAGTTCTTATTCCCACTATTGTTTACAAAAATCAAAGACAAACTTCATATTTTTAAAATCGCGTTCTGTTGATCCTCAGAAAGCCGATCCCTGTTCGTGAGGAGAAGCTTCCGTCCTGCTGTGCTCTGTGTCAGAACATCCTGAAGGATCCGATCTCCATCATCTGTGGACACTGGTTCTGCAGATACTGCATCACCTCATCCTGGGACCAGTCTGCTCCTTCAGGACTCTTCTCCTGTCCTCAGTGTGGCAAAAGACCAAGAACTGGTGAGTCCAAAGTGAGACTGAAGATCTCATATCTGATTACTGACGGAGGTCTTTCTTCAGCAGATGTTGGTCTCCAGGAGCTTTTAGATGAACATCAGATCAGTCTGAAGAGGAGATGTGAACATGCAATGGAAGAACCCGGAAAAGAAATGCTCCTGAACCGGATCTACACGGAGCTGTACATCACAGAGGGACTGAGAGAAGAGCTTCAGACCCAACATGAAGTGAGGCAGATGGAGACCTCCTCCAAAGACCAACAGGCCTCATGATGCTCCAATCAGGAACCAGGACATCCTTAAACCTTTACCTGACCAACACAGGTCCATCAGAGTGGTTCTGACCAGCGGCGTCGCTGGAGCTGGAAAAAGCTTCTCGGTGCAGAAGTTCACTCTGGACTGGGCCGAGGGCTCGGAGAACCAAGACATCAGTGCTGTGGTTCCTCTGTCCTTCAGGGAGATGAACCTGATCAGAGATGAGCAGCACAGTCTTCTGACTCTGATCCAGCGGTTCCATCCGACGTTCCAGAAGATCCCAGCAGAACTGCTGTCTGTCTGTAAACTTCTCTTCATCTTTGATGGTCTGGATGAAAGCAGACTTTCTCTGGACTTCAACAACAGTCAGGTGGTGTCTGATGTCACCCAGAAGTCCTCAGTCAACGTGCTGCTCACCAACCTCATCCAGGGACGTCTGCTTCCCTCAGCTCTGGTCTGGATCACTTCCAGACCTGCAGCAGCCAATCAGATCCCTCCTTCATGTGTGGACAGACTGACAGAAGTACGAGGCTTCAATGATGCTCAGAAGGAGGAGTACTTCAGGAGGAGATTCCCAGATGAAGAGCTGTCCAGCAGAATCATCTCCCACATCAAGAGCTCCAGGAGTCTCTACATCATGTGCAGCGTTCCAGTCTTCTGCTGCATCATTTCTGCAGTTCTGGAGGATTTCTTGACCACAGAGCAGAGAGGAGAGCTGCCCAGCACTTTAACAAACTTGTACTCAAGTCTCCTGCTGGTTCTGGCAAGGAGACGGAAGGAGAAGTACCAACAAGGACAGAACCTAGACCAACAAGAGCTGAAAGAAACAGATGCTGAAGTTCTCCTGATGCTGGGGATGCTGGCATTTAATCATCTGCTGAGAGGAAATACCATCTTTTATGAAGAAGACCTGCAGCAGTGTGGTCTGGATGTCGCCGAGGCCTCAGTGTACTCTGGAGTTTGTACGAAGTTCTTTAGAAAAGAGTGTGGAGTCTTTGAGAAACCGGTCTACAGCTTCGTCCATCTGAGCGTTCAGGAGTTCCTGGCTGCAGTCTACATGTTCCACTGTTACAACAACAAGAACACAGAGGTGGTGGAGGACTTCCTGGGGAATGACTGGGATCCCGTGGGCTTCTTTGACAAAGCCTGGCAACCTGTGGGCTTCCCGAGGCACCAGAGAAACTCGTCTCCTGACCTGTTTCTCTCCAAAGTCATGGAGAAATCCCTGCAAAGCAAGAACGGACACCTGGACCTGTTCAGCCGCTTCCTTCACGGACTCTGTTTGGAGTCAAACCAGAAACTCTTAGCAAGTCTTCTGGGAAAACCTGACAACAGTCCAGAAACCATCCAGAGAATCACCAACAACCTGAAGATGATGAACAGTTTTAAGATGTGTCCGGACAGAAGGATCAACATCTTCCACTGTCTGATGGAGATGAAAGACCTCTCCGTTTATGGAGACATCCAGCAGTTCCTGAGGTCAGAGAACATAGCCGAACAGAGACTTTCAGAGATCCACATCCTACAGACGTCAGAGGAGGTTCTGGATCGGCTGGACCTGAACGAGTACGACACCACGTTAGAAGGTCGACGGAGGCTGATCGCCGCCGTGAGGAACTGCAGGAGGGCGCGGTGAGTTCAGAGGACCACGTCTTCTGTCCAACTTTTTCTTCAATCTCAGTTCATTTTGAACACAACTGTGCTCAGTTCAAAACATCCATGAATATTTTCCACAGTTTTCATTTTGTTTTCATTCATTCCTCCCAGAGTCCATATTAATTCTGACACGAAGGGTCAAAGGTTTCTTTTAGATGCAATACAGAAATGTTTATAGGATATTTTTAAGTAAGACACCTTTACATTTTGATTTGGAATTGGGACGATAGAGTAATCAGACAACCTTACTGCCAACAGTTACACTTCTAATTGGATAGTTTGTTTCCAACATTTTAATGCTCCACTTTGGTTTAACTTCTACGTCAAGAGAAATCCAAAAGAAAAAAATAAATAGCTCACAGTTGAGGCTTGGTAAAGTTAACCCTGTCACCAGTGACAGAACATACTTCACACAGTCTTCGAAAAACTCTTACAAACATTACGTCATTCCAGAATGTTCTGTCGTGGAGAAAAGCAGTTAGTTTGTGCAAACATGACTGTAAAATGAGTGCAAGAAAAAAAACTATTTTAATGTTTTTAACATGAGGTTAAATATTACAAATAACAGGCATTATTTTTCCTGTAACATCACATTTCAGTCAGTATGTCTACATGAGGAAATAAATGACTTCAGAAGCTTTTTATTGTCATGCGTTGTCCGTGTGTGTCGGCCAAAAAGGTTCTCATGTTGGACCCTTAAGGGAGTTTGTTAAAGTTACATTTAGTTCCAGATTACACAGACAGATTGGTGATTTGGGATTAAATCCATGATTTTCTTTCCACATCTCTTAGTCTCAACAGCCGGTCTCTGTGTGTTTTCACAGACTCGCCGGCTGTGGGCTCACACTGACAGACTGTGAAGTCGTGGTTTCAGCGCTGAAGTCCAACCCGTCCCATTTAACAGAACTGGACCTGAGTAACAACATCCTGCAGAGCTCTGCGGTGAAGGTTCTGTTTGCTGGTCTGAAGAGTCCAAACTGCCGACTGGAGACTCTCAGGTTAGAAAATGCTGCTGCTGGTTCTTTTTAACATATTCTACAGTTCTGCTTCTCACATTACAATGATTTTCATTAAAGTACATTTGACTAATTTATTTCAAAGTTTTATATTTCACAAAGTTTGTTTTTTTTAAAGATATTTCCATGATTTGAAGGAACTTCAGATTTGACATCTGAACTCATTCCAGATTATTCTAAGTCCTGATTTTCCTTATTTGTTTTAGGTTACAAAACATGAGGCTTTCAGAGATCAGCAGTGCTGCTTTGACTTCAGTTCTCCCGACCCATCTGACAGAACTGGACCTGAGCAGCAACAACCTGCAGGATTCAGGAGTTCTTCATCTGTGTGGTTTTCTGGAGAGTTTAGACTGCAGACTGCAGACTCTGAGGTCAGATCTCTGCTCCTGCTGGAGCCCTCTGTCTTTCAATGTTGTTTCAATAAAGTTTTTTTTTTTTTTTTATAAAAACCTGTTCTGTCTCTGGTTTCAGGCTGAAGAACTGCAGCCTGTCGGAGATCAGCTGTTCTGCTCTGGTCTCAGCTCTGAACCCGACCAGCCTGGCAGAACTGGACCTGAGTGAGAACAAGCTCCAGGATTCAGGCTTGAAGCAGCTGTGTGGATTTCTGGAGAGTCCAGACTGCAGACTGCAGACTCTGAGGTTGGTGTGATGAGAAAGTTGGGATGCTTTTACCTAGCAGTCACAGACTTTAACTAAGGGATTTATTTTAGATTAAAAAAAAACATTAAAAACAGAGTAAAAAGCTGGGATGCTTTCCTTCAGATTTCAGCAAATAATTGAGAAATATTTCAAACTAAGATTCTTTAAAAGTAAAATATTGAAAGAGATGAAGAAATCACGTGAAATATATCTTCTTTAACTTTGTGATGATAGTACTCTATTCATGATCTTCCTCGAAACTTATATTTTTATGATAAACTTGTAGAAACTAATAAAAAGTGAAGTTTGTTTTGTAATAAAGAAGTGTTCTGGTTTGATGCTCACCTGTGTTAGGTATAGAAGATTTGAATCTGAAGGTTGTTGCTGTAAAGACGTTTATTCTTTAGGATCTTTGAACTCCTTTGATCCAAAATCTGTTGAAGAAATTCTTTGTCTTTAAACCTGACTCTATCCTGGATTCAGGTTGGAGGACTGCAGTTTCTCAGAGGTCGGCTGTGCGGCTCTGGTCTCAGCTCTGAAGCTCAACCCGTCCCACCTGACAGAACTGGACCTGAGCTCCAACTTGCTGCAGGATGCAGGAGTTCTGCATCTGTGCCGTTTTCTGGAGAGCCCAGACGCCAAACTGAAGACTCTCAGGTCAGTTTTCTGCGTTTACCGTTGGTCATTTGTGTTGATCAGAGGAGGAAGAGAAGAGGGTTAGATAAAGGCAGATGATTCACTCTGGGGCCCCCTACAGGGAGCAGCTGGAAGACAAAATAAAGAAGATTTGAATCGATTCCAGTCCAACCTGCTCACAGCTAACAGGAAATGATGTCATTTGCCTTCGATTCAGGTTGAGCCGCTGCAGGCTGTCAGGGATCAGCTGTGCAGCTCTGGTGTCAGCCCTGAAGCTCAACCCGTCACACCTGTCAGAACTGGACCTGAGCAGAAACAACCGGAAACGCCGATGTTCAGCAGCTCTACGGGGATGACGAGTCCAGACAACCAGTGCAGCTGCTGGTGGAACGTTTTAGACCTGACAGAGTCAGCGTGAAGCTTCTCTGCTCCTCCTGCAGCTGGACCGTCTGAACAAAAGAGACAGGAAGCAGGTTTGACGGTCCAATCTCATCTCCTCAGACGTTCTGTTCTGGTTCCTCCAGAACCAAAGTGTCACTCACATATTAGGGTTTACAAAATCAACAACAACAAAGCAGCAGGTCTGTCTGTTTTCCTGCACATGAGAGTTTGATGGAGAAGCAGACGTTTGTATCCGTTTCCACGGCGCTCCAGTCCGTCAGGCGCCTGAACGCAGCACCAGACTCACTTTTGAATTCACGTTTGCCGTAAATGATCCAGCCTGAACGAACGCTGGCTCCTGAAGGTTTTCTGTGTGTTACTACTGGCGTTATCTGTTGCTGACCGCTGGATCTTCTCACTCTTGTTGCTTTATCTTGACATGATGAAAAGAAAAAAGTCAAAACTACGAATGAAGCTCAGATTTACTAAGTCTGACGGTCACTGAGGATCAAATGAAGGATTGTTACGCTAAAGAAATGCCGTTTTGAAGGAGATTTATATAAACGTTCTGTTTTTTTCTACAATTGTTGAATGTCTCCACCTTGTTAGCATCTTGAGTTTGATGACAGCATCTTCATGTTTATGTGGTTTCACTGCAGTGGAACGCACATATGGATTCAACATTAAACACATCATGTTTGATAAATGTTTCTAATTTCATTTTTTAACACTTTGCAGCAGCTGAGTCTGATCACTCGACACTGTGACGATCAATGAGTTGAATGCGTGTCATTCCTTTCTCTTTGTAGCCTCATTTTAAGGCAAAATGTTTACCTGTGTTTCAGACTTTCACGTTATTATTTTAGGTGAAAACCTCAAACAAATAAAATGTGTCCGTAAATCAGTTGATTGTTGGTGTTCTTTTTCACTCACGGTTCTGATATTTAATAACTTTTTGTCTCACAGTTTCACTTATTGATGTAGTTCCACATTCTGCTCACTAGGGGGCGTATAAATTATAAGATTGACCGAAAAAAAGGGAAACTGATTGATTTCTTTACATTTTTTTTAACCAAAACATAAGTTTGTGTAACGAAAATGTGAAGAAAATTCACGTCCACCTTCTACCTGCCGTTGCTGATGGATCTTCAGGTGCAGAAGCTCAGGTGACAACCAGGCTGGACAACCTCTTGAGCAGGGAGATTGGCCCTGACTTCCTGCGGGCTGGACGAGTGGTTACCAGCTGTGAGTCCTGAACGTCGCCTGACGCTCGCGGCACCCACAGCTCTGCAGTCTCACAACCTGTCAGGTGTGGTCCTCAATCCACGTGACCCGTGGAATATCCAGCATGTTCTCTAGCTCGGCCCTCATCAGCGTCTGCTGGATGGTTAAACATGACTAACCTATGATCCCACACTGTGGTCTTCTATGGAACTGATGGGATGTCTTCCAAAGCACTGGGATCCTGGGGCTCTAGTGCAACAGGAGCTGCAGTACGCCATGTTGGAACAGTTAGCTGGTGGCATCAGGTCCAGCAGAACTTTCCCTGGTTGAGCCTCTCCAGGTCTTGCCACGTTCTTGCCTCTTCTTAACATCAGTTACACCCACTACCAACCATCCTGGAAACTGTCTGCAACCACCTCATTCTCCTATTTCAGACCAAATAAACGGACCGTTTCCTTCTCTCTTGGGTTCGTTTGTCTTGGCTGTCCTCTACACACCCTGACCGCTGTCTCCTCACCTGGCTGCATGTAATGAGCGGTCCAGTCTGGGGGGCGGGGGGCATTGTGGAGTCCCTGTTTGAAGTCAGCTGGGTAGAGGGGGACAAAATGCAAAGATGTGAGGGTCCCTGGGGGGTCTGAAGGAGAAGTGAGTGGGGGGGGGGGGGGGGGGGGGGGGACTGGACTCGAACCTGTAGCTCGGTCCACTTTCCCTGTAGCTGCATATGGACGGGCTGAGAAAAACCTCCAAATCCTGCAGTTTCAATAAAAACATCCTGAATGTGAGGAAAACAGAACCTTTATTTTGAAAAGCTGCTGTGAGGAGGGAGGAAGAGGAGGCTGGGCAGCGCGGGGAGGGGAGGGAGGGGGGAGCATCATTGTGGGCTTCGCTGCGGAACAGAGAAGACAGGCACGCGCATCCTCCTCACGACCCCACGGCGGCTTGTTTTCAGGTAAACAGCCCGCGCGCGCTCTTATCTTCATCTTCATTATTGATCATCATCGTCGGCATCGATAACCTTCATCAGATGATCGGAGAGGATGAAGATGGCGAGGATGAGGAGGGTGGGGATACCCGCGAATCCCTCCTCAGCATCTTCATCCGCTCCTGGTTCGGACGTCACTGGTTCTGGTTCTGGTGTGACTGGTTCTGGTTCCAACGGAACCACCGCATGCGCGTGATCCGTGCGTGTGCGCGCGCCCTCGTCGTTTGGGGCGTTTTTCTTTCCGTCTGCGCACATCGACGGAACCGCGAAAGGACGGTTCGGTTCGTTCTCTGCAGAACCGGGACCGTCTCCCCGTCCCTACGGAGCGACGCCGCGCGGGAGGCGGTTCTGGGCGGGTTGTTGGTGTCAGAGGTTCGGTCTGATGTAAAATGGAGGCTGATGATGGAGGAGGGGGAGGGGGGGGGTGCTACCCCCGCCCCCACCCCCGCGGCTCCATCATCCTCCTGGAAACAGCAGAACTGAATCTCGGTCCGGTTCCCCCTGAGGTCCAGAGGTTCTCCTCCAGAATCCAGAGAACATTCCAGACAAGGTCACGGAGAGGAGCGCGTAAGGGGGCGCGTGAGGGAGCGCGCGCTCCTCCTCATCCAGACACAAATCCAAGCATTTTGACACATTTGATAAACAAAATTCTGATCCGATTTATTCCAAAGATTCATTTTCTCTGTTTGATGTTTTATTTCTTTAAGACTTTTTTATTCTTATGTGAAAATATCTGAGTATGATGAAGTAAACCGCGGTGCATTCTGGGAAAAATGTAACACCTCCTTGTTGTGTTTTATCACGCGATGCCTCGAAAGATAAAAGAAAATATTCCGATGCGGATCCTTTCAAAATACAACTTGACATTTCAAAATAAAATAAGAAAAAAATCACAATATTTATGAATCAACCTTTATGAAACAACAATATATTTACATTATATTCTAAAAATGGAAGGAATATTTATCAGTATATTCCAACTATCAACTTTTTCTTATTTTGAAATATACCAATCGATATATTTTAATATAATCCTCTACATACTGAAATATGCTATATAATATTTATTTAAATATATATATATATATATATATATATAAGGGCCGTAGAGCGATTAAAAAAATTAACTAATTAATCGCAAACCCTGCAAAAAATGAATCACGAGGATTTTTCTACATTTACAGTTTTCCAACCACTTTTTATCTACAAATAATCTCAATATGAAATCCCACACGAAAGTCTACATTTAGAACATTTATTTTTAATTAGTGCTGTCAATCGATTCATTAAAAAAACAGGATTCATTGAACTCTATTTGTACGATCTAGCACTGGACCGTGGATCACATAAAAAACAAGAATAAAGTTTTAAAAACTGATAGAATTTTTATTTCTTTTGTAAGTGACCATAGTATGAGTGGAGTAACACCCGACGAAAAGTTTTAACTCCTGAACCGCTGGGTTATATATATATATATATATCTATATCTATATATATATATATATATATATATATATATATATATATATATATATATATATAAAATGACCATCCATATATAATATATGCAACAGTATATGGCTGAATGACATATTGAGATGTATTTCTTAATATATTAGCAATATATGTATATTTCTTTTGTAAGGGAAAAACATTGAAGACAATTAAGCTATCTGTCAAAACCAGTTTGTCTTTATGCACGTTTCCTTCTGACCGTTGTTTAACCTGCAGAGTCAGAACCTGCAGGAAGGATCCGGATGATGATCCGGATGATGATCCGGATGATGATCCGGATGATCCCGGAGTCTCTGGGTTCATGACGTCTTTCTGCTCCTGCAGGTTCTTCTGAAAATGATCTTCATTTATTCATTTGAAACACAAAAACGACAGACTCCCTCTTTGGCAGCAGGTCTGACCTCACAGAAACCGGCTACATTCTTAATCCAGCGGCATTCTGGGTAATTTCCTGTTCTGCTGTTATGTAGAGATGACCCCTCCTCACAGATGTAAAGCCTCGTCCTTGAACCAGATTCAGTTCTACATCAGGGAAAAACCAGTGGGATAGGCTCCAGCATCCTCCAGGAGAATAAAGATGTTTGGAGGATGGATGAACAGAAGTCTTCAGATCTCAAACTGCACCAAGAATCTGGATTTTTCTTTTTCTGTCAGTTAAAACACAGAGCTGAGACTTCTGGGGGATAAAAAACGTTGATTTGTGGCAGATATGTCTAAAAATAGAAGCCGGGTCGATGTCACATGACCGCAGCAGGAGGAGCTCCTCTCCGGTCGCTGACTCATCCGTGGCGTTGCATAATGTTTGTGGCGGCTCCGGTGGAGTCTCGACGGTTGAGGTCAGGTTTTCGGTGGATCCGTGTCGCAGCAACAGTTAGCTTCAAGATTTTATTGACCAAATGTTCGTCTGCAGTTTTCATCTGAATCACGTTGAGACTGTGAGTCAAAACCAAATTCAGGGTTCAGAATAATCCAGATTACAGATGAATCCACACGTTTCTTCCTGATATTCTGAGTTTCTGGAGGTTTCCGTTCTCCAATCTTCTCCTGCTGCTTTACTGAAAGAGGAAGTTCTCCTAATCCAGTTGAGACTGGAGACGGACAGCAGAGGCTTTCAGCTGCTGCTGCTGTCAGCTGGAGGCTGTCACTCCACTTCATCAACACACAAACCAAACGGCGGGAATCGTGAAGCGGAATCTGACCGGGAAATGTCTGACTGAACGTTCCCTCTGTCACAGGCCCGATCATGACGAAAGAGGAGAACCTGGAGGTGCAGGAGAAGGAGAGGCACGACCACGAGGAGCAGGAGGAGGGAAGAGCCCAGAAGGAGGAGGAGGAGGAGGCTCTGACCGAGGAGGAAGAGGAGGAGGAGGAAGAGGAGGAGAGGGAGGAGCAGGAGAGAGCCGAGGTGGACGAAGACGAGGGAGACGAACAGGAAGAGGAGCGAGAGGAGGAGGAGGAGGAGCCTCCTGCGGAGCAGGAGCCCGAGCCGCCGTCTGTGACCGAGTTCCAGAGTCCGGTCCACGAGCCCCGGCGCCGAGCCATGGTGCACCCGTCTGCGCAGGCGCCACTGCCAAAGGACTACGGTATGTCATTCCACCTTAAAACTCAATACAAACATCATTTGAACTCATCAAAAATTAAAACAGAAACCGAGCAACATACAGCAATACCACCTTAAATTAACTGGGAGACTAAATTTGTTAAAGTTGGAGCCTTCCAAAACTATTATAAACTCTATAGATTAAATCTTACCATTCCACCTTAAAACTCACTGCAAACATGTTTCAGCTCATCATAATCTGAAACAGAAACCAAGCAATACCACCTTAAATTGACTGGGAGATTGAATTTGCTAAAGGTGGAGGCTGGCCAAACTATTATACAGTCAATAAATTATGTCCCATCATTCCACCTTAAAACTCACTGCAAACATGTTTCAGCTCATCATAATCTGAAAAAGGAACCAAGTAATACCACCTTAAATTGACCGGGAGACTAAGTTTGCTAAAGGTGGAGGCTGACCAAAACTATTATAAACTCTATGGATTAAATTTTAGCATTCCACCTTAAAACTCACTGCAAACATGTTTCAGCTCATCATAATCTGAAAAAGGAACCAAGCAATACCACCTTAAATTGACTGGGAGACTAAATTTGCTAAAGGTGGAGCCAGACCAAAACTATTATACAGTCAATAAATTATGTCCCATCATTCCACCTTAAAACTCACTGCAAACATGTTTCAGTTCATCATAATCTGAAGAAGGAACCAAGCAATACCACCTTAAATTAACTGGGAGACTAAGTTTGCTAAAGGTTGAGGCTGGCCAAAACTATTATACAGTCAATAAATTATGTCCTATCATTCCACCTTAAAACTCAATGCAAACATGATTTGAGCTCATCAAAGACTAAAACAGAAACCGAGCAACATACAGCAATACCACCTTAAATTGACTGGGAGAATACATCTGTTAAAGGTGGAGCCTTTCCAAAACTATTATAAACTCTATAGATTAAATTTTACCATTCCACCTTAAAACTCACTGCAATCAGGATTTCAGTTCATCATAATCTGAAAAAAGAACCAATCAATACAACCTTAAATTGACTGGGAGACTAAGTTTGGCTAAAGGTGGAGCCAGACCAAAACTATTACCATATCATAAATTATGTCCATATTCCAGCCTTAAACTCAATGCAAACATCATTTGAACTCATCAAAAACTAAAACAGAGACCGAGCAACATACAGCAATACCACCTTAAATTGACTGGGAGACTAAATTTGTTAAAGGTGGAGCCTTTCCAAAACTATTATAAACTCCATAGATTAAATCTTACCATTCCACCTTAAAATTCACTGCAATCAGGATTTCAGTTCATCATAAACTGAAACAGGAAACCAAGCAATACCACCTTAATTAAATCTTACTTTTACTATATTAATTACAACATTACTAAGTTTTCTGAGCAACCCAGAGGTGGTGGTGGCGAGGAGAACCACCTTAAATGGCTCGACAGGAGCGGCACCTCCTGTCTAGAGGTGACGTATGAGCGTCTCGCCTGTGAGATTCGGGTCAGAACCACCTCTGTGGTGGAGCTTGTTATCCCAGCACTCTAACATGGAAGCCACCTCAGTAATTTGGGGGCTTGGGGGCTGACTCTCACTCTATGTTCACTGGTAGCCACTGACCCAGTGACTCCACCCCCATGATGTTCCAAACAGGAAGTAGCTGTTGGCTCCAAGAAGCTTAAATCCCACCGAGAAATAAACAGCTGATCCTCAGTCATTCTGGCTCTGAAACCTTTTAAACATCTTCTTGATAAAATTCAGTTTATTTTTTTTGTAGTTCAAGTTATTCAAGTTATAAACTGACCAATCAGATGCCTCAAATACAAGTAGGTGGAGCCTAGTGTCCCTCACCTCAAACGTTCAAAATATTTGGTTGACCCAAACATTCTCATTCCCAATTTGTCAGATATGAACGTGTATAACGGGACGCGGTAACGGACACAGTACGGGTTAGGGTTCTAGTACCGGGTTAGGGGTTCTGGTACCAGGTTAGGGTTCTGGTACCAGGTTAGGGTTCTGCTACTGGGTTAGGATTAGGGTTCTAGTACCGGGTTAGGGTTCTAGTACCGGGTTAGGGGTTCTGGTACCAGGTTAGGGTTCTGGTACCAGGTTAGGGTACTGCTACTGGGTTAGGATTAGGGTTCTAGTACCGGGTTAGGGTTCTGGTACGAGGTTAGGGTTCTGGTACCAGGTTAGGGTTCTGGTACCAGGTTAGGGTACTGCTACTGGGTTAGGATTAGGGTTCTAGTACCGGGTTAGGGTTCTAGTACCGGGTTAGGGGTTCTGGTACCAGTTTGGGGTTCTGGTACCAGGTTAGGGTACTGGTACTAGGCTAGGTTTAGGGTTCTAGTACAGGTTAGGGTTCTAGTACGGTTTTAGGGGTCTGGTACAGGTTTAGGGTTCTGGTACCAGGTTATGGTACTGGTACTGGGTTAGGATTAGGGTTCTGGTACTGGTTAGGGTAGGTATTGGTCCGTGTCCCGAGGGTTTGGGACCCCTGATTAGCGCATGTATTTTTCTCTGTCTGTGGCCTGGTACCAAGCGGCCCTCGGACCGGTACCGGGTCGCAGCCCGGAGGTTGGGACCCCTGATTTAGTGAGAACAGTCAGAACGTCAAAAAAAGACGAGTCGGACAGTGACTCAGACGGGCCCGACCCGTTCGTCTGTACATGACGAGCTGGGAGTGAGAATGCGTTGGATTTACAGATTTCATGTGGTGGGGGCGTGGCCTTCCAACAAGCTCTCTCCTGATAGGTGAGAGTGGTTGCCATAGAAACGTGGACTCCTTATCATATCACAAAACAATTGGGACTGAACTGATGTTTCGTTACTCAGTCCGGTTCTCATATCGAGTCAGGAGCTCTGAAGGAGAAGGCCATACCGCCTTAAACAGTTGGAGATGCTGCAGTGAAAGAGCTCAGTGAAGTGGAAAAGCTGCTCCCTCATTAGCATTCATCCCAGCTGCTGCTCCAGTTTCCACAGAGCTGCTTTCATCACTGTTCTCATCAGCTGCTCGACTGTCAGACCCCTCCACTCATGAGAAGCACTCAGAAAAAGTTTATTGAACCAAAGTTATCTCATTTGAAGTTTGAAGTAGGGCTGCCACGATTAGTCGACTAATCGACGACTAATCGACTATTAAAATAGTCGACAACTAATTTAATAGTCGATTAGTCGTTACTTTATAATATATGGAGTCAGAGTGTCGTAAAGTTGAAAGTTATAATAAAAATATGCTAGCTTTTTAGACTATTTTGGCATTTATCAAGGTTTGTTTAAGCTATTTTGGAGTTTAGCTAATATTTCAGCTACAAGCTAGCTATTCTGGTTAATTTAGGCTTTTTTCAGTTCTTTTGGCTAACTTGGTGTTTAGCTAATATTTCAGCTAGATGCTACTGTTTTGGCTGAGTTTAAGCTTTTTTAAAAAAAAGTTTTTTAGGGTGTTTTGGAATTTAGCTCATATTTAAGCTACATGCTAGCTATTTTGGAAATTTAGGACTTTTTCTGTTTTTAGTTAAGTTCATATGTCATCTACATGCTAGCAGTTTTGGCTAGTTGAGGTTTAAATTATTTTTTAGGCTAATTTGGAGTTTAGTAATATTGCAGCTACAAGCTAGCTATTCTGGTTAATTTAGGCTTTTTTCAGTTTTTAGGCTAACTTGTTGTTTTAGCTAATATTTCAGCTAGATGCTAGCTGTTTTGGGCTAACTTTAAGCTTTTTAAAAAAAAAAAGTTTGTTAGAGTTTTTGGAGATTAGCTAAATTTAAGCTACATGCTAGCTTTTTGGAAAAATGTAGGATTTCTTTCAGTTTTTAAGGCTATTTTGAGTTAAGTTCATATGTCAGCTACATGCTAGCAGTTTTGGCTAGCTGAGGCTTTTAAATTATTTTTTAGGCTAATTTGGAGTTTAGCTAATATTGTAGCGACAAGCTAGCTATTCTGGTTAATTTAAGCTTTTTTCAGTTTTTTTGGCTAATTCAGCTAGATGCTAGCTGTTTTGGCTAACTTAAACTTTAAAAAAAAAGTTTTTAGGGTGTTTTGGAATTTAATTAATATTTAAGCTACATGCTAGCTATTTCGGAAAATTTAGGACTTTTTTCTGTTTTTAGTTAAGTTAATATGTCACACATGCTAGCAGTTTTGCTAGTTGAGGTTTAAATTATTTTTTAGGCAATTTGGAATTTAGCTAATATTTCAGCTACAAGCTAGCTATTCTGGTTAATTTAGGCTTTTTTTCAGTTTTTAGGCTAACTTGTTTGTTAGCTAATATTTCAGCTAGATGCTAGCTGTTTTGGCTAACTTAAGCTTTTAAAAAAAAAAAGTTTGTTAGGGTGTTTTGGAATTTAGCTAATATTTAAGCTACATGCTAGCTATTTTGGAAATTTAAGATTTTTTTCAGTTTTTTAAGGTTTTTTGGAGTTAAGTTCATCTTATGTCAGCTACATGCTAGCAGTTTTGGCTAGCTGAGGCTTTTAAATTATTTTTTAGGCTAATTTGGAGTTTAGCTAATATTGTAGCGACAAGCTAGTATTCTGGTTAATTTAAGCTTTTTTCAGTTTTTTTGGCTAATTCAGCTAGATGCTAGCTGTTTTGGCTAACTTAAACTTAAAAAAAAAGTTTTTTAGGGTGTTGGTGATTAGCTAATATTTAAGCTACATGCTAGCTATTTTGGAAAAAATTTAGAATTTCTTTCAGTTTTTTAAGGCTATTTTGGAGTTAAGTTAACATGTCAGCTACATGCTAGCAGTTTTGTCCAGCTGAGGCTTTTTTTAATTTTTTTTAGGCTAATTTGGCATTAGCTAATATTTTAGTGGCAATCAGCTTTAGTGTTTTTAGCTATCAATTTCAGCATCTTCGCTGTGTCACTCGCTTCAGCTTCAAAATTCAGCTTACAGCATTCACACAAGCATTTTCACAGATAATGCTTGTGTGAATATATTAGTTTTTAGTTTGTTTAAAGCTAATAATGTTAAGATTGTTGTTTACATCCAGTTTGTGCATGACCCGATTAGTCGACTAATCGGAAAAAATGATCGGTGATTAGTCGACTATTAAAATAATCGTTTGTGGCAGCCCTAGTTTGAAGCCGTAAAAAGCAAACATTATATTTGAAAGAGTCGTTGGTTTTGAACAAAGAAGAAGAAGAAGAAGCTTCTGAATTCTCCTTCCTGTTTGGTCCTAACGGTTCTGTCCCCAGAGTTCGTGCTCGTCCTCATGAGTCGGTGAAATAAAAGCCGGTTCAGATCTGCAGAGCTGGCAGACTCTGACCTGCCCTCTGATCCGGTGATGTCCGTGTCTCCGGCGCCGCTCTGACACGTCTCTTTCTCCAGCTTTCACCTTCTTCGACCCGAACGACCCGGCCTGTTTGGAGATCCTCATGGACCCTCAGACCACCATCCCGGAGCTGTTCGCCATCGTCCGTCAGTGGGTTCCTCAAGTCCAACACAAAATCGACATCATTGGCAAAGAGGAGAGCACAGCACCAGAACCGGCTTCACGACCACAAACTCAGCAGCAAACGTGAAGTTCCTTCTGGTCGAGCGGCAGCTGAGTTCTGGTTCAACCGGTCCAGATCTCTGGATCCTCAGTTAATGTTGACCCAAAAGTCTTGATCATCTGAAAACTCTGGGTCTAAAATCTGCTCGTGTCTCAGATCCTGAAGCGCGGTTGCCACGTGAACGACCGCGACGGTTTGACCGACATGACGCTCCTCCACTACAGCTGCAAAGCTGGAGCTCATGGAGTGGGTGAGTGACCTTTTCAGAGTTTTTGTCATCTTGAAAACTAGGATCCAGGTTCTGTTCAAATCAAAGAATCTCTGCAGGCATCGAGCTCAGGTCAGAATTATTCTAAAACTTACAGAAGTTGTTAAAAGGGACAAAACAATGGTACAAAACGGTGGTGGTAGCATCATGGTAAAGCCTAGTCTAGGGTTCTGGTTGGTGTGTGACTCATTAGCCTCGTTTCCACTGAGCGGTCTGGTCCGATCCGGTTCTGTCCGGTATTTTGAGTGTTTCCATTGTTGAATGGACCCATTAAACAGTTCCGACCCGTACCTCTAGAGGGCCTCTATCGGTTGTAGAGAAAGTGATGACGTCATCAGAGAGCGCCAGTATAGCGCTAAGCTAGCGATTCCGTTTTCCTGTGTACAGCGGTATTCTGTATGTACAAGAAGTCATGGACCTCCATCGTTGCTGCTTTGCTAGTCGTCACGCTACAATGACACGCTAGCTGTCTATAACACGCAAGCAAACAAACCGCTCAGGCTTTACTGAGTGAAACGCTCGCCAGAATTACCTGGACCGTTCTACTCCTTACCGGACTGGACCGGACCACTCAGTGCAAATGAGGCTGAGTCATGTAGTACAGTATAATCAACACATGAGAAGTCATGCTCATAAACATATAAACGTACAGGACAGTAAACAAGTAAGAGACAAAGAAAAAGTAGAAAATTCAAGATTTATTGTTTTAGTTTCTTCATAGTATTAATTCAAGAGCTTCATGAATGTCTTGTGTTTTTTGAGGCTTCGTATTCTTTTTAAATATTGTTGAAGTTCTATTTGAAGAACCAGAAATTCTGGCTTTTTGTTGATTACTTTACCTTTATGTATGTGAAACTTAGCCATAAATTAAAAAATGTAAATAAAAAGAAATCATCATAGTCTTTGGACTTGTGGAAACCAAAAATAAAATCGAGTCAGTGATGAATTTGTTGATGTCTTTCTAAAATTCAGACGTAGATTCACACGACCAAAACAAATGAGAATTGGTTTCAGGTTTCTTCTGACAGAAGGTACAGCTTGTATTAAAATAAAGAGTACTGAATCTGGGATTCAAACATCTGAGTAAATGATGCACCTCAGTAAAGACAAAAACAAACCAAAAATGATAAATCCCTAAAAGCCTCTTTACTGCATTATCAGTTCTTCATATAGTTCCCAGTTCTTGACCGAGTCGTCTTTGAGGATCCGGGTGTAAGAAGTGGTTGTGGGTTCTACATCCCGGTTGGTTTCCTCCCTGTGCTCAGGTGACCCGGCGGCGGCCCTGCGCCTCTCCGCTCAGCTGATCTCCCTGGGCGCCGACGTGAGCCTGAGGAGCCGCTGGACCAACATGAACGCCCTGCACTACGCCGCGTACTTCGACGTGCCGGAGCTGATCCGTGTCCTGCTGAAAGCAGCTAAACCCAGAGGTGTGGCCAACACAACGATAGTAGCTAGCAACAAACCAATCAGTGACAGAGAAAAGCCTCTTCTTCATCCTGCATGTGTCCCACAGTGCTGAACTCCACGTGCAGTGACTTCCACCATGGAACTGCTCTGCACATCGCTGCCTGCAACCTCTGCTTGGGAGCCGTCAAATGTCTGCTGGAACATGGAGCCAATCCCACCGTTCGGGTAGAACTATCTTTCCTCCAACAAAAACTCCCTGAAACCCTCTGCTGTTCACACCAGAACCCGTGTCCTGACATGGATCATCCAATCAAACCCTGATGTCCCGTAAGGGTGACCCGAGAGCCAATACCTTCTTGTTTCTCTTGTTCAGAACGATAAAGGTCAGGTTCCGGCAGAGGTGGTTCCAGACCCGATGGACATGAGCCTGGACCAGGCCGAAGCGGCCATGGTGGCCAAAGAGCTGAAGCAGCTGCTGCTGGACGCCGTCCCGCTCAGCTGCAACCTGCCCAAAGCTACGCTTCCCAACTACGACAACATCCCGGGAAACCTGATGCTTGTCGCTTTGGGGCTGAAGCTGGGAGACCGCGTGGTGCTAGACGACAACAAGGTACCGCTCCGTTTCACTTACAAGTTTATCTACAAACAGACGGTTCCACCAGAGCTGGTTCCACAGAGGACAGAGCTAAAGTGAGGCTATCCAAAGTAAAAGTTTCAGAAGAAGAGACAATGACTTTGACCGTTAACAGAGAAAACTATGTGTCACCTTTAGAACCTCTAAGACAGAGATAAGCAATTCTAGGCCTTGAGGGCTGCATTCTTGCATGTTTTCTACCATTCCCCGCTCTAGCATGTTCTACCTGTCTGGACACACCTGAAGCAGGTAATCAGTCATGAGTAGGGCTTGGAGATCAGGAAATCATGCTGACACAGCGGCCCTTGAGGCCTGGAATTGCCTATCCTTGATCTAATAGGAGCCTTTACTTTCAGGTAAAGACTAGAGCTGCCACGATTAGTCGACTGATCGATGACTAATCGACTATTAAAATAGTCGACAACTAATTTAATAGTCGATTAGTCGTTACTTTATAATATATGGAGTCAGGCTGTAGTGAAGTTGAAAGTTATAATGACATTCTGCTAGCTTTTTAGACTATTTTAGCATTTATTAAGGGTTTTCAGGCTATTTTGGAGTTTAGCTAATATTTTAGCTTCATGCTAGCTATTTTAGCTAATTTAGGCTTTTTCAGTTTTTAAGGCTAATTTGGAATTAAGATAATATTTCAGCTACATATTAGCTCTTTTGGCTAATTTAGGATTTTTTCAGTTTTGTAGGCAAATTTGGAGTTTAGCTAATATTTCATTTACATGTTAGCTAGCTAATTCTAAATGTTTACAGTTTTTTAGGCTAATTTGGAGTTTTTCTATTATTCCAGCGACATGCTACCTATTTTGGCTAATTTGGAATTTTTACAGTTTTTTTTTAGGCTAATTTTGAGTTTAGCTAATATTTCAGCTACATGTTAGCTTGCTAATTGTAAATGTTTACAGTTTATTAGGCTAATTTTGAGTTTTGCTATTATTTCAGCTACATGCTAGCTATTTTAGCTGATTTGGGATTTTTTTTACAGTTTTTTAGGCTAATTTGGAGTTTAGCTAATATTTCAGCTGCATGTTAGCTATTTGGCTAATTTGGAATTTTACAGTTTTTTAGGGCTAATTTGGAGTTTAGCTAATATTTCAGCTACATGTTAGCTATTTGGCTAATTTGGAATTTTTACAGTTTTTTTAGGCTAATTTTGAGTTTAGCTAATATTTCAGCTACATGTTAGCTTGCTAATTGTAAATGTTTACAGTTTATTAGGCTAATTTGCAGTTTTGCTATTATTTCAGCTACATGCTAGCTATTTTAGCTAATTTGGGATTTTTTTTTACAGTTTTTTAGGCTAATTTTGAGTTTAGCTAATATTTCAGCTACATGTTAGCTTGCTAATTGTAAATGTTTACAGTTTATTAGGCTAATTTGGAGTTTTGCTATTATTTCAGCTACATGCTAGCTATTTTAGCTAATTTGGAATTTTTTTTACAGTTTTTTAGGGCTAATTTGGAGTTTAGCTAATATTTCAGCTATATGCTAGCGATTTTAGCTTATTTAGGATTTTTTTGTTTTAAAGCTAATCATATTTCAGATTTTCTTTACATCCACTTTGTCCATGATCCGATTAGTCGACTAATCGGAAAAATTAATCGATGATTAGTCGACTATTAAAATAATCGTTTGTGGCAGCCCTAGTAAAGACCGATGTCATCAACGAAGAAACTGATGTAAAATACAAAAAATAAAATAGAGCGGAATCTAGAGAAATGACCAGTGCCCTGATCGAGCTGACACCTTACCTCTGCTTGATCATGCAAGTCCTTAAGATAACACTCTGAAGAAAAACTGTCTTAAAGCGTGACACAACAGGACAGTTGGAGGCTGACTCCCCTCTCAACTCAGATTGGAAAAATGCAAAAAAAGAAAAAGAGGTGTGGTCTGGATCTGTGATTGACAGTGAGGTTAGCTTGAGGTAACGTACAGTCATATTGCGTCTTCAGTATGGAGAGTGGTATCGAGATATTTTTTACTTTCTTGAGTCAATTTTTTGCAGTGGATCATCTCCTGAAGACCATGTTTTCATTGATGACACCCTTCATTTGCTTTTGGAGTGTGCCATGAGTCTGGTTCTGTCTTTTCATGGACTTCTGTGTCCATAAACTCTCACTGCCTGAGCGGTTCCTCTGCTATCGTGATCTTTTGGTCTAAGTTCTCCTCCTTCTGATTCTCAGACGGGAACTCTGAGGTTCTGTGGAACAACCGAGTTCGCCAGCGGTCAGTGGGTCGGGGTGGAGCTGGACGAGCCAGAGGGAAAAAATGATGGCAGTGTTGGCGGCGTCCGTTACTTCATCTGCCCCCCTAAGCTGGGTACGAGAAGATTCCAGGAACTCCTTTAGAACGGGTTCTGGACCATCCTAAAGGAGTCGCTGAACGTACCATCTTTGACAAACGACTTGAGTTAGATTCATGTTTGACTGAATCGTTGCTTCCCACCCTTTGCAGGCATTTTCGCTCCTGTTTCAAAGATTTCCAAGGCTGTAGATCAGACGCCTTCGTCCGTCACCTCCACCCCCAGAACCCCACGCATAGACCTGGCTTCACGCCTCGCCGGGAAGACCAAGAAGGAGAAAGAGAAGAAAGAGAAAGAAAGAGGTAACCCGACTGCGTTCAACAGTTAGAGGTCTCTGCGGGACGGCAGAAGATGCTGGATCGACCTTCGCTTTGCTTTGTGACCTCAGCCCATAAGAAGAAGTCTTCAGCTGCCAGTCTGGATCCTGAGGGAACAAACGTGGAGGTGGGGGATCAGGTCCTGGTGGCCGGTCAGAAGAACGGCATCGTTCGTTTCTATGGAAAAACAGACTTTGCTCCAGGTGTGTTTCCTCTTCTTGACTTGACATTTTTGAAAGATCTCACCTGTGGGTGTGGTTGACCTGGTCTGCGTCCTGCAGGTTACTGGTTTGGCATCGAGCTGGACCAGCCCACAGGCAAACACGACGGCTCCGTGTTTGGGGTGCGCTACTTCAGCTGTCTGCCCAAATATGGAGTGTTTGCTCCACCCTCCCGCGTCCAAAGGTAACTCCTCCAGAAATCCTGACTAGACTCTGGCTCTGATCTGAACCTCTAAATCACAGAGACTCTCGACCAATCACTGCAGTAGTTTTTGCTGGGTTTGGCGGGACTGATATCATATTCATCACTCAGTTCTTTGTTGATGTTTGTCAGAACTGGAGGCCCTAAAGACGGATCACAGAGCGACTCTACGGTGAAGAAGGTCCACCAGATCACCAGTGAGTATCATTTTATACCAAAGATGGTTTTGTGAGGAGCTGCGGAGCTGGAGGAAGTGATCGAGGTCAGGGAAGTCTGGGTATCTTTACTTAGACTACACCTGCACTGGTGTAGATGAACTCTGGTCTTCTTCAGAACAGGGTTTTGGTTCTTCAGGAATCACGAAGATGTTCTAAAATGTCTGCTGGATACTGGAGGTGCAGTGAGGAGCCACAGGAGCTTCTTTTACAAATGACAGTCAGAATTTATTTGGAAATAGCGCCCCCAATGAGCAGCTGCTGGAACTGCAGGATTTCCAGGAGCTTTGGTCCACTTATTGGTTTATTGTATGAGAAACCAGACCAGATGAAGCCGTAAAAATCCTTCAAACTGAATCCTTGGGTGTAAGAAACAGGATTACAGCTCTAGAGTAGAGCGGGTACCGGTCCAAACTAGAGGTTTGAAGCCTAACCCCTGTTTGTGTTAAATCCTGCAGTGTCCCAGCCTAAGAGGAACTTCAACACGATGCGATCTCCTAAAGACCTGACATCAGAGAACTCCTTATCCAGGTAAGACCCAGATTTAAAGATTGAGATGTTTCAGTAACAGAAACAAGGAGGTGTTGAAGTCCCATGAGAGAATCCTCGTGGTTTCATCAGTCCAGGAGCTTCTTCTGCCAAACTGCATCCATACCAGTGAACTCTTTAACGTTGAAAATCAAGGATCAAATCTAAAGAGTCAAAGGACCTCTACCAGCTCCTGGTTCACGTTGGTCGCACAGAATTTGGTCTCAGGTTCTGGTTCAGGCCTGAAAAGAAAAATATTAACAGGATGAAATGAAGGTTGTTTTCAGACTGGACCCAGTTGGTTTCCTTCAATAATCCAAAACATAGCTTCAGTCAGAACATGTGTCAGCAGACCCCGGTCCAGGACCAGGAACCGCTCTTCGGAGGCGGTCTCGGTTCGTCTTCAATCGGACTGAACTTCTGTTTGCTCTGACATTCCTCAGTCTGAATATGATCTTAATACAGGTCCATTAATGGTCCATTAATAAAAATAAAATAAAATTATCTGGAGGGCCGGACAGAATTACTCAGAGGGCCGGATCTGGCCCCCGGGCCTTGACTTGCATGTTTTTTGGGCGGTGGGAGGAAGCCGTAGTCCCCGGAGAAAACCCTCACACACACAAGTCCCCATTGGTGGTTCTGGTTCAGAACTTGAACTGGGACCTTCTTAACCTTACGACCTTACGTCTTCACATTGAGGTGTATTTAAATAAACTCCTCCCTGTCTTCTCTCTGCTGCAGATTGCTGTTCTGCTGTTGGTTCCCGTGGATGCTTCGCGCTGAGATGCAGTCCTAAAGCCCCTCCCCTTCGTCCTGGACTCCGCCCTTTCTTCATCCTCTCTCCGCCTTTCACCGTCGTCAGTCAAACGTCTTGTGGTGAAATGCCCCCCCCCCCGGTCTGCCCCTCCCTCCACCTATTTTAGCTGTTCTATAGCAAAATCTATAGTGCCTTGTATCTGATGAAACGTCCTGCATTCCTTTGATTATTGGAGAATCTTTCCGCGTCTCATGGCTCCTGCTGGTTTGTGTCCTCGTTGTGTTTTTGGTTTACATGACTTCAGCGGTTGCTGCAGGTTGCAAAGAGAAATCAGAGTTGTGCAGCTTTTCTTCCACATGTGCTTGTCCCTGTGTTGGACCCGCCTCTCACTCCAGAGGAGCATGTGGGGGCCGAACGTCCACGTTCCGTCCTCGGCGCCGGTCTGACGCTGCTTTCACCGCTTTCATCTGCGACGGGGAACAGGGTCAGCAGAACTAATATCAGGTTCACTGTAAGCAAAGTGGACGTTTCTGTTAAATGTTTAGGAAAAAACTTTGTTAAAAAAAAACAAAAAAACACATTAACTCTAAATTGGGGCTAGTATTATTTAAAACCAAAATTTAAAAAAATTTGTGTTTGGCCAAAAATAAATAAAAATGTCCAAAACTTTTTTCTATTTTGAGATAAAATTAATTATTTTCAGCTTCAAATGTTCAATTTTTTTGTTACACAACTCAAAATTTGAATTTGGTTTTTTTTTCTGCTTCAAATCTTTTTTCTCACTTTCAACTCTGTTATCATTTTCGAATCTGAAAAATTAAAAATCGAAAAAAAAATGATTTGAAAATTTGAAAAATACATTTTAATAATTAAATTTATTAGCATAAAGTCTTGGACATTTTTAATTTTTTTTTGGCCTAACACCAATGTTTCTTCTTTTTTTTTTATTTGGTTTTTTAAAATAATATTGTCCCCAATTTAGCTCCATATAAATCTGCAACTCGTGACTTTTATTTTGAAAATCATTGTTTTTCCTGAAGAATACAGTGTCTAGATCTCTGAAGAGTCACAATCTAAATGTGTTGCTGACCAAAATGCTAACCGACCCAAAAAACAAAAAACTAAACCTCTTCAGAGATGCGACCCGATTGGTTCAGGGGGAGTTTCTCGATTCTTTTCTTGGCCACCAGGTGTCACTGTTTCTCACATTAAACGGAAACTTTTCGCATTCTTCATATCGTAGATGATTTTCGGCCCCACAGATTTCTTGTTTTTTTGTTGCATCGGTTCTGTTGAGGTTTCTGCTTCTTTCCTTCCTCTGAGGCGGCAGCAGCCGCAGTCGCAGCCGCAGTCGCAGCTGCAGCTGCTTCTGCTGCTTCCTCTCCACATCGTCATCTTTCTAAAGAAGACTGAAGGTCCAAACAAAACCCCATCCCCAACATCTAACAGTAGAAACGCTTCCTCAGAGGAAGGAAGTCATGGCAGGAAAAGGTCGTGTTTCTGCTGGTTTTATTTTGAAAGGACAGTATATATAGCCTATATTTTGATAACTTCACTAAGTGTACTTTGAGTTGTGTGGCGTTCTCGTGGCGTGCGTTTCTTTGTGCTTGGTCCGTGTCCGTGAGGCGCTCCTGATCTCGGAAGGCGTCGGACGTCTGAGCCGGACGTCCACTTCCCAACATGCAACACTGCATGCTCTCTGTCTGTGACTGTCGGCGTGGATCTGCTCATCAGCATGGAAACGCTTCTGATGTTAACAACCATGAATATAATAAAGGATTTGATGTTTTTCTAGGTTTTTGTCGGTTGTTTCCACTCAAACACACGAGGATTCAGATCTCAGGATTAAATCAGAGGTCAGTGATGAGATCACCTTTGACCTCTGACTGAGGTTGACCCTCAGACACAGAATAGAATAGAATGCAACTCATGGCTGTATTATATGTTTAAATCCTTTTATTGAACAAAAATGAAACAAAACAGAAAAAGTAGGAGATAGGAAGTTATTGATTGGATGAAGATAAATGTTCATCGTTTTAACAGAAAGTTATTTAACTTGGAGTTTTCTTGGACACTATCCCAATCCTGGAACTGTTACCATGGGAACACTGAAGACACATTTGAGAAAACTAAGACTTCAGAAATGAAACATCATCATCCAGTCTGAGTCTCACCTTTACCAGTTTCTTACTTTTGTTTTCAGAAACGTTTTTCTTTTTTTTTAACTCTGCTTTTGTTTCTGGAATTTTGATTTAATTTATAATTTGTTAATTATAAAGTTATGATTTGTTTTGCTTCTTTAAAATGGTTTTGCATTGAGTGATTTGCCCTTCAGGGCCACGGTAGATGGTCTGAGGAGAACTTTGGTTTGAGTTTAGCTTTTCCAAACGTCTTTTCAAAAAGAGGAAAGTTTATTTTTCCGCCTGAATTGAAGCTGTTGAGCACAAAGTGAACATGACTGACAGGTAGGGGGAGGAGCTTGTCGCTTAAGTCTTCAGGTTTTGTGTCCGTCTTCTGACATGAACTAGAGGGAAACGGAGTGTCTCTGCAAACGTTTGGCGTGACTGAAAGCCTTGTCCTGCATAAATGTTCTCCAGGAGGTTCATCTGCAGCCTTCATCACGAACATCATGGATGCAGTCCAGGGAGGACGGACCTCCTCCTCGGCTCCTCCCAGCTCCATGTTCTGTCTTCAGGTTCTGTTCCTCATCCCTCTGGATCAGACTCATCCCAGAGTCTCACGTTCAGGCAGAACAATCCAAGTTCTGCCGCTGAGCAGAACTCTGCTTTGATGAGAGCGTTCCTGCAGGACGATCCTCGCGGTTCAGGGCTGGAGATCTCGTCTCCTGCTGGACGGACGGGGAGGCGGGACCTTTGGGTCGCCGCGCTGCCTCTTCCTCCGGGCTCTGCGGTTCTTGAACCAGACCTGGAACCGCAGACGGGTTAGGATCAGGGAGGAACTTGGGTCGCACACAAAAGCCCAGGAACATGAATAAGAAAAGGATGTGGGATAAATGGTCGTCTGCTGAGGCTCCTCCCACAAAACTTGAGGTTTTGTCTCAGAACTGGACTCAGAGAACAAAACAACCGGAGATCGTTGCCTGAACTGTTTCCATTCCTCTGACAGAACAGGAACCACAACAGATTCTGCTTTCAGGAAACCTTTTCTATACTGGAACATCAGACGGACTCGGACCGAACCGAACCTCTCTGAGAACTTTAGCGGAGACACAAACGCTGCTCTGAAAACCTGAAGGGATTTGATAAAGACGATCTTCAACCACTGCAGGACTGAGACCGCGATCCGTCAACGCCTGATCCTGCAGATCTATAGATCCAGGATTCAAGGATCCTGGAGGATCCTGGAGGACTAGACCAGGAGGGTCAAGCTCAATCACACGAGGGGCCAAAATCCAAAACACACCTGAGGTCCGGGCCGAACAGGAGAAACATTTATTGAACTCTCTAAGCTACATTTTTAAAACGTTAAAACCGGAACTTTAAAACATATTTAAGAAATCTAACATCACCTGTGATAATAGTGTCGATGCTGGAAGCTGAATTTGACCGCTGAAGATGCTAGTGCTAAAAGCTGAATATACTGAAGCTGATAGCTAAAATATTAGCCAAATTAACCTAAAAAAACTAATAAAAAAACAACTTTGGTTAGCCAGAACAGCTAGCATGTAGCTGAAATATTAGCTAAACTCTAAAATAGCCTAAAAAATGTTATTAAATTCCAAAATAGTCCAAAAAGCTAACAGAATGCTAATTTGTAAAACTTTAAAACTGTAACTTTTTAACATAAATATGAATAATAAAAAGGCAGGAATATTATTCCAGAATAAATCAACTTAAACCTTAAATAACTTTCAATATTTTACTCTCCATAAAAATATCAAAATTATACAAGTTAGAAATGAGAGCAAGATAACATTAATAACAATAAAATCAAATGATCTGGAGGGCCGGATCCGGCCCCCGGGCCTTGACTTTGCCACACGTGAACTAGAGGAACTTCTGAAGGAAAACTCACCCTGACGGTCTCCTCGCTCAGCCCGGCGCGCGCGCTCAGCTCCGCGCGCGCCTCCGCGGTGGGGTAGTCGGTGACGCGGAACAGCGCCTCCAGCTGGCGGCTCTGCGCGTGCGTGAACGCAGTGCGCGTGCGGGCCTTCTGGCGCGGCTGCGGCGGCGCCTGGCTGTGCTGGGGGGGTTCTGTGGGAGAGGAGGGGGGCATGTTAGGAGGATGAAGACGAGCCGAACTTTCATGAAGTTGGTACCGGACCTGCGCGGTTCTGGACGAAGTTCTGGAAAAGCGCTGCGTAAAATCCCGGGAAGTTCGGATGATGGAGAGCGACCGCGCAGGGGCAGAACCGGTCCGTGAAGCCCCGGTACTGCAGGCAGACCGGGACCGGGGCGGGGGCCGCGGGGGCCACCGGGTCCGGTCCGGGGGCCCACTCCGGAGAGGTGTCCCGCACCACCTGCGGCTTCAGTCCCACTTCCGGGGAGAGGAGGCGCTCGATGCTGAAGTCCGTCAGCGCGCGCGCGTCCATGATCAGAGCAGGAGATCTCCAGATCCACCAGGATCCAGATATAAGACCCTCGAGGCCCCCGGGGGCCCCCGGCGGTAATGAAGCCGCCTTTGATTGGCGCTCTGGTCCTTTGATGGTTTCACGTGACGGAAGATCAGAACGGTCGTGCCGGTGGACTCCTTCATCATCATCATCATCATCTGAAAGCTTTTCTCACCTTCAGATCCAGATTCTCTCTTTGATCTTGAGTTCAAAGAAAAACCAGAAACTGAAGAACTTTGATCTTCTTTCATCTGAAACGTTTCTTCTGTTTGAAACATGTGACGCAGAAACTGAACGTTTCGCTTCTTTTCCTCTGAAGTCTTAATAAAAAGAATCCAAATTATTTCAACTTATTGAAAAACTAAATGATTCACATGTTTTGGTAAAAATGACTTAAGTTTGACTGAATGATTTGAACTTTTTTACTAATTTACCAACAAACACAATTGGAGAAAAATTCATTCACATAATTAAAGTCTAAAGATTTTGTTTCAAGTTTTAAAGTTTTTTTTTTCAATTGAATTGACTGTATTTGTGTGATTAGTAAACATTCACACTATAGTGATCCTCCTGCTTCTTTCATCAAACTCAATCAGTAATTTCTGGTATGAAAACCTTCAGCTCGTTCAGGACAGTACTGCTTATACTTTTGGTATTTTATAAACTTTATCGTTTTTGAAATATTGAGCAAATATTCCTCATTGGAAATGAGTAAGTAGCAAGCCTTTAAATATATTTTTTAAAGAAATATTTTCATCTTTTATTATCATTTTCAAAAAATTAGAGTTTAGCTAATATGTTAGCAACATGCTAACGTTTCTAACTAATTTAGTTTACTGAGGTTTTTTGGGATAATTTGGAGTTTAGCTTATATATTCAAGCAAAACACTAAATATTTTTGTGAAATTAGCATGGATTTTTAATCAATTTTACTCTAAAATTTTAAAAAATTTAATTCAATTTATTTATATAGTTCAATATCATAAATCAATGGCCTCATTGGGCTTCATTAATGGATTTTTACAGAAACAGGAAGTCAGTCATGGATTATAAACAATAACTAATTGATAAACTAAACAGACTAAATAAAAGTTACCTTTTTAGACCTTAAGGGAAAAAAGAAGAAACTTTAAGGATGCCTGCATGAGGGAGAGATCCTGTCCCGGGACAGACAGGTGATAAATCTTTAACTACATTTCTAGTCTTTTGGCAAATTTAACATTTTGCATTTAGTTTTCAGCAAATCCCTTCAGCAATTAAAGCAAATTGCATCAATATTTTCATCAAAAATCAGCTTCATCACAGGTAATTGAACCTTTCTAGTTGTTTTTATCTGTTTTTTGCAGTGACTCCGTCTGGCCTGTAGGTGTCCCCAGACTCCAGGAAGTCTGACATCAGAGTGAGCTTCAGTTCAAACTGGGCCGAAGGAAGCTTTGATGTGCGGGTTCGGTTCGGATCAGAGCAGAAAGCCCGTTTTTCTGTGTTCAGGTTGAAAGGTCAGCCCCTCCCCCCAGTGAGGTCATCATTCATGGTTAAATCACAGGTGTAAATGGATGACCAACCTTCACCTAATTCTTTATTTAGCCAAACTTCATATTCATCCAATAAAACTAAAACTTCTACTTGTTTCATTTTTTAGATAAAAAAATGTAAATATTTAGAAGAACAAAAAAATAAATTAATAAAAAAAATTTGGAACTTTTTTTTTTGTTTTTTTGTTCTTTGTTTCAAACACAAAATGAAAATAAAATAAGAATTTGAAAAAATACAAATATAAGAATTTTAAAGTACAAAAATACAAACAAACAATGTGCTTGAAAAGGAGTGGATAGAAGAAAATTATTTTGAAAATATGATCTGACTAAATGTTGATGTTTTACCTTTTAAGTTTGTGATTTATCAGAATTTCCTCTCTAATCTGTCTTTGTTTAAATCATTGATTTCTTTCTCTATTTAACTTTTTTCTCTGTTGTGTTTTAATCTGTTCACCATCTGATTTGTTAATAAAGTTTTGGAGGGTAAAATGTGGTGGATTTTCCCTGATTTGGTGAAAGTAGACCATCATGTAACCATAAATCAACAGGAGAGGGTCAGAAGATAATTAAAGAGGCTGAAGTTTAACATGAAATTAATGAAACTTTTAATAATCATCGTTTTACGTTGAAGTGTCTGACAAATGTTGACATTCAGTTCAAATGTGAAGCTGCTTTTTATCACTGTTTGGGTTCAAGTTGAGTTTTGTGGTGTTCTGAATGAGTTTGGTGCTAATTTGGGATCAGAGATCAACAGTTTTGTGCAAAATATGTTGTTAGCTGTGTGAACTGAAGCGCTACAGTGGTTCATGAAGCTTCACAGAGATTCAGTGGTTCAAGCTTCATGATGATTCATGAAGCTTCACGGTGGTTCATAGAGCTTTAATTGAATTTAATTCAATCTTTCTTATATAACATCACAAAGCTATTTTCTCATTGGGCCTCATACTGGTAATTGTACAAAAGCAGCTTCAATGGTTCATGAAGCTTCGCAGAGCTTCAGTGGTTCACGAAGCTTCGCAGAGCTTCAGTGGTTCGCGAAGCTTCGCAGAGCTTCAGTGGTTCGCGAAGCTCCGCAGAGCTTCAGTGGTTCGCGAAGCTTCGCAGAGCTTCAGTGGTTCACGAAGCTTCGCAGAGCCTCAGTGGTTCACAAAGCTTTTCAGAGCTTCAGTGGTTCACGAAGCTTCGCAGAGCTTCAGTAGTTCACAGAGTTCCTCTTCTCCAAAGGCCTTCATGCATTTATCTCTTGTGGAGAATCAGATCCAGAAGTTTTTTGTTTTTTTTTAAAATTCGGGTTCGGTTTTCTCTGAGCTTCAGTCGATTGTGTGTCCCTGCATCAGGCTGGGGACTTCTCCAGGGAATGTCCCGCCTTCACCTGACAGGGGCGGGGTTTAACCCCATGACCCAAAAAGTTATGCTTACAGTTTATTCATTTATAAGTCAAAAGGATTAGAAGTTCAGGATGAAGGGATGCAGCAGGATGTAATCTGAGGAGTCTTGTTCCAGCTTCCATCAGAACTTCTCTGAACTTCTCACCGAGCCTCACACCTGTTGACATATTTCTGGATTTGAAGGAACCAGAAAACATTGAAACCATGAAAGCAGCTGAAGTTTTTCTCTCTGCGTTCGTCTTTTATTTCGATCAAATCTCTCTCTCTGAGCGAAGCAGATATTTTCACAGCAGCAACAACTCAGACTCTAATGGTGTTCACTGCATTTGAGGAAGAGGAGGATGAAGATGCTGTTCTCTGCATGGAGCCTCCTCTGGAGCTCCGCCTGCAGACTCTGTCTAGACTTCCTTACATAACCTCCTCAGACTCCATCCTCCAGCTGCACCTTCAGGTTGTGGCCAGCAGGAGGCGGTGCAGACACGCACGGAAAGGTTACGTAACCTCCCTGACTCCTCCCTCCTCTTCCTCATCCTTGAGACATCTTCAGCTCCTTCAGTGTTTCTGTCAGCTCCAACGTCGCCGCTCGACATTGCATTGAATTTCCGCCTCTCCAGACATCCGTCTGACCTTCATCTGAGGAGGAAGGCCACACCTGAGCTCCCCGGATGCCTGGTTCCAGCTGGTTTCATTCAGATCTTCTCAGGATCTTCATCTCTGAAAGCAGAAAAAGCTTTGAGCAGACGGGGATCCAGAAGGATCTGGCAGAGACGTGCTGAAGCAAAAACAGCTTCAAATGGAAGAAATATGAAATTATGAAATCAGACGGATATGAAGGTTTTTAGCTGCAGATGAAGTGAGGACAGAAATGTTCTGCAGGAGCTCAGACTGAAATAAAACAGCTCAAGAACACTAAAGTCCAGCTTCAACCGGAGATCAAAAAGGAATCAAAAAGCCTTTGTTACCTGCTGAATCCATTCATCAGGTTATAGAGAAAAGAGAAGGTTTAATGTTTCTTCTTGTTCTTTAATTCTGAATTAAAAGAAAAGTAAAGTGGACGTAGATCCTTGAACAAACAGGAGGAGCTCTCCGCTTCTGTTTCCCTCATCATGTCAGATCCAGAGACTCTTCTCCTCCATCCACGCTCGCGCTCGTCTCTGTGAATTTACATAAGATCAGGATCTAATCCTCCTGGAATCCCTGTTTATTCACGGCTTTGATCCTGCAGGATCAGATGATCTCCTGATCAATCCCTGTTGGTCAAACGAGGATCTCCTCTGACGGGGAATCTCAGCATCAATCTGAAAGCATGAAAAGCAACAAACACTTTTCCTGATCTCCAGTTGTTTTTTTTTAGCCCCGCCCACATTCCTTATATGTTTTATTCCAAATCTACGATTTCTAATTCCAACATTTATTTCACTGCTTCTCGAAGAGTTAGCAGAGAGACGCAAATCCTTCGGAGGGATTTAAATATGTAGAAGGTATTAAATTTGTTTTTTTTGGGAGGGGGATTCAAGATGGCAGCCTCTTCCCGAGGTCAAAGGTCAACCAAACTTTTGTTGTGGATGTAGACTGGACAAGGCAGCAAGTGTGTGAGATTTTATGAAAGTTTTCTTTTCTATAGTTGATAAAACCGATTCATCGATTTGAATCGATATAATCTTAAATTATCAATTCATAAAAATGTAAATCGATTTAACACATGAAGCTAAAGTCCACTAACGTTTTTTTACAAATATGTATTAGTTACTAATTCTTTTAAGTTCTACATAACTTTATTTTAAAATACAAGACATTCTGAACCAAATAAAATCGTCTCAATACAGGAAATGTAGAAGTAGGTCCAGAAATCTCAGCAGTGATTAAAAATAAACAGACAAAATCAGAGTTTGTGCCGCATCTCAACCAGAAATAAATAAACCAGAGCGAATGAGTTAATCACGTTTTCCATAATTAATGTTCTTGATATTTTATACAACAATAGAAAGTGCAGATTAAATTCTGGTTTTGTGTTCTGACTCTGTCAAAATGTTTCAGTTTTGGTCAAATATGAAGCCGAACTGCTTGATGGATGGATCACTGGAGCATTATGGGTAATGTAGTCAGGATCCTGGTGGATTGATACATACTGTCTGTCAACTGTTTGTGAAGGAGTTGAAAAACTTTTTTTTTTTTGCTTAATAAACCTATAAGATAAAGCTAAAATACTTTTCTTTTTAAAATGAAAAATAATTGTATTTTTCTTGAACCAGAGAGCCACAGTGGATGGTTCAAAGATCCGCATGTGGCTCCGGAGCCGCAGGTTTAATGGAATTTCCTACAGGACGGCTAATGCTAACGCTCAGTGGAGCTTCACATACATTCCTGATGAAATGAACACCTTTAGAAACCAACAGACATTCATTTTTTAAGGAAATATTTCTTGAAGTATCCATTTGTGGTCTAAAACAGTTTTTTTTGCTCATTATTTGCTTTTTCTTGAAGAAAGTGTAACGCTACAGCGTGATCGCCACCTAGTGGCTAAACTGAAACTCCCTCCAGGAGAAGAAGAACAATGTTTCTTTTGTTAGAACTTAGAGAGACATTATCTCTCTTTATTTGTTTCCAGAGGGTCTTTATTGAAGAAATGTCCACCTTTAAGTCTGATTGTATCACGATACGCATCTCACGATACATTTCACGATATATTCCATGATTGTCCCGGAGCAAAGAATATGTTTTAGAAAAAACGACCAGAATATTAATGAACTTGTCATAATAAATCAATAAATACTGCGGTCTGAGGAAAACACAAAAGTGAACTTTATTTGCTCACAGATGATTAATTAAAAATCATCTTTCCTCAAATGAAATGTCGCGATATATCGCCAAGTTAATTTTTTCCTACAATCCCAATTCAACGTCTGTCAACAAACAAAGAATTTCTTTTATTAATTAATAAAATGGTTTGAAAACTCGAGTTCTGAGTTTCTGTTGTTCCAGTTACCAAATGGCGTTCTGGCCTGAGTAGGAATACAGAACGGAACTTCTTTTTTAATGACCACCTTACAGCCAATCAGAATAGAGTATTCACTCAGACCAGGGGGTCTGCAACCTGCAGCTCTTTGACCCCTTCATTCTGGCTCTCTGGCTAGTAAAGAATGAAAACATAACAATAATTAAGCTCGATTTTCTATTTTTAAGGATTTTAAGTGTGTCTAATGGTTCAAAAACTTCAGTGAAAGTCATTTAATTAGCTCTAAATTAATTTGGATTAGTTAAACTTAGAATTTTCAAACTGAGATAAGCAACAAACAGTAAAATAAACTGATTGTTTTAAATCACGAGAGATATCTACGACCACATTTGCTGCATTGAGATGATCCTATGTGACACAGGGAGTCTTTTATTTTGAAAGGAAGTCATTCAATTAGAAGAAATAGTATTTTCAGTGAGAAGTCCACTCAAACGGCTCTGGAAGTCTGGAGGGTTGCAGGTTCCTGACTCAGACCAGAGTTTAATCAGACATAGATCGTGGTGTTCCTCAGGGTTCACTTCTAGGACATCTTCTCAGCTGATTTCTGATTGGCTGCTTCTTCTCTCTTCATCAGTTTTCTGCTGAAGACACGGCGCTCCGTCCTCCTGTTTCATTCTGATCTTATTCTCGGCTGTATTTCAAACCGTGAACGTTTGCGTCAGTTCTGGACTGAAGTGAGAGCCGTGCGACGGGCAGCGGTTCGTCTTCATGCAGACGACTCCTGCGCCGGTGGAAATGTCAGCTGTAAACAACAGGGACCGTAAACAGGACGTTTGACCCCTCCTGCGTCTGCGTCCCGTCGGTGCGTCAGGTCGGCCGTTCCAAAGGTTGGATGGGATGTAGCGGTAAAGGTCAGGACGTGCGTCCAGAGTCCTGCGGCGCCGCTCGTGTAAAGCTGCAACAAAAGGAGTCCAGGAGCTCCAGCTCAAACCCCCCCCGGTGGGAGGGGGGGGTTCTTCCCGCCCATTGGTGCGTTTGAGCGTACACACGGCGCTCCGATTGGCCGATTCGTGTCACAATAGAGGCGCGGATTGGTCGACGGGCTGACAATGGCCGTGCCATTACCGCGTTCACCAAACAAAAGAGCAGCGGGCACGGAGGCGGAAAGGTGAGGAGGTCGTGTGCGTGCGTCCAGTTCAAGCTGCACAAAGAAACTCGCCAGCCGTCCAGGAGCCCGCAAACTTTCTCCTCTTGTTTTGGAACCGTCCAGTTCGACTGAGGCGTCAGCTGCTGCTTCCATTCAGCCTCGCTCAAAGGGGAAGCCAGCAAGTCCCATAATGCACTGCACAAAGAGCGCCGTGTAAACTTTATTTATTTTTCGCTATTATAAATCAATGTATTGCTGAACAGAGAAATAAAAGCAACAAACAATAAAATAAGAGAAAAAACAATAAAACAAGCTGAGCCACTAAATCTCCTGATTAAATAGATGCGGTTTTAAAGTGATTAAATTAGCTAAAATAGCTAGCATGTAGCTGAAATAATAGCAAAACTCAAAATTAGCCTAATAAACTGTAAACATTTACAATTAGCAAGCTAACATGTAGCTGAAATATTAGCTAAACTCAAAATTAGCCTAAAAAAAACTGTAAAAATTCCAAATTAGCCAAAATAGGTAGCATGTCGCTGGAATAATAGAAAAACTCCAAATTAGCCTAAAAAACTGTAAACATTTAGAATTAGCTAGCTAACATGTAAATGAAATATTAGCTAAACTCCAAATTTGCCTTCAAAAACTGAAAAAAAATCCTAAATTAGCCAAAAGAGGCTAATATGTAGCTGAAATATTATCTTAATTCCAAATTAGCCTAAAAACTGAAAAAGCCTAAATTAGCTAAAATAGCTAGCATGAAGCTAAAATATTAGCTAAACTCCAAAATAGCCTGAAAACCCTTAATAAATGCCAAAATAGTCTAAAAAGCTAGCAGAATGTCATTATAAACTTTCAACTTCACTACAGCCTGACTCCATATATTATAAAGTAACGACTAATCGACTATTAAATTAGTTGTCGACTATTTTAATAGTCGATTAGTCATCGATCAGTCGACTAATCGTGGCAGCTCTAGTCTTTACCTGAAAGTAAAGGCTCCTATTAGATCAAGGATAGGCAATTCCAGGCCTCAAGGGCCGCTGTGTCAGCAGGATTTCCTGATCTCCAAGCCCTACTCATGACTGATTACCTGCTTCAGGTGTGTCCAGACAGGTAGAACATGCTAGAGCGGGGTATGGTAGAAAACATGCAAGAATGCGGCCCTCAAGGCCTAGAATCGCTTATCTCTGTCTTAAGGGTCTAAAGGTGACACATAGTTTTCTCTGTAAACGGTCAAAGTCATTGTCTCTTCTTCTGAAACTTTTACTTTAGCTCTGTCCTCTGTGGAACCAGCTCTTAAAATCAATGTCAGAACAAAATCATACTTTTATGACTTAAAAAGTTGTGCTAAAATAACTCATAATAAAGTTTTAATTCAATGAATAATTTTGACTTTTTTCTAATAATTTTATTAATTTAGTTTTGAGAAATTGGACTTTTTTCCCCAAAATGTAACAATTTTGTCTTCTCAACATTTTTCATGTTTTCTTGTAATTCTATTGTTCTTATTTCTATGTTGTCTGCCTGCATTACATTTCCTGCGTTCTCCTTCCTTTTGCCTTTCTTCCACGTTGCTGAGCTTCATCTTCATCACATTATCAGTCTTCTGTCGTTTTAGGGATTTGGGTTTTTGTGGCGCTCTTACGTTCGGAGAGGATCTTTGTTCAGATCTTCTGAGTGAAATCTCATTTTTGTGGATGAAAATGATCCCTGATGTCAAACATCGGAGCATTTCCACGCCTCTGACTTCTATCTGACCCAGAAGCACATGTCCCTCTATTCAGAATCATGAAGAGCGCCGTTTAGCTCCGCCCCCCGAGTGATCCTCAGCCAATAGCCTTTTGATTTGCCCCTCAGAGGAGAACATATTGCGAGCGCGCTCCTCGGCCTCCTGGAGCGCTCAGCCAAGCGTTCAGAGCATCTTGATGAGTCCAGGCGTCAGCTGTCAGCGGCTCGCCGCGGCGTAATCCTCGCCGCCCTCGCCGTGACTCTGCAGCCTCAGCAGCAGAAACGCCGCCTGTTGAGAGTTAAAGGAGGCGGAGAGTCACCACAAACATCTCCAGAAAGCCAGACAGGAAAAGGGGCGTGTCCACGAGCACCTAATCTGCAACCTGCAGCTCCAGATCCACATGTGGCTCTTTTTATCTCCATAGTGGCTCTTTGGATGAAGAAAAATAAAATAGTAAATAAAATTAAAAAAAAGGAGATTAGCTATTATTTTAGCAGCATCCTAACATTTTTGGATAATTTGGTTTCTACTGGAATTTTTAGGCTAATTTAGAGTTTAGCTTCTGTTTAGCAACATGCTAACTTTTTGACTAATCTAGTTTACTGAAGAATTTAATGCTGTTTTGGAGTTTAGGTAATATTTTAGTAAAATGCTAATGTTTTCAGCTAATTTGTTATCTACTGAAAATTGGGGGATAATTAGAATTTAGCTTCAAATTTAGCAACATGCTAACGTTTTTGACTAAGTAGTTTACTGAGGAATTTTATTCTATTTTGGAGTTCAGCTAGTAAGTAAGCAACAAGCTAGCGTTTTTGGCGAATTTGGCCTCTAATTTTTTATGCTAATTCGGAGTTTAGCTAATATTTTAGCAATATGCTAACATTTTTGGATAATTTGTTTTCTACTGGGATTTTTAGGCTAATTTGGAGTTTTAGCTTCTGTTTTAGCAACATGCTAACTTTTTTGACTAATTTAGTTTACTGAAGAATTTATGCTATTTTGGAGTTTAGTTAATATTTTAGTAAAATGCTAATGTTTTCAGCTAATTTGTTATCTACTGAAAATTGGGGGATAATTTAGAATTTAGCTTCAAATTTAGCAACATGCTAACGTTTTTGACTAAATTAGTTTTCTGAGGAATTTTAGGCTATTTTAGCTAGTAATTAAGCAACAAGCTAGCGTTTTTTGGCGAATTTGGCCTCTCATTTTTTATGCTAATTTGGAGTTTAGCTAATATTTTAGCAATATGCTAACATTTTCAGATAATTTGTTATCTACGAAAAATTTTTTTGGGATAATTTTGAATTTAGCTTCTATTTTAGCAACATGCTAACGTTTTTGACTAATTAGTTTTCTGAGGAATTTTAGGCTAATTTGGAGTTAAGCTAGTAATTAAGCAACAAGCTAGCGTTTTTTGGCGTATTTGGCCTCTAATTTTTTATTTTATGCTAATTAGGAGTTTAGCTAATATTTTAGCAATATGCTAACATTTTCAGATAATTTGTTATCTAGTGAAATTTTTTTTGGGATAATTTTGAATTTAGCTTCTATTTTAGCAACATGCTAACGTTTTTTACTAAATTAGTTTTCTGAGGAATTTTAGGCTAATTTGGAGTTCAGCTAGTAATTAAGCAACAAGCTAGCTTTTTTTGGCGAATTTGGCTCCTAATTTTTTATGCTAATTTGGAGTTTGGCTAATATTTTAGCAATATGCTAACATTTTTAGCTAACTTGTTATCTATTAGGGGTTTTAGGCTAATTTAGAGTTTAGCTTTTATTTCAGCAACATGCTAACATTTTTGGCTGATTTATTTTACAGAGAAATGTTTTGCTAATTTGAAGTTCAGATAGTAATTAAGCAACAAGCTAGCTTTTTAGCTATTTAAGCCAAAAACATTTTTAAAAATCCCTTTTTCAGAGATATTAGTTTCTTTTTATTTAATTTGTATTTGCTTTTGTTCGTGCCAAAAATAGACATTCTTCATATTTATTTAAAAAAAAAAAAAAAAGGGTTATGAATGCAAATCCAAATTTCTCAAATGCTAATGTAAGTCAATGCGGCACCTTCTAGGTTTAGATCAGTAGAAAACGAGCCCAAATGGCTCTTTTACTCTTAAAGGTTGCCGACCCCTTACCTAAACACATGATTTTCCTAAGCTCCGCCTCCAAAACACATTTCTGTTTCTTTTTGGAGCCAAATTTGAAGTTATGATGCTGATTTTTAATCGATTCTCAGAAACAGAAATAAAGAAATAAGTTGAAGATGAAAGTTTCGCATCTCTGCTGGTAATCCTGATGATGTCATCTCCATCAGAGATGAAATCTGCTCCATAAGACCCGTCGGTGCTGTCCCAAACGTAGGACTGCAGATCTGCAGAAGGTCTGGAGCTCCAGCTGAATGTCTTTGGTGTCCGTGCTCGTCCTCGGCGTGTCGTCCTCGGCGTGTCGTCCTCGGCGTGTGCCGTCACGTCTGTGAGCCACAAAGGAGGCAGAGACGTCACCAGAAGACTCAAAGAAACAGCCGTTTGAACGTGAGCGGCACAAAGCTCCGAGGAGCGGCGCTCTGAATGGAGAACCACCTGGAATGGGAAAGACAAACACACCTTTCCCACAGGTGAGCCGGGATCGGATGTCTGTCAGAGAGAAGCGTGAAGACTAAATCATGTACGGGTCAGGACTTCTCTGTGTTGCAGCTTCACAGGAATCACAGAACCTTGATACTGTGAAGTTCTGCCACTACAACCGGAGAGATCGTCTGGATCAGAGACGCCTGATGCACTGATGAACACGCTCTTATTTTGTAGAGTTACTTTATCAATGTTAAGTAAATGTAGATCATGGTTTATGATTTCGCCTTCAGGTCGCAGCAGTGATGAGAACTAGAGCTGCCAAGATTAGTCGACTAATCGACTATTAAAATAATCGACAACTAATTTAATAGTCGATTAGTCGTTACTTTATATTGTATGAAGTCAGATTGTAGTAAAGTTGAAAGTTATAATAGCATTCTGCTAGCTTTTTGGAATATTTTGGCTTTTATTAAGGTTTTTTAGGCTATTTTGGAGTTTAGCTAATATTTCAGCAGCATGCTAGCTATTTCGGCTAACTTTAGCTTTTTTATGTTTTTTTGGCAACTTTGAGTTTAACTTATATTTCAGCTATATGCTAGCTGTTTTTGGCTAATATAGGATTTTCCATTTTTTTAAGGCTAATTTGGAATTTAGCTAATATTTCAGTAGCATGCTAGCTATTTTGGTTAACTTTAGCTTTTTTAAGTTTTTTTAGGCAATTTTTGAGTTTAGCTTATATTTCAGCTATATGCTAGCTGTTTTGGCTAATATAGGATTTTTCCATTTTTTTAAGGCTAATATGGAATTTAGCAAATATTTCAGCAGCATGCTAGCTATTTAGGCTAACTTTGGCTCTTTTTATTTTTTGGCTAATTTGGCATTTCACTAATATTTTAGCTGGTTATCAACTTCAGCGTCTTTACATCCACTTTGGCCGTGAACAGATTAGTCGACTAATCGGAAAAAATAATCAGTGATTAGTCGACTATTAAAATAATCGTTTGTGGTAGCCCTAATGAGAAGATACGACGACACTCCAGACCTTTGGTGGAGGAACAGGTTTCCATCCATTTCCTGAAGCTGCTGTGTCCCGTTCAGGGTCTCTCTTCTGGATGGCGAGCGGGGGGGCGTGCAGGAGAGCGGCGGCCTCCCGTCGCCCGCTCCGCTCTTTTTCCCACCAAGACGATCCGCTGCTGCTTTGTTTACACGATCAGCTGTTGTTCACACGCCGCGGAGGTGTCGAGTTTCAATGTTAAAGGGGTCGTCCCGCGATTCTCTGAAGCCTCTCAGAATAAACTGTACCCATAAATTAAAAAAAAGTTTAAATATTGATTATTTTTTGGTGAGTTTTTTCTTACCTGTAAGTAAAACGACTTGATTCCTGAAGCTCCGCCCACTGCTGCTTGTGGCTTCCGCCCATTTCATGACATCATCCTAGAGTCTCCAAACTCCTTATATATCTGCCATCAGAAGCCACGCCCATCGCTGCACTGCTTCAAACACACTCAGCGTCTGCATCAATGAGCACCGGGGAGGGGGTGTGTCTTAAAGGAGCCCCGCCTCTAAAGTAACAAACTCCTGTTTGAAGAAGACAGACAGCTGGAAGATCTACGGAATTCTGAATCTGAAATGATCAATAACTGTGGAGACATTGGGTTTTGGTGTTGGACTGGGGGCGGAGCTGTCAGAGCAGACTCCTCCTGAAAGGGGCGGTTCCCCCTCTGTGACATCAGATCGTGAGGACCCGCTGGTGCTCAGAGGAACACTCAGAAACGAAATCTCCCTTTGGTTCTGATCCGCTCCAGGTGGTGTTTCATGGTATGGGCCGTTTACTCAAACATGAGACCAAATGTTGTATTTGTGTTTTTTTACAAATTTCTGCAAAAATGATCAATTTTGATAAAGATAAAGACAACTTTGTCTTTCTGAATCTGAGCTGTAGAGATGATTCAAACTCAAAACCCACAGATGTTCAGAACGGGTCAAACTTTGCGGTGAAGAGTTCTATAAATAAAGTTTATTTCATGTTTTCAGCTTTTGAATTATTTGAAAATGTAAAGTTTGGTTCCGAACCCGACAAGAAATTCACTTTTTCATCATTAAATGGGATTTTTTAAAGTCAGAAATTAAACGTTGGACCTGAAGAGGTTAAAATGTGTTCGGATGACAGAGAGAAGAGACTGAACCTGCTGGAACCGAACCGGATCCGGACCGGAACCAGCAGAACTTTACATGCGGGTTGGCTTCAGCAGCAGGTGGAGCCGGACGCAGCAGAGAACGTGATGCAGGTGAGCCTCTGCAGGTGTGCGAGAGCGAGGAGGGCGTGGCTTGTAAACTACCTGCAGCAGGTAGTTTCAGGTTCCCGCAGATCTGCTCCCGCCGCGCGGAGATGAGTTCTTCTTGACTGAAGCCGGACGCTTGGCGGGAATCCTCTCCGGGATTCTGGGGTTCCGGCTGGTTTCCTCCGGACCGAGCGGAAGTCACCTGGGTCCACCTGCAGGTGAGTGTGTCCTCCTTCAGAACCGGAAGCGGCATCCCTTCTGTCAGCGAACTTTGTTTGTTTTCACCGAAACTCCGCGCGCTGCTTTCACCAAACTGGACGGATTCCCCCCGAGAAACCGACTCCGTAAATCTAGGTGTTTGGGTAGCGTGCGCGTGCGCACATGGTTGGGCTTCGAAGCAGTTACAGGGGTAGTGATTAGGTGCGCACGCGCGTGCTCTCTGGACACGCGTACACGTTGTGGGTTTGTTTGCTTTGGGAATGAAAAGAAGGGAATGCATGCCCGCCGTTACCATGGTGACGGTGACGCACAGCACGCGCGTCTGCACGGAAACAGTCAAACTCTACGAAAGACCTGATGAGTCCAGGATCATCCAGAAGACCCAAGATCCTCCAGAAGATCCAGGATCCTCCTGAAGATCAGATCCAGGATCCCCCAGAAGACCCAGGATCCCCCAGAAGATCCAGGATCCTCCAGAAGACCCAAGATCCTCCAGAAGACCCAGGATCCTCCAGAAGATCCAGGATCCTCCAGAAGATCCAGGATCCTCCAGAAGATCAGATCCAGGATCCTCCAGAAGATCCAGGATCCCCCAGAAGATCCAGGATCCCCAGAAGATCCAGGATCCTCCAGAAGATCCAGGATCCTCCAGAAGATCAGATCCAGGATCCTCCAGAAGATCCAGAATCCCCGAAGATGCAGGATCCCCCAGAAGATCCAGGATCCTCCAGAAGATCCAGGATCCTCCAGAAGACCCAGGATCCTCCAGAAGACCCAGGATCCTCCAGAAGACCCAGGATCCTCCAGAAGATCTAGGATCCTCCAGAAGATCAGATCCAGGATCCCCCAGATCCAGAAGATCCAGGATCCTCGAGGAAAAACTTTCAACTACATCACCATCGTCTCACCAAAGTGAGAAGTGTGAAACACAATAATAACGGCTATTTTATGAATTCTGAATATCTTATTTCCAAAGCAGCATCTCTTCCTTCATCATCCAATCAGAAATGACGGGAATCGATCCTTCTGTTCCTCAGGATCTTCTTTTCTCCTGCAAACATTTCAGCTGAACTCTTTAATCTGGAGTTTCAGTTTTCTACCAAACAAACTGATGCCAGATTTAATTTCAGGAATCTCTGGAATAGAAACGACGTTCTTTCATTTTTCCATGAATGTATTTTCTGTCAGACGTCGGATCATTTTTGTGTTTTACGTTCTTGGAATCACCTGGAGGTTCGAACGGCTTCATGGAGCGAGATCTTTCCTCTGGATTCAGCCTGAAATGAGTTTTATTTCATGTTTCACCACATTTACCGTCAGAGGATCTCTGTTCTGAGGTCACTTCCTGTCGGGATTCAGAGGATCTCTGTTCTGAAGTCACTTCCTGTCAGGATTCAGAGGATTCTGAGGTCACTTCCTGTCAGGATTCAGAGGATTCTGAGGTCACTTCCTGTCGGGACTCAGAGGATTCTGATGTCACTTCCTGTCGGGATTCAGAGGCTTCTGAGGTCACTTCCTGTCGGGATTCAGAGGTCACTTCCTGTCGGGACTCAGAGGATTCTGATGTCACTTCCTGTCGGGATTCAGAAGATCTCTGTTCTGATGTCACTTCCTGTCGGGATTCAGAGGATTCTGAGGTCACTTCCTGTCGGGACTCAGAGGATTCTGAGGTCACTTCCTGTCAGGATTCGGAGGATCTCCTTCAGGTTTTGTTTCTTCCTTCTGATGGAGCCGAGTCTCTTAAAAATCTGAACAAAATTCTTCATTGTTTTAATGTTTTTTTATGTTTAGATTCTGTAAATTTGGATTCAAGTTTCAGCATCAAAGTGTTTCGGTTCAGAAGATTTACAGCACAAAAACCGTTTTGTTCTACGTTTGATTTGTCTAATGAAACTTCAGCCTCAGATCAGGTTGAGCTGCTGGACGTGAGGCGTTCAAAGCCCACACGAACAATCGTAAAGGTGACGCTCCTGTTTTGTGGGACTTTCAAGGACGCCAGCCCCTCCCCCCTGTTTCTCAGAGCTCAATAACAGGAAGTGATCTCTGGTCAAATCCTCCTCAGAACATTTCAAAGTAAAAGCACTGATCGATAAACCGTCCTGAGGCTCCGCCCCCTCAGAGAGTTGATCTGGAACACGGAGACGCGTCTGGACGAATGAGGAGAGTCCAGACGCATACAGAGCTGCTGCCGAGTTTATGAGTCTGGCTTTGATGTTTATGACCCCGCCCCCTACCTGCCTTCTGAAGGAGGAGGTGTCCGCTCTGTTATCTCGGCAGGTTTTATGGCGGCCGACCGCTGCGGCGCCGCACGTGAAGCAGGCGTGGCTAAGAGTGACTCAGCAGAAAACACGGATGCAGGAAAACATGTGAAGGGGTTCTAAAGGAACCTCCCGGGTTCTGAGGAAAGGTCAGGTGAGTCCACAGGTGTTCAGACGTGAGCATGAGAGCAGTCGAGGCCTCGGCCAATGGGAGCTTCCGGTTCCACAACCGGAGAGTTCTGGGAAACGTGGAGCGTCCGCTCACTCCCAGACTGCAGATCCGGTTCCTGATCCTCTCTTTGAGAGCTCCACAAAGTTCTGTGGAGGTTCTGGACCTGAACAGAACTCTCATCCTCGTGGTTCCACTCGTTTGGGTTTTGATGGAGCCACGTGAAACCCTGAGCTCCGGTTTCACAGGAACACCTCCGGGGCGGCTCTGGCAGTTTCAGGGCGATCCGGTTTCCTTTTCCTGAGACTGTCACTCCTTCAGTCGGGCCTCGGGTCTGGAAGTTCTGACCCGTTTACTGATCACGTTAAGGTTCAGATGTAAAGTAAAACATCTGAGGTTCAGTTTCCTTCTGAAGCAACAGTTCAGGATTGAAGTCGTTTTAAAGTGGAACCATTGATTGTATAGAAGAGAACTGGACTGAGCGGCCCCTCCCCCCTGGCGTTCCAAACAGGAAGTACCCCCCCCCACAGACCTCTAATAAACAGCTGTTATCTGTTATGTTCTTGATTTTCCTCTTTCAGGATATATGTTTGATGTCAGTGGGCGGAGCCTGTTGGCCTCCATGCTAAACGTTTTTAAAACATTTGACAGATTTAGTGCTGCCTCCTTTCAAGTAGTAGGGGGCGTGGCCTTCCAACAAGCTCAGTCCTGACTGGTGAAAGTGGTTGCCAGTGGTGGAGAGAAGGAAGGAGCTGCAGAAGCTGCTGCTCCTCCGTGTGAAGAACACGTTCAGCAAAGCTCTCACAGGAAGTGGCGTTCCGGGCCGGAGAGGCGCTCCAGCTCGTCTGTCATCACGTCTTTAGAGACCAGAACAAAGCAGAGAGGCTCCTCTGAACCCGACACCTCCTTCACCTTCTCCTCTTCTGCTTTCACTCTTTTCTTTAATGACATCATCTGTGAGGAGGACAGGAAGAGCTTTGTTCTCCGCTCGGACGCTTTTGTCCGGAGGAGACAATGACCCGACTCTGGGGGCTTGAGGAAGATGAGGAGGAAGATGAGGAGGAGGAGGAGGAGGAGGAGGGGGAGGGGGAGGGAGAAGCTCATGTTTTGTTTGTGGAGTTTACATGTCAGACAAACCAGTTCTGCTGGTTGGGAACCGCTCCTGTTTGGGTTCATGATGGTCAGGTTCAGTCAAGTTCTGAAGAACTTTTTGGTTTGCTGCAAAAAAAAAAAAAAAAAATTCTGATTTAACTGAGCTGTCGGTGAGCCTGACCGACTCTTTGAGCTGTCGGTGAGTCGACCGACTCTCTGAGCTGTCGGTGAGCCTGACCGACTCTCTGAGCTGTCGGTGAGTCTGACCGACTCTCTGAGCTGTCGGTGAGCCTGACAGAGGCTGAGATAACGGGAGTTTCTGTTGCTGCAGACTCTCTTGACCTTCATCACCTCCGTCTGAAGGTCGTTCACATCTTAAAGAAATGTTCCTTTGATGGAAGCTCTTCATGTCTTTGATGAACCAGATTCTGCTTCACGTCCTGATGCAGCAGTGATGCTTCATGGGAAATGTGTCCAAACTGAAGACCGTTTCATTCTGCAGCTTTTTTCAGAGATTTCTTCTAAATGTATTTTACTTTGATAGGATACAGGAAGTACAGACTGAGGATACAGTTCCGTTTATTTAAATTCTGAGCTTAAGCAGAAGTTTGGATGTAAAACGAAGCATCTGAATACAACATGATGAGGACTCGAACATCAGAAGTCCGCTTTGTTTCTCTGAAGAGAATCGAGTTCACGAGACTTCGTTTGAGGATCTGTGCAGCATCTTCACTCCACCAGCAGCAGGAATCTCCTGACACAGACAAAGGGTCCTCGAACGCACCGTCTAAAGCCGGAGCTCAGATCTCATCTAAATTCTCCTAAAGCTCTGGAACTTAATCTTCACCATGAACGACGACTAAATTCGGCGCTTTGAAGATTCAGAGCAGAAGGTGATTAAACCGAGCCGGTCGCGGCGTCGGTGAAATAATGACGTTCTGCAGACCTGAATCCTTTTTTAGAGGTAGTTCATATCTAAAGAGATCAGAAATACTCTTCTCACTGACTCTGTTTCTAACCTGGATTCAAGTTTCACCAGCAGAAACTTTAAAGACCGCGTTCTTAACAAGTTCTTGTTTCCGTTTTGAGGACAGATATGAGAGGATTTAAGATTAATGAAAGTCGTTTTCTTTTTTTTAACTGATATTAATCAGCAGCAGCGGAAAAAAAAAAACCCTGTTTGGGAAAGAGTCAGAAACTGAAATGGGCGGGGCCAAAGTCTCCCTGCTCCGCCCATTCTGATGCAGATAATTAGATCCATGAACGTCTTTGTTACTATAATGCTAGGTTGGGGGTGTGAGGGGCTGTAAGCTAGTGGGAGAGTAGTGAACAGAGGGATGCTGGGATATCAGTGGAGGCTTACTTCTGCATCAACACTTCCTGCTGCTCTGTAGAAACTTTTTGGCTAAAATCTTGATTGAAAGTCGACGAATGTTTGAGGTTTGGACCTCTGAGCTGAATCCAGTCTGGGTATCGATTCACCAGAACCTGGATCCAGTCTTTCAATCCTCTGGATTCGATTTAGAGTTCACAGATTTAGACACATTTCTTTAGAAATACATGAATAATCTACTTTATGTTTTGAATATATTGATATTAATCAGATAGGTTACATAATGTAAAATATATCATTGAAATAATCAGATTAATATCATCCAGAGTTTCATGGATTCTCTGAAGAGAAGTTCTAAAATGTTCAGATCATTAACATTAGAAACATTGTTCTGCTTCTATTATATTTCAGACTCTCTACATTGCTCATTTTGTACTTTTATTCATTGTTTTTTGTACTTTTTAATCATAATTTCTGTCTGATGCATGTATTTTGTAATTCTCTATACAATTCCAACTAGTACAGAACTCCTCTGAGAGTCAATATGTTTCAATGGACGTTCATCTATATTTGGCAAATAGAAAACCTTGAACCTTCTCCTGGGGAGAGTTACAGTTTGGCCAGTAGGTGGCGATGACACTATAGCACGTGTCACGGCCCGAGGGCCTGATCCGGCCCTCCAGGACATTCTATCTGGCCCTCCAGATCATTTTATTGATGACTCGACGTTCTCTTGAGCTCATTTCTAACTTGCATGGAGAGTAAAATATTGAAAGTTATTTAAAGGGCTAGTAATGGGGTTGTGGGTCATTTTCGGTGTTAACTGTATTTTGCCTTATATTTACAATTTCCAAATGTTTTGGCGTGTTTTGAGCAAGAAATAATGAAATAAAACGGCTTTTTTGCGGCCAATCCATATGCAAATTCCACTTCCGGGAAAACGCTCCGTTTTGGTCACGTGGTGCGTGTGACGTCACATGGGTAACAGAAGCACGATAACTTCTTTGCGTGTCGGAGCTAGCGATAGCGGCGATATTTCAAGGTCCACAATTCTGTCTTCAGACTCAGATTGTGGAAACATTTGTTCTGAAAGTGACGCTGATTCAGAGGCGCCGGGTGTTTGTGGTTTGAGGACTGTAAAGCCCGATCAATTTGAGCCGGCAGTGCGTAAAGTAAGAGCTCACAACGGCAATGACAGTGACACTGACACTGAGAATGCCGATTTAAAGTCGTAATTTAATGAGAAAAGAAGCAAAGCTGTCAGTTTATCAGAGCCATGCTGGAAGCTGGAAGACGTGGAGCATCTCGTGAAGCTTTATTTACAGATCGGTTTGAAAAACAAAGAAATTCTGAACCTTTTGGCGACACGAAATCAAATCATCATCAATGAAGCTGACTGTCCGGGTCGGTAATGCAGAGTTTCATATGCAAAATAAAGAGCTTAGAGACATGTTTGCAGGACCGTCCGCCACTTTATTATTCACTTTATTCACATACCCGGAAGCTCTTTCACCACCTTACTGCATGTCTCTGACATGCGCAGAAACCAAAGGAGAATGTAAACAGAGCTCCACGTGAATCGTCCCGTTTCAACACAACAACAACAGGGGATGACAACAGTCTGTCACGTTAGCTAAGTACACTGAAAATTCCAAAAACGATTCCTCTTCAGATGAAAGCATCACACAGAAATGACTGAAGTGGACAGCTGCGCGTGTTGATGGTTTCATCAACGGAGCTGCAGAGATCCTGCAAGCCACCATCAATGATTAATAAACTGCAAATCCAACAAAGAAACTTCCAAACATGTGCAATGTTTTAAACATTCAGTTTATCTGTTGAAATCAGAAGCTTTTCACAGTTTAGTCGGTCTGGTTCTGCTCACAGTGTTCATCACAATAGGCTCATTTCGATTGTAAATCTCGTAAATTTACGACTTTAAAATCATTTTTAATTTTTTTTTCTTTTTTGTGGCCCTAATACTCCGTCGTACCATAACACCGACGTTTATAGGATTCAACTTTGCCGCAGCGCACACACATACAGGTATCTGCAGACACGCTGGGTCCGCCTGCATTCTGCTGCTGGCGCTGTCTTACCCATATGACGTCAACGCGTCACGTGACCCAAATCGAGCCGTTTCTGAAGCTGGGCGAAATTTGTCGTTGATTTTGTCAAATTTTACAAAAACCTGCGTTTGTCAACGGTAATTATTTGTTATTTTTGATACATTAGAGAATATGGACTATATCTGGATATGCATTTTAGCTTTGTCCCTGCCCATTACTAGTCCTTTAAGGTTTAAGTTGATTTATTCTGGGATAATATTCCTGCATTTTTATTATTCAGAATTATGCTAAAACGTTGCTAAAGCTTTAAAAGTTGGCATTCTGTTAGCTTTTTGGACTATTTTAGCATTTACTAAGATTTTTTAGGCTATTTTGGAATTTAGCTGAAATTTCAGCTACATGCTAGCTGTTTTGACTATTTAGGCTTTTTTTAGTTTTTATTCTAATTCGGCATTTAGCTAATATTTTAGCCGGCTTTCAATTTGTGCATTTTCAGCTTCCAGCATTCACACTAGCATCATCACAGAGAATGCTACATATTTACTTCATAATTCTGTGAAAAGTTATGCTTTTAAAGTTTAAAAAATGTAGTTTTACAGCGTTCAGTAAATGTTTATCCAGTTCGACCTGCAGCTTAAGGTGTTTTGTGTGCATTGAGTTTGACACTGCTGCACTACAGCATTGCACCTTCTTCCAGAAGAAGAAAGAATGAGCAGAAAACGGTGCTTTACATTTACACCAATAATTCATTTAAATAAAAGTTTCTTTAAAAGACTTTAGAAAATTAATTCCTTTGAGTTTATAAAGATGTTCATTTAGTCAGCAATGAGTGTTTAGGTCAGGGGTGTCAAACTCAATCACACAAGGGGCCAAATCCAAAACACACATTAGGTCGCGGGCCGAACAGGATAAACATTTATTGAACACTCTAAAACTAATTTATTAAAACTTAAAAAAAATGTAACTTTTAACATAGTTATGAACTAGATATGTAGCATGTGGTGATGCTAGTGTGAATGCTGTAAACTGAATTTGGCCGCTGTAAATGCTAGTGCTGATAGTGAAGTTGCTGAAATTTATATTTAAAAACACTCAAGCTAATAGCTGAAAAGGCTAAAGCTGAGAGACAGATAAAATATTAGCTAGCTGACAAATTAGCCAAAAAAACTAAAAGAAAAAAAACTTAAGTCAATCAAAACAGCTAGCATGTAGCTGAAATATTAGCTAAACTCCAAAAATAGCCTAAAAGTTCTTAGTAAATGCCAAAATAGTCCAAGAAACTAGGATTCCAATTTTTAGAACTGTAACTTTTTAAGATATTTATGAATAATAAAAGGCAGCAATATTATTCCAGAATAAATTAAGTTAAGCCTTAAATAACTTTCAATATTTTACTCTCCAGAAAATACATTTTGTTGAAATTAAACAAGAAAAAAATAGGCGAAAGATAACATCGGGCCATTAGTAACAATGAAATAAAATGATCTGGAGGGCCGGATAGAATTACCCGGAGGGCCGGATCCGGCCCCCGGGCCTTGACTTTGACACACGTGGTTTAGGTCAACCGAGCGTTAGCTTTAGCTTTAGCCGTCCTATGTGAAATCCCATTATATCTTAGCATCAAGCTAGCAGACTTTAGCTTCATGTGCTGGATCGATCTATGCTTTTATCAAATGTGCAGATCAGTGAAAGCTGATTCGCCGAGTAAACTACAACAGAGCTTTAATAGATTTGAATCTGCAGAGAGGATGAGCTCCAGACGTCTGGTCTTCCTCTGACGGATCATTTCTGGTTCTCGGCTCCCGTCAGTCATCCGAACCCTCAGGAACCTGCAGCTGAGCGGATTCTACCTTCACCTGCAGCTTCGGGACGTTCGTTCATCTGCAGGCAAACTACAAGCTTGTGGTCAGATTTGCCTTCTGCTGTCCGCCGGCGCCATGGCAACCAGGAGGCTGCGACTGACGACTGCAAGACTGAGATCTGGAGTTGTTCTGGATTTGTCAACAATTCGACACAAAAGAGAATCAAATCAAAAAACTTTCCAATATTTTCTAACCTCAAAGTCCAAATCTCTAAAGATAAATAATAAACTTCCCTGGTTTTATGTAGAAGATGTAAATGTTTTCTGCTGACGGTTCTTCCTGTCTGTCACATTTTTAAAGCTTTTGACACATTTTCCATCAGTGAGATTTCTGCTGAAGTTTCTGCGTCTGATTCACCAAAAGCTGATTGAAGTTTTCAAACGGCGTGACACGGTCGAGACGCGGCGGTTCGTTCTGAGGAACTGCGATGCGTTCGCTGTCACTATGAAAAGCAGAACTTCAGAATTTGACTGGGGACATTCTGGTCTCGGATTCTCCGTTAAGAAGTTTTTCTGCAGTTTTGACTCTGAGTTCAGTGCGATGGCCCCGCCCCCTCGCAGGTGGAGTCAGTATGGTGATACGGTGTCATCTGCTTTTACTCCCAACTCCTCACTTTGCATATGAACACAGGGCATCATGGGTAACTTTGTTAAGCTACTGACTCAGTTCAAGTTCATAGATTAGTTTTCAGTTCATTTATTGAATAAATTCGTTTGTATTTTCAGCTCATGTTGGATTTTTTTATTTTCTGATGGAAGTTTATTTCAGGATTTGAAACTATATCTATGTATTTTCATGAATTCCTCATAGACGAGAGGAATGAGCAGAAAGATGAAGGTGATGCTGAATCCTGGGGATCTCTGATGCTTAATGACGCTTCATCCAGTCTCAGCTCAGCGGGGAGCTGGTCGGGGCGTCCGCGTCTGATTGGTTCAGAGGTCGTTTCAGGTGTTTTTGGACGGATGTGTCTCTGCTTATGGAGGCTTGTTACATATTTTAATCCAAAACTCAAACTGGATTTATCAAAGAAAACTGGATGAAAAGTTAAAGGTTTTTCTCTAAGGGAGCGGTCTTATGACACCTAGTGGTGAAAGTGCAGAATGCAGCTAACTGAACATCTTTCCTATTCGCTCACGAATACTGAATCACTTAAAAAGCTTCACCTTTAATGCTCTGAAATAATTAAAACACAAAGATAAAATATGGTGGATAAAACGATGAACTATTTTTTTTTTAATGAATTGTTATTCGATGTTATCTTATTTCTAACTTTTATAATTTTGACAAAATATATTTTTATGGAGAGAAAAAAATTGAAAGTTATTTAATGTTTAATAATTCACAATTATGTTAAAAAGTTACGTTTTTAAAGTTTTACAAATTAGAATTCTGCAGCTTTTTAGACTATTTTAGCATTTTTTTTTAGGCTGTTTTTCAGTTTAGCTAATATTTCAGCTACATGCTAGCTGTTTTGGCTAACTTACATTTTTTAGGCTAATTTGGCATTTAGCTAATATTTTATCTGGCTTTCAGCTCCAGTGTTTTTTAATAGTGAACGTTATTTAATGTTTAAGTTGATTTATTCTGGAATAATATTCCCGACTTTTTATTATTCAGAATTATGTTAAAACGTTACAGTTTTAAAGTTTTAAAAATTAGCATTCTGCCAGATTTTCGGAATTTACTAAGATTTTTAGGTTATTTTGGAATTTAGCTAGTATTTCAACAACGTTCTAGGTTTTTTAAATTTTTTCCTGCTTTTTAGGCTAATCTTAAATTTAGCTATTTTTCAGCTACATGCTAGCTGTATTGGCTTACCTAAGTTTTTTTTTTGTTTGCTTGGCGTTTAGCTAAAATTTTACCTGGCTATCCGCTTTAGCCTTTTCAGCTGTCAGCTTCAACGTTTTTAGCTATCAGTTTCAGCATCTTCAACATCCAGATTCAGCTTCCAGCATTATCTCGGGTAATGCTGTGTATCTAGTTCATAATTATGTTAAAAAGTTGCGTTTTTAAAGTTTTACTAATTAGCATTCTGCAGCTTTTTGGACTGTTTTAGCATTTTTTAGATTTTTTCAGTCTGTTTTTCAGTTTAGCTAATATTTCAGCTACATGCTAGCTGTTTTGGCTAACCTACGTTTTTTAGGCTAATTTGGCATTCAGCTAATATTTTATCTGGCTTTCAGCTCCAGTGTTTTTTAATATTGAACGTTATTTAATGTTTAAGTTGATTTATTCTGGAATAATATTCCCGACTTTTTATTATTCAGAATTATGTTAAAACGTTACAGTTTTAAAAATTAGCATTCTGCAAGATTTTCGGAATTTACTAAGATTTTTAGGTTATTTTGGAATTTAGCTAGTATTTCAACAACGTTCTAGCTGTTTTTAAATTTTTTCCTGCTTTTTAGGCTAATCTTAAGTTTAGCTATTTTTCAGCTACATGCTAGCTGTATTGGCTTACCTAAGTTTTTTTTGTTTGTTTGCTTGGCGTTTAGCTAAAATTTTATTTCAGGATTTGAAACTATATCTATATATTTTTATGAATTCCTCATAGACGAGAGGAATGAGCAGAAAGATGAAGGTGATGCTGAATCCTGATGGGACGTTGAGACGGGATCATGAAACCGGTCGCTGGTGTCGCAGGCTTTAGCCTTTTCAGCTGTCAGCTTCAACGTTTTTAGCTATCAGTTTCAGCATCTTCAACATCCAGATTCAGCTTCCAGCATTCACACTAGCATTATCTCAGGTAATGCTGTTTATCTAGTTCATAATTATGTTAAAAAGTTACAGTTTTAAAGTTTTACAAATTAGCATTCTGCAGCTTTTTAGAATATTTTAGCATTTTTTAGATTTTTCAGTCTGTTTTTCAGTTTAGCTAATATTTTAGCTACATGCTAGCTGTTTTGGCTAACCTACGTTTTTTTTTTTAGGCTAATTTGGCTTTTAGCTAATATTTTAGCAGGCTATCAGCTCCAGTGTTTTTTATCTATCAATTTCAGCATCTTCAGCAACTTCTAAATTCAGCTTCCAGCATTATCTCAGGTAATGCTGTATATCTAGTTCATAATTATGTTAAAAAGTTACAGTTTTTAAGTTTAAAAAATGTAACTTTAGAGTGTTCTATAAATGTTTGTCCTGTTCGTCTGCGTCCTCAGGTGTGTTTTGGATTTCGGCCTCTGTGTGCTGGAGTTTGACACCTCTGCTCTGATGTGACTCAGACCTCAGAGTTCTGGATCTACAGATCTACAGGCGCCGTTCCCGTCCCCGTCGTCGTAGGAGGAGGAGGAGGAAGGCCCCGTCAGCCTCCTCAGGGACACGCCGAGATCTTGATTTATGAGTCTGGGAGGCCGCAGCTTCTCAGGCAGAAACTCTGCAGCTTTCTCTGAGTCATGGAGTGTTTGTGGCCTCAGGGGAGAAGAAGAAGAAGAAGAAGAAGAAGAGTGATGACATGACAGGAGGATGTGGAGCGTGCAGCACCGTAGGTCCACATGGCGGGATAAAGGCTACGGCGGGAACTTTCTGCTCTCTGGAAAATCTTCTCCAGATTGATGAGGAGAAACTTCCGTCCCTCCTGAACAGGTTGGTCCTTCAGTGAAACGCTAAACGGACGTTTCTCCTCCTCCTCGTTGGTAGTGACTCTGAAAGACAAACTCTCAGGGAAGAGGATTTCTTCCTTCTCTTCGGAGCAGAGTGTAAATCTCCCCCCTCCCCGGATCTGCTGTCCTTACCTTTTAACGCACCCATTCACTTCATTTTGGGGGTTTTGCTCGGCGAGCTAAAAGCAATTTCCCGCTGAAGAGACGGATCCTGTGGCGGAGCGGAGCGTGTGATCAGCGTAAATCAGCGGGTAATTACACAGACTGAGCTCCAGCCGCCGGCGAGGCCCGTCAGGAGCATAAATCAGCCCGCCGCCGCGCCGCCGCCGCCGCTCCTCTATCCTCCTGCTCGTGTTGTGAGGTGCCGCGGATCCACGCCGATGACGGGCGGGAACGGCGTCCACGGCGTGTTTCTGTCAACATGTCGTCGTGGAAACTCTCAGCTGATGCTCGGAGTTTGATGTTTTCATTATCTTTAGATCAAGAGAGTCGAACTCCATCACACAGGGGGGCAAAATCCAAAACACACTCGAGGTCGCGGGACGAACAGGATAAACATTTATTAAAACTGCTTATTTAAAACTTAAAAATCATAACTTTTTAACATAATTATGAACTAGATATACAGCATTACCTGAGATAATGCTGGAAGCTGAATTTGGAAGTTAACTGATAGTTAAAAAACACTGGGAGCTGATAGCCTGCTAAAATATTAGCTAAAAGCCAAATTAGCTAATTAGCCAAATTAGCCTAAAAAAAAAAAGCAGGTTAGCCAAAACAGCTAGCATGTAGCTGAAATATTAACTAAACTGCAAAACAACTAAAAAAATCTTAGTAAATGCTAAAATAGTCCAAAAGCAGCAGAAGTGCTAATTAGTAAAAGTTTAAAACCGTAACTTTTTAACATAATCATGAACTAGAAATATAGAATTACCTTGATGATGCTAGTGTGAATGCTGGAAGATGAATTTGGTTGCTGAAAACGATAGCTAAAAATGTTGAAGCTGATAGCTGAAAAGGCTAAAGCAGATAGCCAGGTAAAAGTTTAGCTAAACGCCAAACAAACATAAAAAATGTAGGTAAGCCAATACAGCTAGCATGTAGCTGAAAAATAGCTAAACTTTAAAATAGCCTAAAAAAATCTTAGTAAATTCCCAAAATCTGGCAGAATGCCAGATTTTAAAACTTTAAAACTATAACTTTATAACATAAATATGAATAATAAAAATCAGGAATATTATTCCAGAATAAATCAACTTAAACCTTCAATAAAATTTTACTCTCTATAAAATATATTTTGTCAAAATGATAAAATGAGCTCAAGATAACATTGGGTCATTCATAACAATAAAATAGAATGACCCGGAGGGCCGTATCCGGCCCCCGGGCCTTAACTTTAACATAAGGTGTAGATCTTCACATCTCCTCGTTTCCCATCAGGCCGCCTTGATGTGAAGTCGGCATGCCCAGAGACGAAGAGCCGGCCTTCTCTGACTGCCATGGAGAGGCTCCTCCCACCATCCCAACTGCTGACCTCGGCTCTGAGGACAGCAGGAGCGCGGAGGTTCTCCTGGATCCTTCCCAGCAGCCTCTTGGGTTTGGAGAGAAACAAACAGAAGGGAACTACAGCCAGGATGCAGATCTTCAAGTCATCGGACGGTTAGTGTTGTCATGGAAACCATTCTCCTTCTGATGTTAAGGGACGCCGCCCTCATGTCACGGAGTCTCTGATTGGTCAAAGTTCAACTAGTTTCATTTTTGACGTGTGTTAGTATTTTGTATGTAACTAAAACTCTCGTAGTGACTCATAAACATGAGAGTTATGAACAGAAACGTGCATTTGGAACGGTGGCTTTCCATGACAAAAGTCTCCATAGAAGCTGCTTCCACTCCAGAGATCTTCTGCAGATTCTTCATGTGATGACCATCTCTGTGACTCTTTAAGGGTGGAAAGGAGGTGGAGCCTCTGGCAGGAGTTCATGAACGAACAGGCCCAACTGGATGCTTGGCTCGGCTCCACAGAGCAGGCCGTCGCTGCTCTAAGCCCCGCCCACTTCACCTACAGCTCTGCCAAAGAGGAACTACGGAAGCTGGAGGTGAGGACTGATGTGACGTGTCAGAGGTGTTGTAGCAGTAACGTCAAACCGTGAACATTCAGCTCTAGAGACAGAGCATAATATAAAACACGGTGTCATCTATGTACGACTTTTATTTTTTTCCAATGTACTCACAAGTCGTTGTTTCGTTTGTCGTTTCTCCGACATATTATCCAATAATATTGGAACCCAAATAAAACAAATTGAAAAAATATTAGTGTGTGGGCCAAAAACTGATGTTTGGATCTTTTTGCTAAACTGAAACTTATTTTCAGCTTTAAATTGTATTTTTTTTTTCGTCTTCAAATCTGAAAATTTCAGAATCGAAAAAAGGAAATATCTTATTGATGGATGACTGATTATTGATGGATGATTGATGGATGATCGATGGATGATTGATGTCTGATCGATGGATGATTGATGGATGATTGATTATTGATGGATGATTGATGGATGATTGATGGATGATTGATGGATGATCGATGGATGATTGATGGCTGATCGATGGCTGATTGATGGATGATTGATGGATGATTGATGGATTATCGATTGATTATAGATGGATGATCGATGGATGATTGATGGATTATCGATTGATTATAGATGGATGATTGATGGAGGATTGATTATTGATGGATGATTGATGGATGATTGATGGATGATTGATGGATGATTATTGATGGATGATTGATGGATGATTGATGGATGATTGATGGATTATCGATTGATTATAGATGGATGATCGATGGATGATTGATGGATTATCGATTGATTATAGATGGATGATTGATGGAGGATTGATTATTGATGGATGATTGATGGATGATTGATGGATGATTGATGGATGATTATTGATGGATGATTGATGGATGATTGATGGATGATTGATGGATGATTGATTATTGATGGATGAGCGATGGATTATCGATCGATTATAGATGGATGATCTATGGAGGATTGATGGCTGATCGATGGATGATTGATGGATAATAGATGGATGATTGATGGATTATCGATTGATTATAGATGGATGATCGATGGCTGATTGATGGATTATTGATTGATTATAGATGGATGATTGATGGATGATTGATGGATGATTGATTATTGATGGATGGATGATTGATGGATGATCGATGGATGATTGATGGATGATTGGATCCTTGTTTCTGAGTTTCCTCTTCACTCTGTGTTTCCAGCGGCTCCGGAGTGAGGCTGGATCTCGTCTCATCAAGTTGGACGGTTTGACGCAGAGAAACCGGACTTTGACCCGCTTGTTTCAGGGCGCCATGCAGGCCCGGCTGCTGGCGATAGCTCGGGAATGTGGTCAGCGATGGGACGAGGTCAACGCCAAAGTAGAATCCATTATAGGCAAACTGCAGGTCCTGAGAAGAGCCGTCTTTATTCTACTCGATGTGGCTTCCTGTCCTCTCTGGGTCATAATTATGTTCATCGTGTTTCATCTGCAGCATGAAGGACGTTTTTGTTTGAATCTGACAGTTTTAGAGTCTTACTCGTAGTCCAAACACTCTTTCTTAAGATTTGCTGACTTCGCAGCTCTTCATTGGCGAGTGGGAGGAGTTTGAAGAGCAGAGGGAGGGGCTTTCACTCTGGTTGGCAGAGATGGACGTCCGTCTGACTGAGATCGATCATCTGACAGGAAGTACCTGCAGGAAGCTGAAGCGGCTGCAGGTCAGTCAGGTCGAGTCCCTCTTTGCTTCAGGTCCTCCGTTTCGCTGCTCGTTGCGTCACGCTCCCGCGTGTTCAGTCTTTCCAGGAGTGCGTGTGCGAGAACTCGGCTCGCGTGAACGCCCTGCTGCGCCGCGGCGAGGCCCTGATGCAGCGCAGCGACCCCGCCGACGCTCACCTGGTGGAGAGCAGGCTGCTGGAGCTGCTGCGCTTCTGCAGCCACGTCTACAACAACATCGGCCGGACGCACACCCGGCTGCTCAGCATGAGACTGGTACAGAACCAGAACCAGAACCGGAAGGGGTCCGTCAGCCGGGAATTTAAGTCCAAGATGTGACCAATTCTGTTTGGAAGATCCTAAAAATATGTTAAACAGGAAAACTCATTTTAAAAGTGTCTGAAACACGAGGACACGGTTTGTTACCACCACAGATTCCTGCAGGTTCATCTAAATACAACGATATGGAGATCAATTAGGGCCAAAAGTATTTGAAACCCAGATGAGAGAAATTGAAGAAAATATTGGTAATTGGCAAAAAAAAAAAAAAAATGTTCAAAACTTTTTACCATTCTAAAATAAACGTGATAATTTTCAGTTTCAAATGTTCAATTTTCTTAGGTTTCAAAACTTTTTATTCACTTACAACTTTTTTTTTTTTTTTTATTTTGAAGTTTTTAGATAAAAAAAAGTTGAAAGTGAAAAAAAAAAGATTTAAAGTGGACTTTTCTTTTTACTTAAATTTTGAGTTTTGAAAATTGAAAACAAGGAAATTTGAAACTGAAAAGAATTAAATTTATTTTAGAATAGCAAAAAGTTTAGGATATACAACACGAATATTTTGGGTTTTTGGGGGGGGGTCTAAATAATTTTGGCTTTAATTTAGCTCCAAACATTTGCAATTTATCACATTTTATTCTTAAAAATTAACATTTTGTTTGCAATTTAAGAAATTTTGATCTAAAATTTTGACCTTTATGTAATATAGTGGCACAATAATGACTAAACTTAAATTCGGTTTTATTCAGCCTGTAATAGAGTTCAGCAGAACGCTGATGCCGCCTGAACAGGAAGTGACACAACGATCCTCTTCCTGTTTCCTGACTCCTCCCTCCTTCAGGTGTTTGAGGACGACTGGATCCTGCCTCCGGTCTCAGACTCTGGATGTCCTTCCGAGTCTATGCTGGAGGGGAATGGAGGTCCCAGGGGGCGGAGCCTGGACCCCCCCTCCGTCCTGGACCGTCCTGAAGGTAGAGCAGGATCAAAGGAAACGCTATAAAATAAAGCCTGAACATGAACTTCTACTGTCTGTGCTCCAGATATCCGAGCGTCTGATCATCACGCCGCCGCCGCCGCCTCACGCCGACCTCTTCACCCTCCTCCCCCCCCTCCCCCTCACACTAACGAGCAGGCGGGGCTGGAGTGGGACCCCTCAGTCGACATCGGGCGCTCGCTCTCCCACGACGACGCAGACTCCTCGTATTTCAGCGCCGGCACAGGTATGAGGTGACGGAGGTGACACCCCCCCCCCACACACACACACACACACACACACACACCTGTCCAGGGAGGTCTCAGGTGAGGCTGGATGACGATTCTGAGCAAAAAAGAGAAGAGGCAGAAACGGATCAGAACCTCTCAGCAGAACAGAAGGAAGAGGAAGGCTTTGAGCTCTCTGATTGGTTCAAACTCACACGAATACAAAGAAGAAGATCTTCAGAGAATGAACAGGGATCAGACGTGGAACGAAGATGAAGATGAGCTGCAACCTCAACCAACTGATGGACGACTGAGTTTAAAAGATCAAACTGATCTTTAGGTCTTTGTTAAAGGTGCTCTTTTGCCCCCCACAAAGCCCTTCTGCCCCCTTCTTTAGGAAATCCTCCGAACAGATCCAGCAGATAAAAAATAAAAGCTGGAGTATCAAACTCGATCACACAAGGAGCCAAAATCCAAAACACACCTGAGGACGAACATTTATTCAACACTCTAAAACTACATTTTAAAACTTTAAAACCAAAACCTTTTAAACATAATATCAACTAGATATATAACGTTACCTGTGATAACGTTAGTGTGAATGATGGAAGCTGAATTTAGCCGCTGAAGATGCTGAAACTGAAAGCTGAAAGCACGAAAGCTAATAGCAAAATCGATTAAGCTAATATCTGAAATCACTGAAGCTGAGAGCTAACTGAAATATTAGCTTAATGCCAGATTAACCTAAACAAAAAAATAATAAAATCAGGTTACTGAAAACAGCTAGCATGTAGCTGAAATATTAGCTAAACTCCAAAACAGTTCATAACATCTCAGTAAATAGTAGAATAAATCAAATTAAAATCAAAATATTTTACTCTCCATAAAAATATATTTTGTCATATCTGAACAAGTTAGAAATGAGCTCAAGATAACATCGGGTCATTAATAATCAAATAGAATTACCTGGAGGGCCGGATCCGGCCCCCGGGCCTTGACTTTAACACATGCTGTAAAGGTACTGGCCGCCTTAGATGTTGATTCTCTGTTGTTGGTTCTGGTCCGATCATGGTTCTGGTCCGATCATGGTTCTGGTCCGATCATGGTTCTGGTCCGATCATGGTTCTGGTCCGAGGTCTAAGGGAGGAGGTGCTGTGAAACGGCGTCAAACTGAAGGAGTTCAGAAATGCATGCTGGGTAAAGGAGGAGCTGCAGGAGCTTCTTCAGATTTCCTGCTGTCTCAATCTACTGATTCCAAAATCCAATGCTCTAGAAATTTCCCCGAAGTCTTTGCAAAAAAACCAGCGTTTGTATGATTTGATTTTCACTTTGTCATATTTGTGTCTGAATTTCTCTTAAAATCCAGAACACTAAATAGTTTTTTAGCACTAAGTCAGACAAACCTGTGTCTGCTTTTCTTCTTCTGCGTTTTAATTCTGCTCGTCTCTGACAACAGCGCCCCCTACCGAGCAGCTGCTGGAGCTTCATGTTTGTTTCTTTTCCGTTCAGTTTAGTGAGGTTTCATCAGCCGAGTCTGACATGTGAAGATTTGAACCCTGGACTCGTTTGCATGTTTCAGGTCTGTGTCTCAGAGAGGACCAGAAACGGTGGAGCTACTTCAGCTCTCTGGACGCCTTCTCTGACATCAGCCACCGGGACGCCGACGTGGTGAGTGGATGGAACGCGTGTCGGAGGAAACGAATCAATCGAGTTAGAGGGTTTTCCTCCTCTTTAGTTCTTCAGACTGAGATAAAATCAACTCTTGAGGGGATAAATTATCTTTAATAGTGCCGTTATTTTATTAGCGTTTTGGTCAATTCTGATTTGTTATCGTTTAATTTCCATAAAAGTGGATCATCTTAAATTCTCATGTTCATGAATCGCTGCCTCTTTTCTACATTAACTTGGTGATCTAACCTGGGAACGATTCTGGGTAACCATGGAAACGGCATTCCTGCTTACCAGAGAAACTGGTTTTACAAAGGAGGAGCTTAAACTGAGGAAGAAAACCGAGGATTCTTTAATGTTGAGGAACGAGTAATTCTTGACAACAATTATAGAGATAATTACGGAGCCCCTAAAGGGACATCGAACAAAAAAAAAAATAATAATAAAGTTTAAAAAAAAATTAAAGTAAAAAAATAAATAAATTCTAACTCGTGGCCACGACTTACGGATATGATACGCAGTTGCAGCCCATTCAAAACAACAGGAGCGGCTTTTAGGTTTGGTTTTGATCACGTGGTCGGATGTTTAGGTTTCTCCGGATCACGTGACTGATCACGTGACTTTTGAGTTTCTGTCTGACAGCCGGCTAACAATATGACGGTAGATCCACTACTTTTTTGGTGTAAAATCCCTCAGAATAAAATATTTTGTGGACTAATCTTTATTTTAGTAATATTTCTAGCGAGAAATGTACCCGTCACTACCACGACATGCATTTATTTTGGACATACAGTTCGTAGTTTGTCTGTTTTGTTTGACTTTTCGGGCTCAAAAATCGTAAACAGCAACGTCTGGGGTGCACGGAACCATCACGGAACCGGGCGATCAGCAGGATTTGGGACCCGACCCGCATCGGTGCCGGGTCAAGGTTGGGGTTAGGGTAGGTTCGGAGAAACCGCCCGGAACCTTTTTTAAATCGGGCCGAATGACTTCTGTAAAGCTAGAATGTGTTCAGTCTGACCACTTCCGGTCCAGGAGACGGTCAACGTGATCCCGAAACGAAGAGTATCAAGCATCAATAATGTTTCTTTAATTCTGCCTCATAAACAAACACAAATGTCGGTTATTTAAGTGACAATAACGAGGGATGCTTTCAGACAAAATGAAGAAAGATAAACACATAAAGAGCCGCTCCTGTTGTTTTTGAATGGGCTGCAACTGCGTATCATATCCGTAAGTCGTGCCACGAGTTAGAATTTTTTTTTTTTTTTTTTACTTTAATTTTTTTTTAACTTTATTATTATTTTTTTTTGTTTGATGTCCCTTAAGGGGCTCCGTAGATAATTGATAGTTATAATTCTTGATAAATATTCCTTGGGGTGAGCAGGGATTATGGCAAATTTTTTTTTCCCAACACAAATTCCAATAATCGGAACATCTACACCTGAAAACTCTCAGGTGTAGACGTTCTATCAAACTAAACGAAGAAGAAGAGAATCGGCCGCAGCGCGATCCTTCAGAGGAAGTGATTCCTCAAACTCCTCCCTTTGCAGACTTCAGAGGAATGGCCGGACCCCCCCGTTCCTGCCGGACCCCCCCGGGTTCCTGCCGGACCCCCGCCGAGCAGGAGGTGGTTCTGCGCTGCCAGGACCCCTGGACATCGACTCCCGACAGGAAAGACCTCCAACCGATCCGGTTTGGTGACGGGCGGGTGAAGGCGTGGCTACAGGTCCAAAGCTCCGCCCCTTCAGAGACGCGTTCCAAAGCCGTGCAGACCGACGAGGACGAGAAGGTGGGTCAACTTCAAACCTCCACACGAGACAAATGAATAGTGTGTTTGGGTTTGAACCGGGCCGGGCCGGTCAGAACTGGTTCTGTTCTGCTGGATGATCCGGGGCGCTACTTTCCAGAAGTATGATGTCAGTCACGTGACGGTTTACTGAGTTCAGCAGAACTAAGGAAATCTGTCATTGATGATATTAGGTTTTATTGCCGTTTTTTTCTCTAATTCTTTGAAAGAAAATGAATTCATGCTTTTAAAGGTTTTCTACGTTGAAAGCCGGTCGCTCTTCGTTCCAGAACTCACCTGTGGTCATGAGCTCTGGGTCATGACTGAAAGAGGTGAGTGAGTTTCCTCTGGAGGGCGGCTGGACGCTCCCTTAGAGATAAGGGGAGGAGCTCGAGTAGAGCCGCTTCTCCTCCACATCCAGAGGAGTCGGTTGAGGTGGACCGGACATCTGGTCCGGATTCCTCCCTGGAGAGGTGTTCCGGGCATGTCCCACTGGGTGGAGGTCCCGGGGAAGAACCAGGACTCTCTGGAGAGACCACGTCTCTCAGCTGGTCTGGGAACACCTCGGGGTCCCCCCTGGAGGAAGTGACCGGGGAGAGGGAAGTCTGGGGGTCTTTGGAAGTAGATGATCCCAATTTGTGCGTTCGTATTTCTTGATTTGTTTCTCAAAATATAAAATCCAAAAAAATACAATTTACACGTTAATAAATTAAAATTAAAACAGCTACACGTGAATCTTTCAAATTACACACAAATCTCTCGTTTCACACACATAAAACCACATCTACACACAAATCTGATGTCAGACTTTCTTCACGACTCCTGGATTTATCTGTAAGCCAGGGCGGAGTGGGTATTCGGGAGGACGATTCCCGGCGGGACGCTTCATTCGTGGGCCGGTCAGTCGCCGTCATGGAAAAATGATGATGGTAGAACATGAATGAATCTCTGTAGTTTTGTTCGTCCGTCTCTTAAAGTTGTGCAGCTACATTTTAACATAAACACCCCTTTTGAATTCTCACAGTTGGTTGAGTCCACCCAAAATGTCAACGTTGACGTGAATATCGTTTTATTTAGACAGAGAAGCGGCCGCGGATCAGACGGATGAATAGCGAGTAAAAACGTTTAGGGAGGATGGCGGTTATGGGAACGAGCGGGACGGGGCGGGAAGTCAAAGGAGCCGCCAGCTCAGAGCTTCATGGTGGATAAAGGTCTGCACCACTGAAGTTATTCTATGATCTGTTACATCACGGTGTTTGGAACTGCCCAGCTGACAGGGGCGTGTCCACCTTCTGTCTAAAAACACGGAGGGGGATGAACATGGAGGGCAGCGCTTTAAAATAAAACAACGATCCTATAATCTAACAGTTCAGAGGTCATAGGATTCTGATGTCCAGTGACTGTGACAACGTAACAAAAAGGCTCCAGAAACCGGTTCTGATGTGGTGAGTAATGCTGTAGATTCTGGAGTTATATTTTATCAAATGTTAAATTGAGCTTTTCATTCACATTCAGGGAAATATTTCTGTTAAACCACAAGTTTTTTGATCAGTCGTCCCGCTCCGCTCCTGTCTGTAAGTGATGCGTTTAAATGCTGCCAGAATGCTGGTTTTTCTTATTTGCTGCTTTGAACTTCAGAGTGTGAATAATGTCTGGAGAAACTTGACATTTTCCCACTTTTTTAAACAGATATGAGCAATAATGAAGTCAAGAATTACACAAATCACTCTCCATAGGATGGATGGATTCTCTAAGTTCACTTTTTCATTTATTTTCAGTTTTTTTTCTTTCCAAGTGAACCTTCATCTGTGGTGACAGAAATAATTTCAGAATCTGGAAAAGTTCTGATCACGGTTTGATGTTTGGATCTTCAAACCTCAGATTTAGTCCAAATCGTCGTCTATCAGCTGATCTCATGATCCCATAAATCCAGTTTCGTTAGAATCCACGTCTTGTTTTCCTTCATTTTCTTTTTTCCTGACATGTTTTTTTTTTTAGTTTTGCGTTTCCTGCTGGAATGTGTTGGAGAAGACTCCACAGACAGACAGGAAAGCAGGAGAAGAGTTCCTGGATGTGGTTTTTGTCTCCTCGGTCCTCCTCACTCAGCTCCACGCTGCCCCCAGAGGCCCCAGCAGGAACTGTCTCTGCGTTTGCCTTCTTGATCCCGTCGAGATGAAGATCTCACAATCTTATTTTGATCTGATAAATCATAAATGTTACATGAAAACGTTCCTTCATAAATCGGAAGTTTTCCTTTCAATCAAATTATCTCGTTTTCATTCATTTCCTGCAGTTTAAATCTGTTTTCTGGAACATTATCAACAGTGTGACTTGAAAGTTACAATCCTGTTGATTATTTTCAAACTACAAGATTTCCTTTAATATATTTCCTTTGATTAGATCAGATTACTCACCAGATTATCCTCTGAGAGCCGCTCTCAAACCAGGAGGATCTGAAACCAGAGAAACTCCCATCACATCCGACGGGGAAACAAAAGATTCATGCCGTATTTTCTATTTTAGTCAATAACAAATCAGCCAAAAACGTTAGCTTATTGCTAAGATAAAAGCAGAAACGGCATTAAAAACCTCAGTAGATAAAAACAATTAGCTAAAAAATGCTTGCACATTGATAAAAAAAACAACTATACTCCAAAATAACAGAAGATTCCTCAGTAAACTACAGTATTAGGGCTGTAACGAGTATCCGGTTGCTCGGGTATCTGCTCCAGAAATTTGAGTACGGATATTCGGGACGTCCAAGATCGTCCAATCTTGATAAATATAGTAAATTGTAGAGTAAAATCAAAATATGATCTGGGGACGATGTATTTTTCCTCTGGAATGCAGATTAATGTTGGATTTTAAGTTTACAAACTAAAACGAAGCTGAAAGAGCCGCGGTAGTCACAGGAAGTAAAAACACGTCTTCGTTGCGGAGAAGCTTCCGGTTTTCAAAGTAAAACTAGAGAGTTTTTTTCTGTTGAAAAACTGAGACTGAAGTTCTGTTCACTGACATAACTTTAGAAAAAATGATTTAGCTTTAACATCAGAGCTTTATCTCCAGTGTTTACATTCTTTTAGCTATGATAACTCTTCAACAGTTGATGTAATTGACAAAACTCCATCTTATTCTGAAGAAACTCAGCCTCACGCTGCTGAAAGGAGGATGTAATCAATGTGAATCAGATGATTCTGATGCAGAAAAAATACTTACATTGGAGTTCTTCACCAAAATGTAATGCTTAGAACATAAATATTGAAGAACTTTGAGGATAGAAAACATTTTCAAGATTTGTATCCTTTTTATGTCATTTATGTTACTTCTGAATTTAACCAGAAGGTTGACAAAAAAAATGTTAAAATGACAAACAACATTTCTCTCTATCTGAATCTTTGTGCTTTTTGTTTTATTTTTTTAAGAAAGTGTCCACTCGCATGTAACCGTGCGTCCAGAGTTAAACTTTGTTCTTAGTCGCTCAGACCCAGAGGAAAGAGGTTCAGGTTAGGATTCTGGTACCGGTTCCTGAGGTCGTCTGTCTCTGCAGCTCACGGCTCCACCAGGGGATGGTCACATGTGGAGAACATATTTACACATTTAGGAGCGGGACAGTTAATGGGAATTTAACTTTAAGTTGAATTTTAAATACGTGCGTCCATCACTTTCTATGCTGGTCGCACATAAATACGTGGGAATAACATCCACCTTTTTTTAAATCAGTTTTGTTGATTCCGATCTCCTGTTCTAAATAAAACTATGAATGTTGGTGATTTAATAGAAATAATTTCAATTTTCCTTCATTTAATAAATATTCACATAGCAATAAATAAAGTATTAAGAAGTAAGAATCGTGGTTTGATTCATGAATTGAATCTGATCATCACCCATTAGTCAATAACGTTAGCCTTCTACTAAAATAGAAGCTAAACTCCAAATTAGCCATAAAAGCTAGCACATTGCTTAAATATCGGCTAACCTCCAAATTAGCCTAAAATTCTTCAGTAAACTAAATTGGTCAAACGTTAGCCTGTCGCTAAAATAGAAGCTAAACTGTCTGACTGGGGAACAAAAGATTTATGCTGTATTTTCTATTTTAGGAAAAACTGTGAAATGATTTTTTTGTACTTCCGTCATTTTCTATCAGTAATAAAAAGTGCCGACTGTCGTAAAGATCGGAGCTTCACTTCTCCTCCTTTTTATTGCATCTATTTATTCTGCCGTCCTTTTCCTCCTCTGCAGCTGCAGAATAAATCCATGCAGTCCTGCTTTATGAGTCCGGTCTGGCTTCAGTTTAACGGCCTCTATAACCGGAGGGGGGGGGGCAAACGCTCCAACTTCTCCCCGTACTTTGCTGATCTGTTTTCCTGCCGACCAGAAACGGAGGCCGTGGACGAGCCGCCGGAGCGAGCGCCACCGGCTGCCGCGTGCGTTGAAGAGGTTTTATTAGCTCGCGGCATTGATGCTTTCTAATGGGAGGTCATTACCTGAGAAACTATGAAGCGCCAAACAAATGGAAGCCGACAGAAAATCAATGATTAAGATCGCTGATGGAGAAAATCAGGAAATTAGCAATGTTTCCATGTCGCTTGGATTTGCCTTTGACTAATTTGCTGTGGGACTGACATTCCCAGAGCAACCGACCTATTTGATGAGGGAACCAGAGGAAGGCTCAGACTAACTAGAGGTTGCTGCTTTTTACACCAAATGTAGAAAATGTTGACTAGAAAACGCTTCTTTCTGTTTGAGTTTCCTGTCTGGAGTCACATTACGTGTCATTATTCATCATTTCTGTCACATATTAAAGCAAAAGTTTAGATTCTCACACATTAGTGTCACTAAACTCTAATAAATTTATCCCCATTCTTGTATTTTCACATATTTTTGACTTCATTTCATGATTATAATATCAAGAACCGGGTTTCATTGATTTGTTTTTGACGGTATAAATCAAGGGTGGGCAAACTACGGCCCGGGGGCCACACGCGGCCCCTTAAGCTACTTAATGTGGCCCTCCAAATTAAAATACATTGAATCAAAAATCCTAATTGTTTTATTTTCATTGTATTTCTGGTTTCTTCCCATGAATGGTGTTGTTTCTCTGACGTTCGTGTGTGTTCCTTTCTGAGTCAGATGGTGATCTTTCAGATTATTCCTACACCACATAAATGCAGCATTTCTTTGAGTTCACATTTTCCTCTGAAGAACATCAACCCATTGGATCACCCAAAAGAGAACAAAAATCAAAATTTAGAAATTAAAACTCCCAAATTTTCTGTTTTTAAATTAATATATGTGAATTTGAATCCAAATTAAAGCATGTTTTTCTCTAAATTCCATATTATTTTTTTAGTTTATGAGGTTGATTACCCAATCTCTCCTTCTATCTGCTCCTTGTCCGGCCCTTATGCCAAATTTTAGAACCCTTTGTGGCCCACGAGTCAAAACAATTGCCCACCCCTGATCTAAATGATGAGCGGGAATGTTTCCGTGGAGCAGTCCAGTTGGATCTGGATCCTCAATGGATCTGGAAAAGTTTGGTTGAGTCATTGATTTCACAGCAGACAGGAACGTGCCAGGAGAACCTCCAAAACAGATGAGACATTTACAAAGATCACCTGATTACCTGTAACTAGTAACTATAACTATAGTATTTGAATGACCTGCAGTAATATGAGTGTGAATACTTTTTGGGAAAACTGTGACACAATTTAATGTAATTACTGAAGAGATTGCAAAAACTGTTTGCAAAATGTTAAATTTGCTAAAAACAAATTTTGTAAGGAATTAGAAGAGTGTTGAAGTTGATCTAAATTTGTGAAAAAATTGTTGTAAAATAGCTTAAAAATCCCCAATACATGCAAATGTTGTGTGTTGCTTAAATATAAGCTAAACTCTAAATTAGCCCAAAAAATAATAGCGTACAAATCCTCAGTAAACTAAATTAGTCAAAACATTATCCGGTTGCTAAAATAGAAGCTAAACTTTAAATTAGCATAAAAACCAGAGTAGATAACAAATTAGCAAAAAACATTAGCATTTTTCTAAATATTAGCTAAACTCCAAATTAGCATAAAAAAATCTCAGATTACAAAAAAGCTAAAAAAAAACCTAGCGTATTGTTTAAATACTAGCTAGACTCCAAAATAGCCAAAAATTCCTCGTAAACAAAATGAGTCAAAACGTTAGCCTGTCGCTAAAATAAAAGTTAAAATCTAAATTAGTCTAAAAAGTTGCTGTAAATAATAAATTTGCCAAAGAAATTAGCATGTTGCTAAAATAGAAGCTAAAGTTCAAATTAGCCCAAAAAACCTCAGTAGATTCTAAATAAGCCAAAAAAAGCTAGCTCATTTCTTTAAAACTAGCTAAACTCCAAAATTGCCTAGAATTTCTCAGTAAAGCAACTTATTCAAAACCGTTAGCCTGTTGCTAAAATAGAAGCTAAACTCTAGATTAGCATAAAAATCAGAGTAGATAACAAATTGGACAAAAACGTCAACATTTTTCTAAAATATTAGCTAAACTCAAAATTAGTATAAAAAAAATCTTAGATAACAAATTAGCTAAAAAAAAAAAAAAAAAAAAGCTAGTGCATTGTTTAAATACTAGCTTGACTCTAAAATAGCCAGAAATTCCTTGGTAAGCAAAATGAGTCAAAACATTAGCCTTTTGCTAAAATAAAAGTTAAAATATAAATTAGTCTAAAAAACTTCAGTAAATAAGAAATTTACCAAAATGCTAGCATGTTGCTAAAATATTAGCTAAGCTCTAAATTAGTCTAAAACCCTAGTAGGTGACAATTTATTCAGAAACATTAGCATGTTGGCAAAACAGAACCAAAACTCAAAATTAGCATAAAAAACCTCATTATATAACAAATTTACAAAAAAAAGCTAGCACGTTGGTAAATATTAGCTAAACTCAAATAACCCAAAATTCCTCTGTAAACTGAATTACCCAAAAATGTTAGCCTGTTGCTAAAATAGAAGCCAAACTCTAAATTAGCTTAAAGAAACCCAGTGGATAACAAATGAGCAAACAATGTTAGCATGTTGCTAAAATAAAAGTTAAAATATAAATTAGTCTAAAAAACTTCAGTAAATAAGAAATTTGCCAAAATGCTAGCATGTTGCTAAAATATTAGCTAAGCTCTAAATTAGTCTAAAACCCTAGTAGGTGACAATTTATTCAGAAACATTAGCATGTTGGCAAAACAGAACCAAAACTCAAAATTAGCATAAAAAACCTCATTATATAACAAATTTACAAAAAAAAGCTAGCACGTTGGTAAATATTAGCTAAACTCAAATAACCCAAAATTCCTCTGTAAACTGAATTACCCAAAAATGTTAGCCTGTTGCTAAAATAGAAGCTAAACTCTAAATTAGCTTAAAAAAACTCGTGGATAACAAATGAGCCAAAAATGTTAGCATCTTGCTAAAATAAAAGCGTAACTCCAAATTAGTGTAAAAACATAAGTAAATAACATATTAGCCAAAAAATGCTAGCACATTGATTAAATACCAGCTAAACTCCAAAATAGCCTCGAATTCCTCAGTAAACTACATTATTCAACAACGTTAGCCTGTTGCTAAAATAGAAGCTAAACTCTAAATTAGCTTAAAAAAACCAGTGGATAAAAATGAGCCAAAAATGTTAGCCTGTTGCTAAAATAGAAGCTAAACTCTAAATTAGCTTAAAAAAACCCAGTGGATAACAAATGAGCCAAAAATGTTAGCATGTTGCTAAAATAAAAGCGTAACTCCAAATTAGCATAAAAACCTAAGTAAATAACATATTAGCCAAAAGATGCTAGCACATTGATTAAATACCAGCTAAACTCCAAAATAGCCTTGAATTCCTCAATAAACTACATTATTCAAAAATGTTAGCCTGTTGCTAAAATAGAAGCTAAAGTTAAAATTAGCCCAAAAAACATCAGTAGATTCTAAAAAAGCTAGAAAAAGCTAGCTTGTTTCTTTAAAACTAGCTAAACTCCAAAATTGCCCAGAATTTCTCAGTAGACTAACTTGTTCAAAATCGTTAGCCTGTCGCTAAAATAAAAGTTAAACTCCAAATGAGTCTAAAAAACCTCAGTAGATAAGAAGTTAGCCAAAAACATTAGCACATTAAAATCGAACAGAAAGGAGCAGCAGAATCACTTAGGAATTTTTAAGGAACTGGATCTTCTCGAGATCTATTGGGGTCTCGTCCGGGATTCTAAACACCTGGTCTTGTCCCTCTTTTAACCGTTATCCTCACCAAACGAAGCTGCTTCTCATTTCAGGTTTTTCAGCTCCATCATCATCACCTCGGTGGCCTCCAGCATGGTCACGACCACACGCGTGACCTCGTCCGCCCTTCGTCGTCACGTGACTCGGAGCTTCATCCTCTGCCGGGAGATGAGGCGAGTGGGGGTGTGGGAGGGCAGGTCTTCAGAACCGGTTCTGAGAGGGTTAACAGAAGCTCTGCTCGCCAGGAGGAAGACGAGACGTCCTGTTGGGAGGAGCCTGAGCGCCTCCTTCCTGAACTGAGGTGAGGAGGTTGAGATGTTCTGTCCAGACCTGCAGAGAGGAGTCTTTGGGTTCATGCGTGAGGAATCTGCGGTTCCTCAAATCCTCTGAGGTCTTCCAGAAAGTGAAACCTCAGAAGCTGAAAATGACAAAAGGGATTGTGTTTGTCGTCCTCAGGTGTTCCTCCATAGCTCCTGCTGTGAGCTCCCACAGCAGGTTCTCCTCCTCCTCGCGCCTCCTGCGGCTCCTCCTGGCCACGGCGGTGGCTCTGCTGGGCGCTCTGGTCCTCATCAGCATGGAGCAGCCTTGTCACCGCAGCAACAGGATGTCTCAGACCTTCCACTTCACTCTCAGATACGTCAACGGACCCCCGCCCACCTGAACCGGAACCGGAACCAAAGGATCCAGTTCACGAAGACAAAGTCTACGGTGTCAAAAGAGTTTTAGGGTCACATGTTTGCAAACACCAAAGCAGCTCTTCTTCTATGGTTTCAATTTACTTTTTTATTTTGTATTTATACCCATGAGTTCATTTTATGGTAAATGTAGTGGGATATCTATCTTATTTAGATCTATGAGACGTCTGGAAAAGCAGCTACAAGAGTAAAACTTAAATTATTTAGCAAAAAAGGTTAATTATCCAGAATAGAATCATCTGGAATAAGTCTTCAACCAGTTGATTCAGTCAAGTTCCAGGCCGTTTGACTTCCACATCTGGGGAATTAAAAAAAAGAAAAGTTTAGAGTTAAACTAAATTTGAAGCTTTATTTCAGGTTTTTCTTTGTCACTGGGATGCTAAGCTAGCAGCTAATCAGATGTTCAGTTTTCTTCTTTTAAACCTGAAGGTCAGAGATTTCACTCCTTGTTGTTGTTTATTTCATTTGTCAGCTGTTTACGTAGTTTCCTGAACCGTCCTGAAACCAGAACCCTCAGGTTCTTGATCGTTTCACACCCTCACCTGTCCTGCTCCATGTTGGCGTTTGGGGTAAAGCCCGTTTTCTGTGGCTTCCTGACTCATCTTATTTGGGATGCTTTTGTTTTCTAATCCTCATGAGGAACGTGAGAAGAATTTAAAATAGTTTCTTTTTTTTAAGGATGGGGAAGTTTCCTCAAAGAAAAACCTCTAACAGGAAACGAAAGCGGCAGATTTCCTGTTGGTGATCCGGGTTCTGGTCGAGGGACAGATGTGGGATTTGTAAAACCGATGGAAGCTTCTACGCCAAAAAAAAAAAAAAAGACATTTGCCTTTTTTGTACATTGATTTCCTTTTTGTAAAAACTATATTTGAATACTTTTTTTGCACGTTAATGAAAAAATAAAGGGAACAAGAAAAGTTACATTACCTACAATAATGCTAGTGTGAATGCTCTTTGCTGAATGTGTCACTGAAGAAATTTAATTTGATTGCTGAATAATTCCATGAATGTTGTGAACGTTTTGATATCAAACCTTGCATCATTTGCAGAAAGTGTAAAAAGTAATTTCAAAAAATTTCATGAAAAAATTACCAAGTAATAAAGTCAGCTTTACTCAGAATTAGACCAAAAAATTTAGTAGATGCCAAATTAGCCAAAAAAGCTAAAATGTTGCTAAAATACTAACTTAATTCAAAATTATCTAAAAAAAAAAATCTTGATGCTGCCAAATTATTCAAAATAGCTAAAATATTAGTTTGACACATAATAGGCCCAAAAAAATCTTTGTAGGAGCTAAATTAGCAAAAAAGCTAACACATTAGCAAATTCTAGCCTAATTCCTAATTAGTTAAAAAATTCCCAGTAGATGCAATGTTAGCTAGAAATAAAAGCTTACGCATTGCTTAAATATTAACTGAACTTCAAATTAGCTTAAAAAATCTCAGTATTTGCCAAATTAGCCTAAAGCTACCTGGCTGCTCATTAGCTTAATCCCAAATGAGCTCTATAAACCTCAGTAGATGAAAGTGCAGCACTTTGATTCAACCAACTTAATTCAAAACTAGCCAAAAAAGAAATCTTGGGTAGTTGCCAAATTAGCTAAAAAAGCTAGCACCTTGCTAAAATGCTAGCTTAACTCAGAATTAGCCCAAAAAACCTTTTGTAGAGGCCACATTAGCCAAAAAAGCTAACATGTTGCTAAATGCTAGCTTAACTCCTAATTAGCCCAAGAAACCCTTTTTTGATGCTAAATTATCCAAAAACATCGGCATGTTGATGAACTATGTGTGAAAAAATTGTAAGAAAAAAATGCGTAAAATTCACGAATTGCATAAAATGTAACTAAACCAAAAGTACAAGTATGAATTTCTTGAACATGCAGAACGTTTGTAACTGTATAAATTGCAGAAATGTGAAAAATTCCCATTTATTTTCAGTGTGACGGAAACATTTAATTAAATTTGACAAACTAGACTTGGATAAAAGCAGGACTGTTGTTAACGAGCTGAACCTTTTGATACCAATGTTGCTGGAAGTGGGATTGAGTTTTCCAACAATGAATCCGTGTTCTGGCCCTCGCGTGTTGCCACGTCTGCGCTGGAATCTGATGTAAATCTGTGCATGGTTGGGTAACGACGGCCCGTGTGCGGACAGACAAGGCGGGTTTTTCAGCGTCTGCGCGTGGAAACGGGACGGAGGCGAGGGGAGGAGGAAACCGCTCCAGCTCCGTAAGACGCATGAATGGACGGGATTGTTTGTCTTATCTGAGAAAAATGCTTCAAATTCAGTTAGAGGGCAAATAATTTCATGTTAGCTGAGGAATTTTCCAGTGCACTTTTAACCCGGCTGCCCTGAGAGCGGCAGAAACACAAAGGAGGAGAGGAACACGCGGAATTCCAGCTCATCCCGCAGATCCGCGGCTTTGGAGATCCGTTCATGAGGAAACGGGAAGGTGAGTGGAGAAGGGATCCGGGAAGCCGGTCTGGATAATCATTAGCCAAAGCTGGACATCAACGTATCCGGCACGTCCAAAGTCTGGCCATAAAAATATGATACCCCACCACCACTTTCTTAGAGTATGTGTCCAATAGGAGTGTCAGAAAATATACTTTTCAGTGAAAGTGTCGTAAACTTTGTCGTTTTTGAAATATTTAGCAAAATGTTCCTCATATGAAATAAATTAGAAATTTTTGAAATTATGGATTTATAAATAAATTAGCAAATAGCTTTTGAAAATCTTCATCGGATAAGCTTTCATCTCTTATAGTATGTTTCTAAAAATTAGCACTTAGCTGTTATGTTAGCATTATGCTAGCTCTATTTTATGCTATGTTGGAGTTTAATATATTAGCAACATGCTAACGTTTTTTGCTAATATATGCTATTTACTGAGTTTTTTGGCTAATTTAGAGTTTAGTTCTATTTTACCAACTGCTAACGTTTTTTGCTAATTTGTTCCCTACCGAGTTTTTTGGCTAATTTAGAGTTTAGCTTTACTTTGCAACATGCTAACTTTTTTGACCAATTTACTTCCTGAGGTTTTATGCTATGTTGGTATTTAACTAATAATTTAGCAACATGCTAACGTTTTTTGCTAATTTGTTTCCTACCGAAGTTTTTTGGCTAATTTAGAGTTTAGCTTTTACTTTAGCAACATGCTAACATTTTTGACCAATTTACCTTCCTGAGGTTTTATGCTATGTTGGTATTTAACTAATAATTTAGCAACATGCTAACGTTTTTTGCTAATATGTTATTTACTGAGGTTTTTTGGCTAATTTAGAGTTTAGCTTTACTTTAGCAACATGCTAACGTTTTTTGCTAATTTGTTCCCTACAAGGTTTTTTGGCTAATTTAGAGTTTAGCTTCTACTTTAGCAACATGCTAACGTTTTTGACTTATTTAGGTTACTGAGGATTTTTATGCGAGTTTAGAGTTTTGCTAGTATTTAGGCAACAAGCTAGCTTTTTTCTGCCTAATTTAGCATCTACCAAGGTTTTTTAATGCTAATTTAGAGTTCATCTAATATTTAAGTAACGCACTAAATTCCATTTGAATATTAGCATGTATTAGGGATTTGTAAGCAATCTCACTACAAAGTTTTTCAGAAATTTTGATCAACTTGAGTTCTCTTTCATTAACAAAATGTCCAATCTTTAAGCAAATTCAACATTTTACACATAGCTTTTATATTTTCAGTGAAAAGCTTCAGCATCTTCAGCAACTTCTTTCAGCAGAAGCGTTCAGATGACCATTACTGCAGGAAATGCAGCTTTTCTAGTTCCTGTTGAGGTCGCCTCAGCAGCAGACGCCGACGACCGTCTCGCTGAGATGGACAGAGGCGATCTATGGGAGCGGGAAGCAGACGAGCCCCGCCCTGAAGACACGAACCACAGCCGGCCCAGACTCGCGCGACAAATTACAGTCACACGTTCCAGATCTGCGTTCTGGAATTCAAGACGCCGAGCGGATTCTCACAAACAGCCTCTTTTGCTCGACGGCCCGTCGGTCCTGCGGCCTCCCACTTCATGAAACGCTCCATTTTTTACCCCCCCCAAGGAACGCAGCATCAAACTGACTGAACTGATTAGATTGAAATCCCGCTGCAGCAGAAGCTGCGCCGTCCACTTTAGATAATCAGATTTAAAACGTACACAAAGGTTTAGTGTCATTTAAAGAAAATTGATGTCAGATACAAGCACTCTGCTGATTTAATGGGAGAGTAATACGTTGATTTGGTTTTTGGTGAAAACCGAACCAGAAACGCCGTTTTCTCTTGTGTTTGGGGAGTGTGGTTCCTCCCCGTTACTCCCAGAGGATTTCTGATGTTTCAGCAGACGCTCAGCGGCTCCAAGAGCGACATATGAACCCACACAAACATCACCTGGACGCTCGTCGTCTGCATGTTCATTTTGTTTCGTTTCGGTTCAGTTTGGTAAGTTTCAGGTTCAATTCCCGTTTCATCAGTTAATTTTGACATTTTATGACTGATTTTATGTTTTTGGATAATTACTGGTGTGAAGCATGTTGTAATATTGGTCTGTAGAAATAAAATCAAATTGAACTAGAAAAATTGCATTACCTGCGATAATGCATGTGTGAATGCAATTAGCGGAATGTGGTTGCTGAAGATGCTAAAGATTTTTGTTTAAGATTAGCCAAAAAAACCTAATAAGGTGCCAATTAGCCATAAAAGCTTAAATTGCTAATTATGTTAGCTTAACTCTAATTAGCCAAATAAATCAAAAGTTGCTAATTAGTGAAAAAGCTAACAAGTTGCTAATATGTTCTTAACTTCAAATTAGCACTAAAAACCTCAAAAGTTGCCAAATTGGCCAAAAAGCTAACACGTTGCTAATAAGTTAGCTTAACTCCAAATTAGCCCAAAGAAACATGAAAGTTGCCAGATTAGCCAAAAAAGCTAACACGTTGCTAATATGTTAACTTAATTCAATTAGCCAAAAAAACCTCAAAGTTGCCAATTAGCCATAAAAGCTAACACGTTGCTAACATGCTAGCTTGGCTCCAATTTAGCCAAAGAACCTTAAAAGTTGCCAAATTAGCCATAAAAGCTAACACGTTGCTAAATGCTAGCTTGGCTCCAATTTAGCCCAAAAGAACCTAAAAGTTGCCAATTAGCCATAAAGCTAACACGTTGCTAACATGCTAGCTTGGCTCCAATTTAGCCCAAAAGAACTTAAAAGTTGCCAATTAGCCATAAAAGCTAACACGTTGCTAAAATGCTAGCTTGGCTCCAATTTAGCCCAAAAGAACTTAAAAGTTGCCAAATTAGCCATAAAAGCTAACACGTTGCTAACATGCTAGCTTGGCTCCAATTTAGCCAAAAGAACCTTAAAGTTGCCAAATTAGCCAAAAAAGCTAACACGTTTGCTAAAATGCATAGTTTTTAAAGGATTTGAAAAATTCCATTCTTTTCAATAAGGCTAGTAATAGCATATTTTGCGTAAAAACTTAAATTTTGCGAAAACCAAAATACTAGCCATAATGTCCTCCACGAGCGGAACGTTTTGATACAATTGCACAAGTGCAAAAAGTACACAAAGTTTTATAACGATTTTAAAAATGTCCATTAATTGTCAATGAGGCTAGTAAACTAGATAGATTGCGTTAAAATAATCGTTAAGTGTAGAATTTCAAAGTACAAGCATGAATGTCTGAACAAGCTGAACGCTTTGATACCACGGTTGCATAAGTTGTAAAAGTTTCTAAAGGATTGAAAAATTTCCCATTCATTTCAATGAGGCTAGTAATTAGCTCAATTTGCGTAAAGACGTAATTTTGAGAATATCAAAAATACAGGCATGAATGTTCTAAATTTGCGGAACGTTTTGATAACCATATTGCATAATGTTACAAAAGTGCACAAAGTTTTAGTAACGACTTTGAAAAATTTCCCCATTGACTTAACATGGGCTAAAAATTGTCGAAAACGCAAAAAACCGTAACATTTGCGAAAACCAAAAATACAAGCAGTAATGTCCTTAATGAGACAACGTTTTGATACCAAGATTGCATAAAGTGTGCTTGAGTTTTTACGTGTCAAAAAACGAACGGAAGAATACGTAAATAGGTGAAAAACAATAGTGTGAATGCATTCAATGCATTTGCATAATCCCGTTCACTTCATTTAGCCCCGCCCACTTCCTCTCTTCCACAAAAACATTGACGGATGTTTGATTTTGAAAGTTTGTTGAAATCCTTTGAATCCAACAGCTGCTCTGGAAAGACCAAAGAAAGGACAAAGCTGAGCTTTAGTCCCGCCCACCTGTTGGGGGGGGGGGGCTGACCCGTAACTGCGTCCTCGACTGTCCCTCTATAGATCAGACTCCTCCTCCTCCGTGACCTGCAGCTGTTTGTTTCTACATGAAGCTCAGGAATAATAAAGTCTCTGTTGAACTTCAGTGCAGATAAAAGCTTCAACCAGCCGGATAAAAACAATAAATGGACCAATGACATCAGCTCACCTACAGATGAGAGGTGCAGGTGTGTGATGCATTCACGTATGTCAGGATAAAGTCCAGATTCTCCTCTGACTGAAGGCCTCGGAGAGTGAGGACGTCGGATTCCTGCCGCCGACACGAGCAGCCGCGGACGGAGGCTGAAGGCCGGATTCCTGCTGGTGCTTCATTATTTAAGATGAACATGGAAGAGACAGAAACTCATGGAGAAGTTTCCAGAAATCAGATTCTTTTGGGGCATTTTCAGCTTTCAGCTCAATGAAAACCTTCAGCTTCTGGATCAGTTGAATGTTCTTCACATCACTTAGTTTAGTTCAGAGGTCTGTAACCTCTGACTTCCAGATCCACATGTGGATCTTTCATCTCTCCATGTGGCTCTCTGGCTGAAGAAAAATAAAATAAATGTAAATTTAAAAAAAAAATTGGAGATTAACTTTTACTTTAGCAACATACTAACATTTTTGGCTAAGTTTTCTGAGAAATGTTATGCCAATTTGGAGTTTAGCTAATATTTTAGTAAAATGCTAATGTTTTCAGCTAATTTGTTATCTACTGATTTCCTTTTTTTTTTATAATTTTGAATTTAGCTTCTATTTTAGCAACATGCTAACGTTTTGACTAATTTTAGACTATTTTGGAGTTCAGCTAGTAATTAAGCAACAAGCTGGCTTTTTTTTTTGGCAGATTGGGCCTCTAATTAGTTCTTTATGCTAATTTGGAGTTTAGCTAATATTTTAACAATATGCTAACATTTTTAGCTAATTTGTTACCTACTGGGGGTTTTAGGCTAATTTTGAATTTAGCTTTTATTTCAGCAACCTGCTAAACATTTTTTTGCTGATTTAATTTAGAGAGAAATGTTATTTTAATTTGAAGTTCGACTAGTAATTAAGCAACAAGCTGGCTTTTTTTTGGGCAGATTTGGCCTCTAATTAGTTCTTTATGCTAATTTGGAGTTTAGCTAATATTTTAGCAATATGCTAACATTTTTAGCTAATTTGTTACTTACTGGGGGTTTTAGGTGTGATGGAAAATATACGTTTACGTATACATTTCATCTTTACAATTAAATGTGTCTAACCTTTGTGCACAGCCGTGAGGCCACAAGCTTTATTTTCTTATTGTCAGGACGCCTTGATCACAGTGTATAAACATTTTGACTTCATTAGAACATCTTGTCCATATTAGATATGGCCCTTACGTCCCTATCTTAGGTTTCTGATTAAAGTTGTTTGTATGGCTCTATAAAATACGAATGTCCTTCATCACAGAGAGGGCTCTGCAGACCTCTCCTCCATGCTTGCAAGACGTGTACTTTTCTCTGCTCTGTTTTAATAAACATTCTTAAAACCGTTTGACAACATTTTTGCAACATGCTAACATTTTTTGGCTGATTTAATTTACAGAGAAATGTTATTTTAATTTGAAGTTCGGCTAGTAATTAAGCAACAAGCTGGCTTTTTTTTGGGCAGATTTGGCCTCTAATTAGTTCTTTATGCTAATTTGGAGTTTAGCTAATATTTTAGCAATATGCTAACATTTTTAGCTAATTTGTTACTTACTGGGGGTTTTAGGCTAATTTTGAATTTAGCTTTTATTTCAGCAACATGCTAACATTTTTTGGCTGATTTAATTTACAGAGAAATGTTATTTTAATTTGAAGTTCGGCTTGTAATTAAGCAACAAGCTAGCTTTTTTGCTGTTAAAAACATAAAAAAAAAATACCTTTTTGAGAGATGCTAGTTTCTCTTTATATATTCTTTTGCTTAAAAAAAGCAAAAAAAAAGGAGGTTATGAATGTAAATCCAAATTTCTTAAAGTCTAACGTAAGTCAATGCGGCTCCTTTTAGGTTTAGATCAGTAAAAAACGAGCCCCAATGGCTCTTTTACTCTTAAGGTTGCCGACCTCTGGTTTAGTTCTTTTATGAGATTTCATTTTAAATGACTTCAGACTCCGCGTCTCAGAGTCCTATATCGTCTATTTTTGGTTGTTTTTTCTTGAATGTTGTGATGTTTTTTGTCATAAACCTGCTGAGATTCTTCCTACAGAAGCATCACAGTATGAGCGAGGATACGGGGGATGTAAAGTGCAGTCAGTCTGAAAGCATCGTCAGCAGATCTGAACATCTGCTAATGGACGGCGGCGGCGATGGCGGCGTGGAGCCGCGGCTCTGAGTGGCTGACGGCGGGAAGCTGGCGTCTCTCAGACTGAGCGGACCTCAGCCGGCTCCCCGGACAGAACCCGAGCCGCAGATGGGCTCTGACCCGACCGTCCCGCGGGAGCGATCGCTCAGCTGATGAAGATCTGCGCTGCAGGACGGCGCTCGGGAGGAATCCGGCCCCCGGGAGGAATCCGGCCCCCGGGAGGAATCCGGCCCCCGGGAGGAATCCGGCCCCCAGAGGCCCTCCTGTCCGAGCGGAGATTACAGGTGATGCGATCCGCTCCATTTCCTCCATTTTTCCTGTAATCTCTGCAGATTTTTTTTAAAACCAAAGAAAGATTCTTTTCTCTTATGAGAGAATCTGTTTCCAATCAGGTAAAATTCATATTTTAAAACTTGAAATCCCAACAAGTTTATCCTTTTCAAAATAAACAATTAAATCTAAAAGGTTCATTCTATGTACTTCAGTTCCTTCATAAGACCTAAATAACTTTTATATTAATGCAATTTATTCCAACATCTGAGCAGAAAAGAGAAAAACCATGAATGAAGCCACAGCTGATCTGTTCTGTGTGTGACTGTAAATCTACGGTGGCTGAGAAGCGCCATGCAGCTAAAAAATAAACAAATAAGAAACTGTGCAAAAGTACAAACAAAAAAGTTATTCCAACAAAAATAAACAGTAATTGTAAACATTAAAGTGATCTTGTTTGCATCGATTGCTTGTTTGAATCAGATTTTTTTGGGTGTTTACTTTTTAATGAATAACGTAAAATCTCGAATGCTTTCAGGACAAAGCTTCACTTGTTCTTTTTAAATCCTGACAAACTTTACGAATCTTTTTCTTTTTGTTTGTTGTCATGATTTCTCGTCTCTTCAGATTCGTTTTGTACTCCGACTTTTCCTTCCTTCCCGCTCTTTTCCACCCAAACTCTCTGCACCTGCTGCCGCTTTGTTCTCCTCAGTGTCTCCCAGACGTTCCGGACTTTAGACCCGCCCTCTTTTTCACCTGAGCGTTCTCTGGGTTCGATGCTTTTGAACATCACCCTCAGATCTTCTCTGCTGTCTTTCTGACTGTTTTTCTACACAATAATCAGTTAAAACGATCCAGAACTCTTTTTTTCTTGCTCTCTCGTGTCCACCAGTCAAACAGCAGTGAGCTCGCTCAGCTGCCCCCCTCCCGGGGGCATTACGGACAAACACAACACTAGGTTCTCTATTGACTACTGCAGCACACTCCAGGGACGCCACACAGTAACGGCTGATGTAACCAAACACAACGCCAGCCTGCGATCTGCAGGACTCCTGATCAGCTTGAAGAGGTTTTTTTAGAGGTTGAGTTTAAAAATCGGAAACAACAAATCGGTTTGTTTGGTTTAATAAGAGTGTTACGTCCTGCTGCTACTGCTGGATCCAGTCCGTCTGCTCACCTGGCAGGTGTGGCCAATGTGTCTTAATTGGCACCTGCTGGTTATTTAAGACAGAGGAGGCCTTCCGGCTCTCGGGCGTGGGGGCCTCTGCGGCGGTCCCGCGTGCCCTGGTCTGGGTGTCTGGCGGGATTCTGCGGCTGACTGGTTCTCTCCATGGCTCCATGATGGGTGTTGGGGGGCCGTGCTGCTGCTGCCGCCCCGGTGGGGGGCCTTGGCGTGGGGATGGCCGGGCTCTCTCTCCTTCTATACATTCCATCAACATTCACATCAGCAAAACAAACTCACACCTGAGCACAGGTGTCAGCTCACCTCGCACTAACAGAATGTGTGATGGAATGAAAGGCTTTATTTGTGTCAGCTTCTATGATTGTGTGTGAGCTGCAGTGGTATTGTGTACATTTTTGACAACTTTAAAGGTAAAGATTATTCTAGCCAAAAGGTATGTGTGTAACTGAGTGTGTGTGTAGACAGGCCCCGCCCATTCCAGATTGTTATTTAGACCTGGTTGTTATAGGATGTTGCTACTCTGTGTTACCTTCTTTGTTCTCTTAACCCCACTCTTTAACCCCCCCCTTTGTTTCCGTCCGGTCCAACGAAAAAAAAGAAAAAGATACAACATAATTAAAATAAAGTTTAGCATGAAATACAACAGAGGTTTATTAAGTATAAACCCTGTTGGGACAATAAAATCTGTCCAACGCAAGAGGCTCTCAGCCCGTATCTGCTTGCCCAGCTGTTGGACAGGACAAGTTTAAAAAAAAAAAAAAAAAAAAGACAGAGGAGGCACCAAAACAGGCAGGGGGCGGGGCGAAGGGGCGGGGTGAGGAGCAGCAGGCTGGGTTTTAGTTGGTGTGGTCTTTGTCCTCAGCAGTCTTCCACTGCTGGGTTTTGTTATTTTAGTTTGGAGTTTGGTAGTCTTCGTTTTTGGGCTTTGTTTGTTTGTTTTCTTGAGGTAGTTTTGGTGACTCAGACGGTCGACATGTCTGGGTCAGTGGACGTTCTGTGCTCGGACACGATTTTAGAATCGATTTTTTTTTTTTTTTTTTTCAAATTCAAGTTTTATTCACAAAGCATATTGACAACAAACACTTTTAGATACAGAAATTGTTGCTTTGCTTCATTTTTTTTCCCCCTTCCTTCCCCCCTCCCTTCTTCTTTCTCCCTCTCTTTTAAATAAGAACAAAAAAAAAAAAAAAAAAAAACTTGGGTGTGCATAGAAGGGTAGCCATGTTTCTGAAATATATATTAACATATTTTTATATTCCAGTGTGCAGAAATAAGGACTTTTTTCTTCCTTTCTTTTCTTTCTTCAGTGTTCTTTACAAAATAAAAGCATCAACATGTTTTACATATTCCGTCCACTTAGTCCAGATCCTGTAAAACGTATCCATATGCAGTTTAACTGAAAAAGACAGTTTTTCCATTTTGTAGATTTCTTGCACAGAATGTATCCAGTCCTTGATTGTTGGTGGGTCAGGGTTAAGCCATCTCCGTGTTAAAGCTTTCTTACTTGCTGCTAGTAGCATGTAGAAGAGTTTTTTATCCTTTAAGTTCAGTATGTGCTTTATGTTGCCCAGGAACATAGTTTCAAAGTCCAGAGGAAAAGTAAGAGCAAAAACGTTTTGTAAATGTTCGTGTATGGTCGACCAGAAGGGTGTAATAATCCGACAGTCCCAAAAAATGTGGAAATGGTCGGCCTAGAATCGATTTTAAAACTTTAAACCAACTACCTCGATGTTCCAGCTCTCTTCTATGCTGATGACACTGCTGTTGTCCTGTCTGGTCCAAACACTACCATGATTATTGACAGACTCAACACAGATCTGCAGCATTTACACGACCGGATACATGAAAATCAGCTGAAACTCAAAGAAAACTGAATGTACTTTCATTCATCACACAGACGGTTACCTCTCTACACTGTAAAAAAAAACCTGTTGTTTTTACAGGGAAACGCTGGCAGCTGCGGTCACCAGGGAAATACTGTAAAAAATACAGCATCACAGTAAAAAACGTAACCGATGAAGGATGTATATTGATTTACAGTGACTTACAGTAAATTGAATTACATTAAAACAATGTGAATTTTACCCCAAAAACTTGTTGATTTATCATTACAGTTTTGTAGATAAATAGTGTATTATCTGTATTTTTTAAAAGCAGAAAGTCTTTTCAAGTCCCATGCACACATACAGATCTGATACAACTGAAGTTTCACCGAATTGCCCTGTTTGGGGATTGAACTCGCGTCCTCTGATTGAAAGGTTAAAGCACCTAACATTACACCACCTCATAACTCTGAAATTCAACGTATTTCAGATGAGATATAACCATTTTGTTTAAAATGTATTTAGAAACCATGAAAAAGATTGCTATACCAATGCCAAAACATCTGCTATTAAGAAAGATGGGAAAAACACATTTCTTGAAAATTTACTTAATTAACAGCATCTTTATTCAACAAATAAATGCATTCTTTTTTCAACATACAACTTTCAAAGTTGAATAAAGCATGTCCACCTCAATGGAGACACTCAGGTGATGCCAACAGGCAACGTTAAGCTTGGAACTGTGGAGAAACCTTACATCAAATAAAACAAAGTAGTTTAAACATCCCATCAGTAAAAGGCAATATTAATAAAATAAGAAAGAGTCGCGAGCAGAATGCGATATATATATTTTACCATAGCCTTCTGCAGAATGATGACATTAATAACATTAAAAAATTGGATTATAAAGACTTAATTAGGAAAAAAATGTTACAGAATAAATTGATTGATTTTACAACATTTGAATGTCAACTAATTAACTAATTTGTTCTGTTCTGAGTATTACAGCATTTCTCTGTTCCTATAACCATTATTGTAGTTTTAACAAATTTATTTGATCATAACTACAATTTATTGTCATAAACATTACAAAAAAATATTGTTAAATGGTTTACAAAGGTTAAGTGTTATTTAAACAAACACTGTCTGTTTTATTATTTACAATATAATTCTGTAGGTAGTTTACATAGCTTTACTGTAAATTTCACAGTCTTTTTTTACAGTGTACACTCACCTTTTCTGGTCACTAACTCTCAGTTGTCTCTAACTACAAGTCCTCAGGTGTCACTCTTGACTCTCACTTTTCCTTCGCTAACATGTCCAAAACCTAACTAGAAAACTGAAACAGAAATGATGTTTACATCAAAATCAGACCCTCTCTCTCTCTCTCTCAGTCTCTAATACCTTCATGCAATCATTACATCTTCTGTTCCATATTGTCTACCTGTGTGGTCTCTCACAACCAATGAACTTCTACATCCAATAGAAAGACTTTACAACAGATCCCACAAGATTCATCACAGACTCCCGGTTGGACTCACCACAGCATGACACTCTCACACTCAATGCTTTAACATTCCAAGACTGCACATTAAACCATGGACTCAGACTGGATCATCAATTTGTATATGGACATACCACTGCAGCACTTACAGCAACAGCTCCAAGACTCAGATCTGAACATTCCACCAGATCCTGGACAAACGGACTCCTGCCTTTAAACACTCTTATGGACAGAAATGTGTTGACCTTCATCTGAATTCTCTATGGTCTTTGAGTGTGTGATTGTTTCTGTTTTGTCGTGTATCATGTTTGGAGTTTCATGTTCTGCACAGCAGGAAGCTGCTGAAAACCAGTTTTAACCTGATTCAGTCCCGATTGTTTTAATCCTTTCCTGTTTCATAAATATTAAAGAAATATTAAAGGATACTTTTACGACACTGTCTCCTACTGTATGAGAGGGAACCCTTCCCGCTCAAACACAGATCATTACAGAAGAACCCTCCATCAGGATGGTATCCATGCCCTTAAGGATGCAGCACGTTTCCAGACCATCACACTACCACCACCATGCAGATATTTGTATCAAATGTTTTCCTCTACACAATGAGTTTACTAAAAAAACAATATAAATCTGAAGTTTTCCATAAGTAAACAAAAGATGCCGGAACACTGCAAAACAAAATGTGTATATTGAGTTTTCTGATGTGGATGAACGTTTAGACGTCGTTGATTTCTCCTTCAGATTCTAGATTTCAAATGAGCAGAAGAACAAATGCACAGAAGAAGAAGAAGAAAATGTTGTTTTTAGGCCAGTCTACTTAAGACCTGGATGTCCCAGTTAGACAGAATGCAGAGCTCACACTCGCAGATGAAAGCAGTGTGTGTGTGTGCGTGTGGGCGTGCACGTGTGTACATGTGTGTATTCTCAGCGGTGCGTCGGCTTCAGGGACAGATCTCACCAGGAGTTGGCACGATGGAGCGGAACCCCCTCTCGGTCTTCAGCAGTCACCGTGCAGAGACTCGTGTTTGTGTCTAGACAGCAAAAGACTTGTTATTTGAGGGACACGAATCAAATCAAGTCAAACGTCAGCTGACGGCTCTTCCATCAACACAGGAAACACCATCTAGTGGCCAAACTCACTTCAGAAGATTCTGCTGACCAAACACGTCTTTAGATGCTCGATGTGGGAATATGGGAGGAGCTACTGCCCTAAGTATTGACTGTATATCTGATTTGCAATGCATGGAAGACACCCATGATGTTCACGTTTATGTATTGTGAAGGGTTCTTCAAAAGTAATCAGTAATCCTGTCTCCATCCATGAGATTCACCGTCTGCTGCAGCTGAACGACGGACGCCTTCAGCGGTACTTCCTGTCCCGCATTAGTCCAAAGAGAGAATAAATTAGATTAATGTTAGAAAATCTTTTTATTGTTGTTGATGGAAAAAAAGATAAATCTTATGATCAATCTCTTTCATGTTGGGTTTGGAACTCCACCCACTGATTTCATCACCATGCTGAGTCTGTGATTGGTTGAAGTGCCACGCTGCGATGACCAATCAGAGACTTGGATTTCTCCGTTTTTCATTTAGTTCCCCATGGCTCTGTTTGGTGCAGTGGGATTCAGGTGTTGTTCCCCAGAGAGATTCCAGGTGGATCGTCTTTGCTCCTGTCGTCGGCCGTGGACCTCGTCTCTGGCTCGTCTCGCGTCCCCAGCTGTTTCAGCTCCATCTGGATGTTGGATCATCTGTTACGCCCCATTTACACAGGACGCGAAAGTGCCGCGAACCGCCGCGGAACGGAGTCCGCTTCCATTCGGCGCCCTTGTTCTCCTATGGCGTCGTTCACACAAGGCGCGGAGCGGAGCGGAGGGCCCGCGCGGTGCAGCGGATCGTTTCCGCGTCTGACCTATTTTGTGCGCGAGCCGCGAGCGTTCCGCGTCAATTCTGGCCGGAAGTTGCTTCAAGATACATGAGAAAATCCGGTTTCTTTTCAAAATATAACCAGTTTTTCACAATAAAATGCCGCGATTGACAAATGTGATCATGTTTTTGTGTCTAAACAGATGGTAGACACCGATATAAACATACAATCACATCACAAACGCGTGCGCGCGAGCACAGAGACACACAAAACAGACAGACACGCACACTTTTTTTTTTCTTTTTTCACAGACACGTACACACGCAGATCAACGTGGATAAACTCCGGTGCGGGGTGAGGAGTTTCGGGAGTTAATAAAACGACAACAGAGAGCAGCTCATCTTAGCAGAAACAGGGGGTCATATTTATAAAACAACACAAACACAGACAGACACGAGCGCGCACAGATCAACGCAGTGAGCAGACTCTGGAGCGGGTGGGCGGGGCTGCGGGATTTTGGGAGAAAAAAGAGATACAGAGAGCTGCTCCTCTTAGCAGAAATATGGGTTAATAATTGTAGTTTATTAATTTACCCACACACACACACCTGCGACGCCGTGCGCACAGACACACACCAAAACAGAGATGCACACACGCGACAGTTCCGACGTGGGCCGACAAGGGGTTTGAGAGAGCACACCCACCATACAAGGTTTTTCCCCAGCTCCGAGGGCCCCCGAGCAGAAAAATGCGTTTGCGAATTGCCTGGCGTGTGAACTACGGAGCGGAAGCGGCGCGGACTCCGCTTCGCGGCGCTTCCGCGTCCAGTGTGACCCCGGCGTTACACTATTCAAAAATGTATTGTAGAGTTAGACAAGCTCATTCTTCTTAACAGTCCGTACATCCCCTGTCCGTCCTGGGATAGGATCCCTCCGTCATGTGGAAGGTTTTTTCTTCTTTTTTTTCAAGAATTTTTGCTAACGGAGAAGGAGAGTCTACAGCACGTGTCAAAGTCAAGGCCCGGGGGCCAAATCCGGCCCTCCAGGTAATTCTATCCGGCCCTCCAGATCATTTGATTTGATTGTTATTAATAACCCGATGTTATTTTTGAGCTCATTTCTTACTTGTATAATTTTGACAAAATATATTTTCATGTAGAGTAAAATATTGAAAGTTATTTAAGGTTTAATTTGATTTATTCTGGAATAATATTTCTGCATTTTTATTATTCATAATTATATTAAAAAGTTAAAGTTTTAAAGCCTGCTTGTAAAAAGTCAAACCCTCATCAGTTTCTGTAATCAGATTACTCATGTTTTCCATGTTGGTGTCAGTTTCCGTATTATTCTGCGGGCTAACTGTGTCGTCCTGGCGTGACTCTATAATCTGCTCTGATGTTGGGGGGGGGCAGCATGTGTTTACCACCAACAGATTAGCCAGAAGTAACCTCTAACCTGATGTGTACAGCAGAATCCAGGTGACCTAAATGACTGTTTACCACATTGTGCCAACGACTGTCATCTGGACTTAATCCACTTACAGCCAGAATCTGACAAACAGGAACCAGGAATCATGAGGGGGTTTATTCTCACGTCCCAATCTGAGGATGACAAGAAACGGAATCCTCCACGAATGAAACAGGTAAATACTCTGATGAGACGGAGGAAGGTCGGTCGATGTGTTTTCAGCAGAGAGAGAGAGCATCTAGAAACTACAAAAAAAAAACAATAATATTCAATCCAAACTTGAATTTTAATTATCTTACATGTCAAAATTCATTTTTAGCCTAATTTACAGAGTTTCTTGGCTCAACACAAAGATATTCTGTGTTTCAATTTGAAGCTTCATAATAAAAAAAGAAAAAACTTCTCTAATTCCCTGTTTGTAACAAAAGAAGAAGTTTGGTTCAGTGAAGTGAACATTTTGTAACGTTTAAAACCATTTTAACCAAATTCAATTGGAGGGAACCTGGTTTTGTTTTTCCCAGAATCCCAGCTGACAGAAACGATTCCCATGAATTCAGGGGTTGAACTTTCAGGATCTTATCTGCTTCCATCTCAGTCCCCAACACAAAGGAGCATCTGATACATCGGCGGTCGGAACGCTCTCACTTTGGAGCTCGGCCTGGAGCAAAAATTCAGGAAGACGAAAAAAGACAGAACCTCCGTTTTTAGAGGAAGAAAAACCAGAAAAAAGTGAAAATGACACAAGAAAACAACGGCGTCAGTTCAGGAGCAGGAACGCTGCTATCCATGTGGGAATTTCTGTGGGAAATCATGATATATGTGGTCATCAGCAGGTCCTTTTAAAGCCCCGCCCATTAAAAACAGCAGTGGGACAGTGGGTGTTTCAGGAGAAGAAGCAAAAAAAAAACATTCCTTATTTTAAAGTCTTAGTCCCAATGGAAAGTCGAGGCGCGCCAAGGTCAAGGACCGGGGAAATGTTCGTGCATATTTTTATCTATGGGCATGCTGCAGGTCAAAATAAACACACAACACGTTTCTTTTCTGTTATCTCACCAATACTTCGTGATACACTGACACACACAACAATGGTCCTTGAGGTGACACACCTGCGCTCCTCTTTAGGGACCCTTCATGGACCCCAAAAACCTGAAGAACCCGGACCATAGGCAGTATATATAGAGAACTGGACTGATCAACCCCTCCCGCCTCACGTTCCAAACAGGAAGTGTCCGCTGGTTGCCAAAATCCCATAGAAACATCTATTCCAGTCTTCTGTTTGTCAGAATAACCATTCTTGCTCTGATATCTCTTTTAAACGTGTTCTTGCTAAGATTATTTATATATATATTTTATCAATAGTTAATCAAGTCATAAACTAGCCAATCAGATCCTTCAATAAGAGCATGTTCAAAGTGTTTGAATCGCTTCTTGCTAAAGTCGTTTGGTCCCAAAATGATGAAATTGGGTGAAATCTCTACCAGAGGTAACAGCCTTGTTTTGTTCATCTCTATTTATGTCAACACGCAGTACCGGTAAACCCCCCCCATACGGGTGCATACAACCCAGAACGGAGGCCACTTCCATTCAGCGCCCTCGTTATGGTGTGGTTCACGCCAGACGCGGAGCGCCGCGGTCCCCCGCGGACGGTCCACGTCGTGCAGCGGATCGTTTCGGCGTCTGCTCTGCTTTGTGCGCGACCGATCCACATCAAATCTGGCAGGAAGTTACATTAAGATCCATGAGAAAATAAGGTTTATTTTCAAATTATAACCAGTTTTTCACCATAAAACACAGCGATTGACAAATGTGATCATGTTTTTGTATCTAAAAAGACTCTAGAGATGAAAATAAACAAACAATAACAACACACAAACACCGTCAGAAACGCCTGTCGACTGTTGTGGAAAAATGCACGTCATGTGGGAATTTCAGGAGAGGACAGATGCCGCCCTCACTCCGCTTAGCTTCCCCTTAGCTTCCGTCTAGCTTCCACCTAGCTTCCCCTTAGCTTCGGCTTAGCTTCCACCTAGCTTCCACTTAGCTTCCCCTCAGTTTCTACCTAGCTTCCGCTTTGCTTCCGCTTAGCTTCCCCTTAGCTTCCACCTAGCTTCTGCTTAGCTTCCGCTTAGCTTCCTCTTAGCTTCCGTCTAGCTTCCACCTAGCTTCGGCTTAGCTTCCCCCTAGGTTCCGCTTTGCTTCCGCTTAGCTTCTGCTTAGCATCCATTTAGCTTCTCCTTAGCTTCTACCTAGCTTCTGCTTAGCTTTCTCTTAGCTTCCACTTAGTTCCGCTTAGTTTCCTCTTAGTTTCCGTTTAGCTTCTGTTTGGCTTCCGCTTAACTTCCCCTCAACTTCCCCTTAGCTTCCACCTAGCTTCCACCTAGCTTCTGCTTAGCTTCTGCTTAGCTTCCTCTTAGCTTCCGTCTAGTTTCCACCTAGCTCAGGAGTAGGGAACCCTGGTCCTCGAGAGCCACATTCCTGCATGTTTTCCACCATACCCTGCTCTGACATGTTCTTATTGGCTGAACACACCTGAACCAGGTAATCAGTGTAGGGACTCATGACAATTACCTGGGTATACCTGGGTATATATCCCCATTTATTTTTTAGCTTGAACACAATCATAATAAACAACTTACGTTTTATTTCGTGCATCAAATAATTGAAAATTCTTTGTAAATCAGTGATATTATATCGTTCAGATGTATTGACAGCAGTTTAATATGAATTATCTGTCATATTCAGTGTTAACTATAGTAACCATAAACAGCAGGGCCACTATAGTGCAAAATGGTTGAATTAAATAACTCAAGAAGCTGCCAGACACGTTGATGTAACATAAGGTGAAATGATGGGATTAAAGGTGGAGCGTTTCTCCCGTTCAGGAATTCCTGGAGGGACTGATGAATGCTCTGAAGAACAGAGGACGGTTTGATCCGAGCCTTAACCATCTCCAGAAGTTTCTCTGGAAAGGGTTCGATCCTCCAAGACTCAAATCTGGATCATCTCCAGACACCGGAGGGTTGCGTCACCCTAAAATCCTTCTGTCGGTTTTGGAGCCCCCTCCTCCCGTCCATCACCTCCACATTTTCCAGCTCCTCTTCCTCAGAGTGGGCGGGGCAGCTTAACGAGATCCCCCGCCGCTAATCAGCAGGCAGGCCTCCCATTGGCCGAAAGGCTGGAGTCCGGCCCATAGCTGGAGGTTGGCATGGCAACAACACTGATTGACGCTGACAGGTTGTTGCTACACATAATGGGATTACAGAGACGGGCAGCAGAGTGGCAGCTTGAGCGTGAAGGCGGGGCTTTTGTGGGAGCACAGCGAGAACGCCGCTGGCAGCGTTTTCTATTTAAGGTCAATGTTTTCTGCTAGAGCAGGTTACATCCACATGTTTAATCAGGACGGTTCTGAGTTTGATGGGCCAGAGTTCTGCTGGAACCACTAACCACCCAGAATGCATCGCTTCATCTGTGATATGAACCTGATCTTTCTGTCCTCATTGATCAACGTCTCATTCCTCACATGTTCTGTGTTTGTCTAAAGCAGGAATCTGCAACCTGTGGGAAGCTAAAATAAAGATTTTTTCAAATTAAGAGTCACCAATTTATCACTTAACAACATTGGTGACATATATATATGTGTACACTGACAAAAACTAAAGGATCACTTTAAAGAAACACATTAGATCATCAGATCTCAATATGAAGTTGGATATCTATCCAAACAACAACAGGTCAGTGTTTTTGGAACTAAAGGATGTCAAGTCTTTTAATGAAATAAAAGTTTTCAGTCTACAGAGGCTCAGTTGTGTCGACACAATCAAATCAGAGTGAAATGAAGATGTGACAGGCTAGTCCATTTCTCCAAAACTCTAAATGCTTTTCAGTATCTTGTGCCCCCCACGAGCTTTATGCATGCTTGACAACGTGGCGCATGCTCCTAATGAGACGACCAATGGTGTCTTTGGCATTTCTCCAGATCTGTGTGGGCATCCCTGAGCTGTTACAGTCTGAGGAGCAACCTGGCGGCGCCTAATGGACCCAAACATAATGTCCCAGAGATGTTCTATTGGTTTTAAGTCAGGGATGGTGAAGGCCATTCTATTGTTTAATTCTTCATCCTCCAGGTACTGCCTGCAGACTCTTCCACGTGAGGCCGGGCATTGTGGTGCATTAGGAGAAACCAGGACCTACTGCACCAGCGTAGGGCTGACAATGGTTGAAGGATTTCATCTGGATACCTTATGGCAGTCAGAGCACCATTTCCTAGGCAGGAGAGGTCCTTTAAGACCTTTAAAGCAACAGGATGTAGGAAAACAGATGATTGCTCCTCAGATTAGACCAGAGAAGATTCTGTTTTTGTCTTGCATTGTTTAAAACCTTCAGCTGGAGAACCTCAGCTGCATTGGGATCCATCCATCCATCATTTTATCATCATCTATCTATCCATTCATTCACTCATTCATCCATCCATCATCCGCCCATCATTTTATCCTTCATCCATCATCATCCATTAATTAATTAATTAATTCATCCATCCATCTATCCATCCATCATCTGCCCATCATTTTATCCATCATGCATCCATCCATCCATCATTTTATGCTTCTTCCATCATCCATTAATTCATTCATTCATCCATCATCCATCCATCCATTCATTAATTCATCAATCCATCCATTCATCCATCCATCCATCCATCCATCATTTTATCATCATCCATCCATCCATTCATTCATTCATTCATTCATCCATCCTCCATCCATCCATCCATGCATCCATCCATCATCCATCCATCATCCATGCATCCATCCGTCCGTCCGTCCATCCATCCATCATCCATCCATCCATCCATCCATCCATCATCCATCCATCCATTCATCCGTCCATCCATCCATCCATCCATCCAACCATCATCCATCCATCATCCATCCATCATCCATCCATCCATGCATCCATCCGTCCGTCCATCCATCCATCCATCCATCCATCCATTCATCATCCATCCATCCATCCATCATCCATCCATCCATCCATTCATCCATCCATCCATCCATCATCCATCCATCCATCCGTCATCCATCCATCCATCCATCCATCCAACCATCATCCATCCATCATCCATCCAACCATCATCCATCCATCATCCATCCATCCAACCATCATCCATCCATCCATCCATCCAACCATCATCCATCCATCATCCATCCATCCATCCATCATCCATCCATCCATGCATCCATCCGTCCGTCCGTCCATCCATCCATCCATCCATCATCCATCCATCCATTCATCCATCCATCCATCCATCCATCCATCATCCATCCATCCATCCATCCACCATCCATCCAACCATCATCCATCCATCCATCCATCCATCATCCATCCATCATCCATCCATCCATCCATCATCCATCCATCCATGCATTCCATCATCCATCCATCCATCCATCCATCCATCCATCCATCATCCATCCATCCATCATCCATCCATCCATCCATCCATCATCCATCCATCCATCCATCATCCATCCATCATCCACATCCCATCCATCCATCCATCCATCATCCATCCATCCAATCCAACCATCCATCCATCCATCCATCCATCCATCCATCCATCCATCCATCCATCCTCCATCCATCCATGTTCTTAACATCTTCACATCTTTTTAGGGTCACATGGTTGCTGGAGCCTATCCCTGCTACTGTTGTCCAGTCTATTGCAGTCTGAACAGCTGAATAAATCCCTTTTTCTGAATTTATTTCTGATTCTAGGAAGTTCTCTACTCCTGAGGTCTCCAAATGATCGACATTATTCTTGGTTTAGTCCACCTCAGTCTTTGGTTGTTTCATGAGAGCAAACCAATCCAGAAGACGGGGGGAGCTGGATGGTTCAGGAGAGTTCCAACACATTTGACCCAAATCCACAGGACAGTCCCAGAGAGTTAAGACTCATGGGGTGAATTCTGGAGGACCAACCCAATAATGATGGTGGTGGGGGTCCCCCTATAATCAAAACAAGGCACCCCAGCATCCAGGAGTCGAGCAAACACGGGGCCCTGCACCGCCCCTCTGGCTTCACCAGCGCCATCACTGGGACAGGAGGGGGCTGTGCACGTGCTCAGTGAGAGCCCGCCTCCCACTGCCCCGCCGTGCGCGTCCATCATGAAGACCGAGGGCCGTTCTCCACGTGAACGCTCTCCGACAGGTTTGCTGTGAAAAAAAGGAGCCGGAGTTTATGGAGAAAGAAAAGAAAAGAGGCGGGCAATGAGGCGGAAAGAAAAGAGGGATTTAAGAATGGACAGAGGTGATGAATGAAGATGAAAAGAGGGATGAATTATTGAGGAGAGGGAGAACGGGGGAACGCGTGCAGGGAGGAGGAGAAAGAAGAAGGAGTGAGGAAAAAAGGAGGTGAAACACGGCTCAAACCTAATTACACAGATTAATGTGGCGTGCAGAGAGCGGTTACCCAGAGAGACAGAGGGACTATTACACTGCAGGATGCTCCACACTCTAATGTTAATGGATGACCGGCCCTCTCTCTCTCTCTCTCTCCTGTCAGCTCTCAGTGACTCTCGCTCGCTCTCGTTAGACGTGTCAAAGCCGTAACTCCTTCCCTCCGTTCCTTCCTCTTTTCTCACCGGTTAACTTTGATTCATTTGGTTTTATTGAAATTAATTGCAGTTCAGTAATTTGGCTGAAAAATATAACACCTCCTGGAAGTCGCTGAGTCATGGGGGAGGGGCAGATACTTAGCAACTTTTAGGAGCAAATACTTGAAAAAGAGAATTCAGTTTAATTATCTCTGACTCCCTGTTTAGCTTTTATGACTTTAAACCCAAACTTATATTTTCCAGAGTATAAGTCACACTTTAGGAAGACCAAATCGCATCAACGTGATTCCCGCCTCAAATTCCCGCCGCGTTTTTCTTTTAATCAGATTTGATGCTCGATGTGTTCATAAACTAGATGCTCCTGCTGCGTGTGGGAGGAGCTACCGTCAAGCTTTTCATCTCATAGATCAGGGGTCTCCAACTGGCGGTCCGGGTCCGGACCCCAAGACCCTTTCATCCGGACCGCCAAGCATTTTTAATAAAAAGTACAATTTTTCAATCATCTTTATACGGCGATTTTTGAACAAGCGCCCGCGAGGACAGCTACGTTTAGACTGGGGTCCTTAAACCGGCAAAAGCTCAAAGCGGCGTTCTAATGTTTACAGAGTTGGAACGTAAAGTCAGCGCGAGCAGACAACAGACAGACGGTAAGCCCGAGTGCTTTAAAGTGACTGACTAAATGGATTAATTATGAATAATTTTTTAGGTACGTTTATATTAACTGTTGCACTTTAAGTGAAATCCAGCATAATGTTAGTTTGTGAAAGAGCACACATTGCACTACAAGGAAGCAAGTTTATTAGGAATTTTTTTTTACTCTACAATGTATGAACATGTATGTATTTTTGTACATAAATGAATGAGAGAAATACTGGTTGAGACAACAAGCTAAAAGAGTTCTTTGCTAATTTAACTACACATTGTGATGAAATAAAAGAACAGAAAAGTCAAATATTGTCTGTATGTTTTTGCATGTTCGGACCCCGGTCTACGAAGCGGACAGAGATACTGGACCTCTCGCCAAATTAGTTGGGGACCCCTGTCATAGATGTATCGACCATAAATCTCATCAGAAGAGCTCTACAAAAGCATCGGTAATCCCGCCTCCATTTCATGACATCATTCAGTCTTTTTTTTACCCTTTCTCCGTCTGAATGGCGGCGCTTTCAGTGGTACTTCTGTCTCAGTAACCCAGTGGCAGTCCCACGTTCGTCAGAGAGAGGAAAATATTCAAATAAGAATAATGAAAATGTCTAAATGCAAAAATGAAAACCCACATGGCGGACTCCTTGTTCTGTTTTTTTTTCCCGCCATGTGGTGGTTCTGCTCACCGTTCCTTCATTTTATTTTATTTTTTTCAGTCTTTATTTTACAAAGAGCTTCAGCTGAACTTGCCACGCCTTTCCTGTCTCTACAGGAACCCAGAAGGGCCATGTGGCTGCATTTTCTGTATGCGGAAGCAAATCGGTTGCACCGCTCTCCCGCATGCGCGAACCATACGTCACTTCCGCTAAAGCAGTTTACGGTCTTTGGACGGTAACAACAATAATAACCTCGTAGGATGTTAATATAGCTCACAAAATTTTTTCTCATAGTGAAAACATTCACTTATTGTTGAATAAACGAAAGAAAAAAAGACACGTTAGGGATAAAGACCTTACAATCTTAAAGTGACTACAACTGACTACAGATGTTTTCTTCTTCTGCAGTTTTACATGACGGCAGTTTACTCCCTAAGCTAAGAGGAAACAGCGCCACTTCAAAACACTTTATTTTATCCGGTAATCCAAATTCGTTTTTAACAGTAACTCGGTGGCTTTTTTTCGCACAGTAATCCAGTCAGGAGAAGCTCTCGGGTGTTCAGAAAAACATAAATTCTTGTGATGAAGACGTTTTACTGTTTGGAAATGACTCCGTCGTATAGTGGGCGAAGAGCGGAAGTGACGTATGGTTCGCGCATGCGGGAGAGCGGTGCAACCGATTTGCTTCCGCATACAGAAAATGCAGCCACAGGCCACACAACTCCCAAAATAACAGAACCAGGAAGTTAGTCACAGTAAAGTTTGTTTTGAGAAGCATCTTCTTCTTCTTCTTCTTCTGCAGTGGTGTCAGCAGCAAGCAGCGCCTCTAGTGGTTGTTAGCTGGAAACAACCACTAGAGGCGCTGCTAGTGGGGAAAATAACTAATATATATAAATATTAGGGCTGTGAATGTAAACACACGTGACTAAAAATAAATACATTATTTATTAATGGAAAATAACTACACCTCACGAAAAAACAGGCCGTCTCTTTGCCTCAGCGTCCCACTTTCCCACGTGTTGCCACGGTAACACGACCAAGCGTCGCTGAGCCTCGACTCCATTGGCAAAAGAAAGTGATATAAATACTGACGGTCGTGATTGGTTAAATAAATCATCAGTTCAGAACATTCAGGTTACGTGGCAAAAGTTTTTTTTTTTTTTTTAGGTCTGCAGGTTCATTTCTTATGCTGTATGTCAGCATCTCCATTTTCTTGGAGTAAAACTGCAGACATTAAAGTCTTTAGAGTTTTGATTATCTTATTATTGATGTGCTTTGTATTCACAAGTTACATTTCTGGGTAATTACTTAATATATTTAAACATTTTGGACAATAAAAATGACGGGAAAATTCTCTTTCTGGCCTGTTTTTGTTCAAAAGACACAGAAGGAAACATTGTGATTACTCATGATTAATCACAACACAAATGTGATTAATCTGATCATTTCTTTTAATTGATTGACAGCATTAAATATAATCAGACGTTCTAAATGTACAGTTTTTTGTGTGATTTCATATGTGATTATTCGTGGATAATAAGTGATCTAACTAAAAGAAAATATTGAGATTTATTTTTTCCCACTTCTATGATTCATTTGGTAATTTTTCAAAATCCATTTCCAGACAAATATTCTTTTAAATCTCATATAAATCGCTCCTGAGTGAAAGTTTATTCTCATAAAACTGGTTCTTATCTTTTGTTCTGTTTTTTTAGCCAAAAGTGAGAAATGTGGCATTAAATGAAAACATCTATTTCCGCAGGTAAGCTTGTTTTTAATGCTGATACTAACTAATATCATTTTTAGGTAAACAAATGTTCAGGATGAAGTCTTGCAGATCAGCTGAGAGTTTGAGGAAACCTGCAGGTTCTTCTTCACCTTTGACCCTGAAAGTTTCCAGATTCTGAAACGTTTCTCCTCCATTTCATCTGTTCTTCACACCCGCGTCTGGATTCCTCCCCCCACCCCCAGCGTTTCTTTCTCCATCTAATTTTTCAGTGATTACCTCATGCCCCGCCCCCCCCCCCCCCCCACATGCGCGCGTGATGACTCATACTTTTGTTTCTCGGCGCTCTTCAGCTGCTCGGAATGGCGTGGAGCGCTCAGGGTGACAATGACACACAGAGGCTTTAATTCATGGAGATGGGGGGTTGAGAGGAGTTCGCAGAGGGTTAATGGGGGGTGGGGGGGTGCTGACATGCATGAGAGCACAGAAAAGAGAGCCCCGCCCCCTCCTCCTCCTCCTCCCTCTCTTTCTCCCTGGTTGTTCTGTCTTTTGCTTCGTTGTCTCCATCTTTCCCGCCTTTTCTCCGGTTCCTCTGTTGGTTCTGGCGTCCGGTGAGCAACCTGTGGAGAGGGGAGGGAGGGGGCGCTCGCCATGACTGCGTCTTTTATGCTTTCATCAGTTATTATTAATGACAGGGCGAGATGAATCTGAGGCGATTTTTGTTTTTTTCTCACCATCACGATCAAAACAGAAACTTTATTTGTCGTTTTCCCTCCTGCACGTCTCACACCTCCTCGCACCGTCGGCCATCTTGTTCTCATGACAACAGCGAAGACGAAAACACAACAAGCGAGGATGGCGTCACAACATGGCGCCACGCTGCCAGCAGGCGCTCGCCGTTTCATGCGATGATGCTCTCCGTCACGCCGCTCCTCCTCTCCGTCTTCCTCCTTTCTCCCATCTTCCATCCCCCCCCCTCCTCCCCTCCCCTCTCTGTTATTCCACCAGTCAACATTGATTACATATTGAAGTTAATCCCTGCTAAACTGCTTCACTTAAAGCCCTCCCGCTCCCACCAATCACAGCGCAGCGTGCTGCCGACGGAGGATCCAAACTGCATCCCCATTGGCCGTGGCGGGCCTGTGTGGCGCTGCACGTGCGCGGCGCCGTGTCGGAGAACCGGGAGCTGGGATGGGAGAGCGGGAAAAGAGTCTGACAGTTACGACTGACGAACACACACGGACTCACACACACACTCTCTCATCCGTGTCGCTGGCATAAGGACACACACAGGCTCCTTAATGAGAGGCCCCGCCCCCTCAGCTAGCAACACTCACTTCAGCGACGCGTCTTGATCAGAAGCTGCAGCTGAACGTTTAGTCTTCCTCCTTTGACTAAAGTTTGATCTCGAGAACATCCAACCCTCTGATCTGCTCGTTTCTAGTTCGGTCTCTTTTGTTTCCCAGAATGCACTGCCACCAGACACTCTGCGTTTACGCCGGTAACGCAGAACGGAGGCCGCTTCCATTTGGCGTCCTCGTTAAGCTATGTTGTAGCTCACACCAGGCACAGAGCGCCGCGGTCCTCCGTGGAGGGCTCGCGGAGGACCGCGGCGTGCAGTGGACGACCGTTTCCGCGTCTGTTACAGAGAACTCGCCATTTCGGCGATCCGCATCAATTCTGGCAGGAAGTTACATTTAGACACACGAGAAAATAAGGTTTATTTTCAAAATATAACCAATTTTTTACTATAAAACACCACAAACGACAAATACAATCATGTTTTTCTGTCTAAACTGACTGTAGAGATGAAAATAAATATACAACCACAACACAAACACACACTGTCTCAACAACAGATAAATTAAAGGACTGTAGACATGCTAACTACTTACTTCTTCTCAGAAGAAACACGAGGTCTTAGTTTTAGGTTATTAACTTATCCATGATGCAAAAACAAAAACAAAAAAAGCTCTGTTGCTAGTGTGAATCTAGCATAGTGGGCACATTCTGGAGCGTGTCCCCCTATGGGGACCCCTGGCTTGTACCAGGGTTTGTGGTGGGAAGAACCCTAACCCTCCCGCCCTCTAATAGAGGGTAGGATCTGAACACCTGTTCTCCTAACCCTAACTCCCAGGTGATGGTGGGCTGCTTGTTTGTGGCTGAGGGCTTTCTGGGGGGGCACCACGTGGTACGGCGTGGCACCACGTGGCGCTTGCCCCCTGGCTGGGCTGGAGCTTGCACTCCCTTTGCTCCTACGCCTCCCGTTCTCTGGCGTTGGGGGGCCCCTGTGGCGGTCATACTGGCTCTGGTCTGGGCAGTTGGCGTGGTGGTGTTGGGGGCCCCTCTAACATTCCTCTCTTCTGTCCTCTTCTTTTTCTTCAGCCAGTCCAAGGGGTTTATATAAATAAGCACCTTGTGTGTCAGAAGATCCCCTATTGTAACGGTTAATGTTTCCAACACGAAACACCTTCACCTCTTATCTCTTTATCAGCTGTTAGACAGGACAAGTTAGAAACTGTTTGTTTGTAGAGTTCTCTTTTTTCATTGTTGGTGAGTTAAGTGAAGCGTGACAACAACTTGGTTTGCAGAAGTCTAAAAGGCCGTTTGGTGGAAGTTGGCGCCGACCTGTTGTGGTCACTAACAGTCTGAAGCTACGTTCACACCACCTCGGCAACACGCCTCCACAGGACCACTTCCAACAAGAAGTGAACGAGTTTCAGGCTTCAAAACATTTTGGGATCTACGTCCAAAATGCACAGTCTCTAAAGGAATGGTTTGTAGGTCGACAGTTTGAGTCCTGCTGAGTCCCCCTGTTTTCAGGAATTCACCCCTCAGTCGTGTGGCTGGGCTTTAATTACAAAACATGTCAGATTCAGATGTTTTTAAGACCTGATTGGCTGATGATGATTTCATCGTTGTACGATTGGACCAACACAAGTGGAGCACTACCTGTGATGAATCCAGGAGGTCGGACTTCCCCGCCACAGATCAGTGTGTGATCGTCTGCTTGAACGAACCTTTAAGTGTGAAAACTGGATTTTCTCTTGAGGTCGTCTTGTGTGTCTTCCTTTTCCTCTCATATCCATAACTGTCTACTCATGCAGACATAATTTACTGTCCCCTCAAGCGTTTTATCTCGCAGTTCCCTGAGCTACTGACTCAGCACCACCTCCACGCTTTCATTCCAGTTATATGACCGGCATTATTTGATATCCCCATTTTAAAGTTCTGAATTCAGTTTCTAAGACCTCTTTACTGCTGCTGCACAGCTCCACTCATCATCTCTGTTAGCGTTCTTATTTATGGTCCCACGTCATCTCACAGTTGGTGGTGACGGGCTCGTTTTCCAGGGACACCGATGACCTCTGACTTCATAGAGCACGCTCGTTCTCCACCCATTCCCTCTTTAGCACTTTTCCTTTTTCGTCCGCTGACATGGACGACGCTGTTGCGTCTCCACGAGAGCGGGTCCTTGAAGAAGGTCGGATCGATGCTCGTTGATTCAAGCCCTGTGGGGTAAATTTACGCTTCTGCCCCGGGGGAACGGGATATTATCTGCTGCCAAGCAGAACAAACGGGTTCAAGAAGACATCCACTTTGTAGCTACAAGCCTCCTGAATGATTATCTTGTTGCTGCTGATTTGTTGTTTGGTTGACGGGTAATTATCACCGTTGGCTGTGAACCAGATTGCCGCTAAAGAAAACCTTGAACCCGGTCAGCCTCCCCCAGGGTCAACTTATCTGGAAAAGAAAACAATAGAGCTAACGATCAATCAACGGATCCGGAACATTCATCCCTCCATTTTCTAAAACGACAGAATTCTGTTCAGGATCCTGGGGTTGCTGGAGCCTATCCCACTCCAGAGATGGTGGGGAACACTGGAGAGTTTGATAGTCCATCACAGAGCGCCCCCAAACAAGAAAATCCGTACAAATGTGGAACTGGACCAAAGGTATTTACCAGAGGTTGGGACAAAACATCAGAGATGCAACCAAAATCGACGGGTAAATGGTGATCTTTGCTTTCTGGTTCAGCTCTCTCTCTCTCTCTCTTCACCACAACACACCGGTAGAGTGACTGCGTAACAATCTCATGCTCCAATCTTTCCTCACTCATGAACAAGACCCCAAGATAATCCTGTGGTCTCCAAACCAGATCCCCTCCGGTCTCTGGCTGCACCTTTCTGTCCATAAAGACTGCGAACAGAACCGGTGTTAAAGAGCAGTCCTGCCAGAGTCCAACAGGTACCGGCAACAGGTCTGACTTACTGCCGGCTACGAAGACCGAGCTCCTGCTCCGGACAGTCCTCAGTGAGGCCCCCTGGACCCCGTACTCCCACAGAACACCACAGGGAAACACATATGGACCTCCAGGACGGGAACTGCTCTGTTGTTCTTGGATCTGAGGTCCGACTCTCCTGTACCCTCATGGTAAACCCCGTGTGCTATCATAGGGACATTGACGTTGGGAGTGGGGTCTTTTGGACCCCACAAGACAGCACGATGAAGTTTCTCATTCAACGATTTTCGATCTTCATTGGTGTCCAATGACAGACATTTACTGGAATTGTATAAAATATCCTTGTTAAGATCAAATACAGAACAAACATTAAAAGTTGTTTCAATCCGGAGCTGTTGGAGCTAAAAACAACCAAGTCGTCTGCATACATCTGATGATTTACTTTAAAACCACCAACCATGCAACCGGTTTGAGATGCATTCAGGTCCTTCGACAGGTCGTCCACATACAGGTTAAAAAGAAGTGGGATGTATACGATATAGATTATATCGTGAAATATATCGTGATATCGTGATTATATCGTGAAATATATCGTGATATCATGATTATATCGTGATATCGTGATTATGTCGTGAAATATATCGTGATATCGTGATTATATCGTGAAATATATCGTGATATCGTGATTATATCGTGATATCTATCGTGATTATATCGTGAAATATATCATGATATCGTGATTATATCGTGAAATATATCGTGATATCATGATTTTATCGTGATATCGGGATTATGTCGTGAAATATATCGTGATATCATGATTATATCGTGACATCGTGATTATGTCGTGAAATATATTGTGATATCGTGATTATGTCGTGAAATATATCGTGATATCGTGATTATATCGGGAAATATATCGTGATATCATGATTATATCGTGATATCGTGATTATATCGTGAAATATATTGTGATATCGTGATTATATCGTGAAATATATCGTGATTATATCGTGATTATATCATGATATCGTGATTATATCGTGAAATATATCGTGATATCATGATTATATCGTGAAATATATCATGATATTGTGATGATATCGTCTTAACATCCCTAAAAATGTAAGCAAGAACTCAGGGTAAATCTTAAAAACACAGATGATTTCTTCCATCTGATCAGTTTGGTTTTCTGTCTTTATAAATTGCTGTGATCAAAAAACCAGGTTGAAGAGGCACTAAGGGGCGGATCTTGGTCTGACTTGGACTTGTTTATTTCGCCCTCTTTGGGCTTTAATGTTAGCTTGCATTTAGCTATTTTCTGTTATCTTTGCCTCATGGTTCCAGACTGAACTCACCTGGTCCAGGTAAGCTGTCGAGCGTAAAGCTGTGATAAATGGAGAAGAAGTGTGGTGGGTCTGGAGGACCCGGGTCGCTCTGATGCAGACTCTCTGAGGGAGAAACTTGTGACCAACAAATTCAGCTTCCCTCAAGGCAGAGCTGCACTTTAAGAGATCCAGTTCACAACTCTGTTAATCTGACCGCATCTTAAACTAAAGTAGAGCGTGTAATGGAGGGATGGGGGGCAAAGACAGCACACTAGTGACTGTTTGATCATTTTGTCGTCACTTGTGAAGCTTTATCCCGTTTCCTGCTCTAAATCTGCCTGTCCCGTATGAAGGATGGTAACCAGCCGCCTCTGCTGCAGCCACACACGAGGCTGATGGTCGCTCTGTCCTCAAGCCAACTCCCTCCCATTCATCACCCATCTGTCGTGTTACCCATCTGTCTGTCTCCATCAACACCTCTCTCCAGTTTACCCCACAGACCCACGCTTGTGGGCGTCGTCTCTTCCTGGTTGTTTTCCCGGCGCGCCGTGTCCTCCCGTTCCCTCGTCTGCATCATTTTCCGACACGCCGCTGCCACCGGAGCCTGGGGGCTCGCTCCAGACAACCTCTCTGTCTGCTGACATCCAGACGACATTGGACTGTGTGTGTCAGCGCTCGACGGGGAGGGGGGCGGGTTTGTCCTCCAGTTTTGTGTTCACCGGGGATGGATGCAAAAAAAGACCAGATGGAGAAGAAAAGACACAAGTCATCGAGTCAGAAATGAAATTCAGCAGCTCCCCGTGACGTGGAGAGACCTGGAAACGCTGCTGCTGCTTTTCATTGTGTTGATGCAGATTATGAAGTTACTCCGTTTAGATGAACTCAAGATACCACGGCTCACATCCACTGCTCCACTCTGTTACCTTTTCACGGACTCAACAGCCCATTGATGTAAATATTGAATTGGCTAATTGCATGGCAGCAGCTCAATGCGGAGCAGCATGTGGTGAAAATGACCAGCTGTGAGTTTAAATGAGAAATGAAGAGCTTTACCATCAAAGAGAAAAACCATGCGAGTGTGCAGAAGACGCCGTCTGGTTTGAAGACGTGTCTGCCACCAAAAACGATTCTTACTGTTCGGCCTTGTCCCCATGCGACTCGTCTCTGCTGCCGTTTGAGCTCCATCTTGATGAACCTCAAACCAAGTGAAAAAAGTTGAAACAGCTGCAGTTTGAGACATTTGTAACCATGGCAACGTCCCGTTTCTTGACCCTTACGATGTTCGGTTTGGGTCTTGGCCGGTTTTCCTGAATGTCTTCATGCTTGAAGGACTTCAGGTGAAGTTCTGAGAAGTTCTCACACTCCTCAGCATTCCTGGGAAGTTCTATGCCAGGTTACTGGAGAGGAGAGTCTGTCCGATAGTCAAACCTCTGATCCAGGAACAACAGTTCGGTTTCCGTCCTGGTGGTGGAACAGTGGACCAGCTCTACACCCTCTTCAGGTTCTGGAGGGTTCGTGGGAGTTCAATCATCCAGTCCAGATGTGTTTTGTGGATTTGGAGAAGGCGTTCAACCACATCTTTCACTGGGTCTTGTGGAGGGTGCTCTGGGAGTGCGGGGTCCGGGGAGCCTTACTGTCCGGTCTCTGCATGACCAGAGCAGGAGCTCGGCAGTAAGTCAGACCTGTTCCGGGTGTATGATGCACTCCGGCAGGTCTGCCCTTTATTACCGGTTCAGTTCATAGTCTGTATGGACAGAATTTCTAGGCACAGCCAGAAACCAGAGGGGATCTGATCTGGTTTGGAGACCACAGGATTTCATCTCTGCTCTTTGCAGATGATGTTGTTCTATTGGTTTCAAGTCAAGACTTCCAGCATTTATTTAAGCAGTTTGCAGATGAGAGTGAAGCGACTGGGATGAGGGTCAGCACCGCCAAGTCTGAGGTGGAGGAGTTTACATTCATTGAGGTCTTGCTCACGAGTCAGGGAAGATTGGAGTGTGAGATCAACAGGCAGATTGGAGCGGCGTCCGCCGTTATGCTGTTGTTGCACCGGTCCGTCGTGGTAAAGAGAGACCCAGAAAGTAAAGCTCTCAACTTACCGGTCGATCTGTGTTCCAGTTCTCACCTGTGATCATGAGAGAAAGAACGAGATCCCGACTGCAAGCGGCTGAAATGAGTTTTCTCTGGATGGTTATATAATTCTAAGAGTTGATCTATGTGTCGCATCCAACCGCCAAACCGCTGTTCTCCACTTCAGAATCTGCTGGAATGACGTTCATTACGAGAAACTCAGTCTCTGTGTTCTGCTGCCCCGTAAACGTTTTCTTACAATGTTTTTATCAAACATCATCTGAACTGAAACACTTGGACTGTTCATCTGTTCGCCATGAATGTTTCTGGGAGTTTTATGAGGAAGTTTTCCAATTATATAAATGTTTTTTTCTAAACGTGTCTCAGAATAACTTCCTAAACCTTCACGGTTTTCTCCAGACACGTTTGTTGCAGCTCAGTCTTTGTGCCACTAGGTGCCTCCACAATCTTTTCATCCTTTCACATGAGAATTCCAAATGTTTCCCTCCAGCAGAGACGCTCAGGTGCTTGAACCGAACCCTGAAGGGACAGACTTCATTACAACAAACACCTCTGAGACCTTGTGTGCCCCAAAGTCATTTTCTCAGACACGATGTACCTGTGCTGCGTACCACTTCAGCAGCTTCAATTTATTTACTTTTCTAATCTAAACACTTTATTGATCCACTCGGCACTAAACGGTACAAAAGTGAAAGGCGGGTGAAAGCTTTAAACCAGATGATTCCAACCGAGTTCCTCACATCTTCTTCGATGATGCAAAAAGCTGCGACTTTAACCTGGGAAATATCCCACCCTGTCATATTAGCAATAACAGCTGCGTTGCCATGACAACGACAATCAATACCCAGCGGCGCGCCTTCCAGTGATCGGCAGAGATTAATCAGATCCCAGTTCAGCCCAAACAGACCGGCTCTTTATGCAGTAACCCTCCAAACATGATGGAGAACATCGTGTTGGAACCAAACACGGATTATCTGTCAGGTCGGGACGCCGCTGGTGACCTGTTCTGAAAGAGAGGCTTTTACTGCCGACGGAAAACACTCAAGAAAAGGTGAATATTTGAGGCACCAGTTATCCTGTGCAGAATGTTTTAGGACTGAGGGAAGAAAACCTGAGCGCCCGATAAAAACTCAGACACCGAGGGCTAATGTAGCTAACGTGTAGCTAATGTAGCGGTGTCTGACAGCTGTTTATTAACTTGTTACTAACAAGGTTGGGAGTTAGCATAGTCACACTAGCTAATGTTTCTTTTAGCTGACTGAGTCAGGTTTTTTTTTTACTTTTTACAAACAAGGTTGAGAAATACAGGTGTTTTAGACATGCTAACGCCGCTAATGTTTAGCATGTTACAAACAAGTTGTAAAGTTCCTGTTTCTGTGGTTAATAAAGTCTGAGTGACAGACGGACTCATCTCTGACTCTTCCATCAACCTTAATGCGCCTCATAGTTCAGTGTCCTTTAAATATGACAAATGTTAGAAAACAGACGACTCATTACAGACGACTTGTTACAGACCACTCGTTACAGACCACTCGTTAGATGACTCGCTACAGACAACTCCTTACAGATGACTTATTACAGACGACTCGTTACAGACCACTTGTTACAGACGACTCGTTGCAGACCACTTGTTGTATATGACTCGTTACAGTTCACTTGTTATAGACGACTCTTTACAGACGACTCGTTGCAGACCACTTGTTGTATATGACTCGTTACAGTTCACTTTTTATAGACGACTCTTTACAGACGACTCGTTACAGAGGACTCATTACAGATGACTCGTTACAGTAGACTTGTTACAGAGGACTCATTACAGACAACTCGTTACAGACCACTAGTAACAGACAATTCATTACAGATGACTTGTTATAGACCACTTGTTATAGATGACTCGTTACAGACGACTCGTTACAGACCACTCGTTACAGAGGACTCGTTACAGACCACTCGTTACAGACCACTCGTTGCAGACCACTCGTTACAGACGACTCGTTACAGACCACTTGTTACAGAGGACTCGTTACAGACCACTCGTTGCAGACCACTCGTTACAGACGACTCGTTACAGACCACTTGTTACAGAGGACTTGTTACAGACGACTCGTTACAGACCACTCGTTACAGACGACTCGTTACAGACCACTTGTTACAGAGGACTTGTTACAGACGACTCGTTACAGACCACTCGTTACAGACGACTCGTTATAGACCACTTGTTACAGAGGACTCGTTACAGACCACTTGTTACAGAGGACTCGTTGCAGAGGACTCGTTACAGACCACTCGTTACAGACTACTCGTTACAGACCACTCGTTATAAACCACTCGTTACAGACGACTCGTTACAGACCACTCGTTACAGATGACTTGTTACAGACCACTTGTTATAGATGACTCGTTACAGACGACTCGTTACAGACCACTCGTTACAGAGGACTCGTTACAGACCACTCGTTACAGAGGACTCGTTACAGACCACTCGTTACAGACCACTTGTTACAGAGGACTTGTTACAGACGACTCGTTACAGACCACTCGTTACAGACGACTCGTTATAGACCACTTGTTACAGAGGACTCGTTACAGACCACTTGTTACAGAGGACTCGTTGCAGAGGACTCGTTACAGACCACTCGTTACAGACCACTCGTTATAGACCACTCGTTACAGAGGACTCGTTACAGACCACTCGTTACAGAGGACTCGTTACAGACCACTCGTTACAGAGGACTCGTTGCAGAGGACTCGTTACAGACCACTCGTTACAGACGACTCGTTATAGACCACTTGTTACAGAGGACTCGTTACAGACCACTCGTTACAGACGACTCGTTACAGACCACTTGTTACGGAGGACTTGTTACAGACCACTCGTTGCAGACCACTCGTTACAGACGACTCGTTACAGACCACTTGTTACAGAGGACTCGTTACAGACCACTCGTTACAGACGACTCGTTACAGACCACTTGTTGCAGACCACTCGTTACAGACGACTCGTTACAGACCACTTGTTACAGAGGACTCGTTACAGACCACTCGTTACAGACCACTCGTTGCAGACCACTCGTTACAGACGACTCGTTACAGACCACTTGTTACAGAGGACTCGTTACAGACCACTCGTTGCAGACCACTCGTTACAGACGACTCGTAACAGACCACTTGTAACAGAGGACTTGTTACAGACGACTCGTTACAGACCACTCGTTACAGACGACTCGTAACAGACCACTTGTTACAGAGGACTTGTTACAGACGACTCGTTACAGACCACTCGTTACAGACGACTCGTTATAGACCACTTGTTACAGAGGACTTGTTACAGACCACTTGTTACAGAGGACTCGTTGCAGAGGACTCGCTACAGACCACTTGTTACAGACCACTCGTTACAGACCACTCGTTACAGAGGACTCGTTACAGACCACTCGTTACAGACCACTCGTTATAGACCACTCGTTACAGAGGACTCGTTACAGAGGACTCGTTACAGACCACTCGTTACAGAGGACTCGTTACAGAGGACTCGTTACAGAACACTCGTTACAGAGGACTGGCTACAGACCACTTGTTACAGACCACTCGTTACAGACCACTCGTTACAGACCACTCGTTACAGAGGAGTCGTTACAGACCACTCGTTACAGACCACTCGTTATAGACCACTCGTTACAGAGGACTCGTTACAGACCACTCGTTACAGAGGACTCGTTACAGACCACTTGTTACAGAGGACTCGTTGCAGAGGACTCGTTACAGACCACTCGTTACAGATGACTCGTTACAGACCACTCGTTGACAGTGAGCGTGTCCTTCCTTCTTTATCAAATAAGTGAGCATCTTCTTCAGAAGAGATCGGTTCCAATCCGTTATAATCACCTGGTTCGGATTAAAATGATCCTCTGCGATTATCTCCTTCAACAAATCTGGATTTTTTTCTGCCGATTCCGAGTCAGCTGATGCCATTCCTCCATGCAGGGGTATGGAGACAGGAGGGGGGGGGTAGGTTAAAGACAGGCAGAAGCAACGCTCCAACGTTGTTTCATCTGCAGCGCCTCCTGTGGGACGAGAAGAGTCACGTGACCGAAATAAATCTGGGAATGCATGAAGAATGAGCAGGAGAACACTGAACATACGGAGCGCTTGCTGCTGCTGCTGCACGCGTGAGCATTTCATCATTACTACACTCCCTCCACCGTGCTTCTCAATGTATTGATGTATTTCAGTCAGCCTCCAGCTTCACTTTAATCTCCTTTGGTTTAATAATAGCAGTTTGAGCTCTGAGTTTACTCTAGAATATGTTTTTCTATATTCATTGTGTTGATGTGACTGGATGAGACTTTCTGGTTCATGCACCATTCCTCAAAGATCAGCGTCTGCTGCTGAAACGGGTCTGACTCAGCGCTCCACAACCTGTGGACGGGGGTAAAGTCCGCTTCACTCCACACGTCTGAAGTTAGTTTTATGAAGCGGCCGAGGCTTTTATGCTGGGGGGGGGGACACGACATCTGCAGGTCCCAGTCATGCTCATGGAGGAAGAATCGTATGGAGCTGAAATGGGGACAAAATTATTTGAATTGAACAGAATTTTGGGGTTTGGCCCAAAAAAATGTTTGAAACTTTTTGCTATTTTAAAATAAATTATTTTCAGCTTCAAATTGTCTTTCGTTTAGGTTTGAAATCAACTTTTTTTTTTTAAAAGCCAAAATTTCAAGAACAACAACAAAAAAAACGAGTTTGAAAGTGAGAAAAAAGTTTTGACGTTTTGAGGTTTGAAACCTAAAACTTGAATGTTTTAAGATAAAAATATTTAAGTTGGTTTCAGATCAGCAAAAAGTTTCAGACATTTGACATTTTTTTGGCTAATATTGTTTTCAATGTATTTTGTTAATTCAGCTCCATACATCAGAGCAAAGTGGAGAAAGAGGAGCAGAGGAAGAGGAGGAGGATGTCTTCATCGTCATTCTGCTCAGCTCCGATCCAGAACTCTCTGGTTCTGGTCCGGGTTCTTGTGACCCATGAGGAACCCTCAGGCTCCCTGTTCTCTTGCAGATGAACTCTGCTGTGGTTCCGCTCAGCATGAAGGCAGAACCGGATCAGGAGATCCATGAGCATCATCTCCGGCTGCTCATTGGACGGCCAGTGAGGCATCAGAACCGACCGGCTGCTCGGCAGGTTCTGGTGTTTATGGGTCGGGTTTTGCAGCCAGAACCAGAGTTTCCATCTGCAGACCGGGCCTTCTCAGAACCAGTGTGACCGGACCGGTGGGTTCTGGAGCGCCGAGTCATCCAACATGGCCTCCGGAGTGACGTCATGACCGTGTGGAGATGGGGGAGAAGTCAGAGGAGGACTTCATTCTTCCAAATAAAAGCTGAGAGGGGGGCCCCCCCCCCCCATGATGCTGCCCCATTGTTCTCCTGATCCAGCACGCGCACGTGCGCGCGCCTGACCCTAACAATGCCTGAAGGATGAATGGAGCGGAGAGTTGTGAGTTTTTGGCGCCCAGAAGGACTTTGTCAGCTTCTGTTTGTCTCGCGCTCATCCTCCTCCTCCTCCTCCTCTTCCTCCCCTCTGGCGCGCACGCGCGTCTTGGCGTGACGGCGTCCGTGAGGACATGAACCCCGCGAGGGAAAAAAAAATCTCTGAACCACTTCAATGACAACGGGGGGTGGGGGGGGGGTCTTAGTTGTTGCTCCTGGCAACCATAAGCGAAGGGCGTCCTGTGCACGCGCGCGGATGCCAGTGCGCGCGCGTGAGGAACTTGCCAGCATTTTCTTTGCTGCGCGACGCGCCTCGCGCCAAATCCAGCTCACACAATTGGCTGAGAGGAAGAGGGGGGGACGCACGCGCAAGAGAGAGAGAGAGAGAGAGAGGGGGAACGCACGCGCCAGAGAGAGAGAGAGAGAGAGAGGGGTAGAGAGAGTTTGGTCTCTTTCCGTCGGACGCAGCAGGTTTATTAGCTCTCCCTCCGCGCGCCTGGACTCGGATTTACGCAGGAAAAAGGTTGGTTTGTTTTCCTCTTTTCTTCCTCATCCTCGCAGCGCGCGCGTGCGTGCGCGCGAGGACGCCTTCTCCAGCTGCACCTGAGGCTACAGGTCGCGCGAGCCTCTGGGATTGTCAGCGGAGCCACACCGAGCGCGCGCGGCAGCCAGACCGAGCCGGTGGAGCCGCCGCCGCCGCCGCCGCTCTGGGTGGAGGGTCTCCGGTGCGCGCGAGGGCGTACAATAGACGGGGGGGAGATGTTTGGCGACGGCGCGCGCGCGTTAGCCTCTGGAGGTTTATATTAGAGAAGCACCGTAGTTCATTCACGCGCCCCGCGGGGTCCACGCGCTGCCCCCCGCCCCCTCCCCGCCAAATAAAATAAAAAGCACCAAAGCAGGAGCAGAAACATGTGAGCGCTCCTGCACGCACGCGCAGCTCAACGGTTAATTCTGCTCCGTCTGTGCGCGCCCGCGCGCGCTCAGGTCTGTTTGTGCATTTGGCGCGAGCAGCATTGAAGTTGTCTGTGCACGCGGACTGAGCATAACAAACGAAGGAGGAGGGGGGGGGGGTGATGAGGCGCGTGTAAGAGCACACGCACGTGCCCATAGACAGACAAAATCCCATCAGAGGCGCGCGCGCGCGCGTGTAATGTAAAGGAGGTCAGTCAGCGAGCGCGCGGAGGGAAGGAGAGCGGCTTCTTCCTTTTGTTTCGGTTCTTGTGATCATCTCGGTTCCGGCTGCCGCGCGCCCCGGTCCACCGGGGGGTGGGGGGCGGGGGCTGCAGGTTCGGTTTGTCGGTGTCTGATGCTCAGACTGTCCATGCGCCACTCCGCTGCCCCCCCCCCCCCAGCATCGTCCCGCCAGGTAGCAGCCCCCCCCCCCAGCAGACATGTGGTGTCGCGGGCAGCCCTCTATTGTTCCGCGCACGCATGTTGGGACCAAAACAGTTGCTTCACTCGAGCAAACCTGACCCCCCACCCCCCCCCCTCCGGAGGCTGTTGCGGGTTTCATTCCGGGGGGGGGTGGGGGGGTTCTGGATCATCTTCATGTTTGTTGTCTGTAGTTTGTGTTTACAAACAGAGGAGAGCAGCGCGCGCGCGCGCGCGGCGCCATGTTAAAGGCTCTGCTTTTACCCCCCCCCCATTGGAGGGGGAGGGGGCTGCTCATTAGCAATGCTAATTAGGTTTTTTGTCCTCATCTCGGTGCTCGGGCACCTGCTGTCTGGAGCATGCGCAGTAGCCGGGGTCCCGAGCGCACCTCCTTGTTCCTCTCAGGTGAGATCCAGACAGAAATCACGATGAGGAGAAGAAGAAGAAGAAGAAGAAGAAGAAGAGGAACCGTTCAGTCATAAATCTTCAAACTTTCAACTGAAGAATCTGAATCTGAAAGAACCGTCAGAACTGAGGAACCCAGAGTTCTGGTTCTGGTCAGTTCTGGTTCCGGCTCACCATCAAACATCTTTAACTGTCAAGTTTAGACAAAAATCGACTTTCTTTTTCTCTGGAATCATAAATCAGACTCACGTTTGTTTGATGTTTTACGCTGAAATAAGACAAAGAATCTGTTTGTGCTGAAAGTGGAGCAGCTCTGAGGTGAAACCGGGCCTGAACCGGGCCTCAGCAGGTGGCGCTGTGGCGTCTCACTGATGGGAAGTGATTCACTATCAAATATAAAACTCCAACTTTCCCGTATTTTAGTCCATTGAAGAACGATCAGAACCTTTGTGATGGACGGCAGAAGTGTCCAGAACCGGCCTTCGCCCTTCAGGAACCGGGTCGGCTCCGGCGACCTCGTGACCCTGAGCGGCTGTAGAAGACTGATGGACGGATCGCCTCTGTCAGAGTTAAGCAGAAACCAAATGAGAGGAAATTGATTTTCCATCCATCCAATTCCAGAACCTACTACTTAACTGGCCTGTGAGGTTGCTGGAGCCTATCCCTCTCACTGTCCTGAACAGTTCCTGAGCTTTCTTGAGAGTGGAACCAGAATCTTTTCTCTTTTTCATTCAGAACATTAGAATGTTTCTGAGTTTCTGAGTCAGCTTCTCTTTCGCCGTTCGTCTTCGGTCTACACCCCGCATCAATGGAAACGCTCACTTGAATTCCCCGGACCGCTCTAAACCGGCCAGGAAGGGTCCGGTCCGGTCCAGTCCGGTCCAGTCCGGTCCGGTCCGGTCCGCTCACTGGAAACCCGGCGGTAGAATCCCATCTGGGCTGAAAACACCATCATTAATTCTTCCTTCATGATCAATTTTCAAACGGTTGTGAATGAAAAGGAACGCCATTCATTCATCAATACTAAATCTGAGTCTCTGATTGGTCCAAAAGTTAAACTTTCAACCATTGCATGATTTGTTTGCACAGCTTGAAACTTTGTCAGCGCCGCGTGAACGCCGAGTTTTGGCAGTAGACGCCTGAAACGCGCGTTCGGCCGTTTACGTCGACTTTTCATTGCAAGTGGTCGTCTGGAAGCAGATTTCTGAGTGTGAACGCGCCTTCAGCTCAAACAGAAGTCAAACCAGATCTGACTCCAAACCAGTTTGACCCAAAGAGATTCAGATGGAAGAAACCAAATGGTCTTTTCTAGATGTCCAACATCCATAGTGTTGTTTACAGAGAAGTTATTTCTGTTTAACAGATCCAGGACCGTGTTCACTGCAGACCAGGAGAGTCAAACTCCATCAGTTTATGTCGAACAGGAGGAACGTTTACTGAACTCTCTAAAACGACAGAAGTGGAACTTTTTAACATATTTATGAACTAAATATACAGCATTACCTGAGATAATGCTAGTGTGAATGCTGGAAGCTGAATTAGGCAGCTGAAGATGCTGAAACTGATAGATAAAATATTAGCTAAATGCAAAATTAGTATAAACTTAAAAAGAAAACTAGCATGTAGCTGAAATATTAGCTGAACTCCAAAACAGCCTAAAAAATCCTAGTAAATGCTGAAATATCCAAAAAGCTAGCAGAAATGCCAATTTATATACCTTTAAAACAAACTTTTAAACATAATTCTGAATAATAAAAAGACAGGAATATTATTCCAGAATAAATCAACTTAAACCTTAAATAACTTTCAGTATTTTACTCTCTATAAAAATATATTTTCTCAAAATTATACAGGTTTGAAATGAGAGGAAGATAACGTCGGGTCATTAATGACATTAAAATAAAATGATCTGGAGGGCCGGATCCGGCCCCCGGGCCGTGTCTTTGACACGTGTGTTGCAGAGCGTGCATTTAAAAACCTTTATTTAAAAAAAAAAACATATAATCTTTTAATCACCTCATGATTGAACATATTCAAGTTCAAAATATTATATTTATTATGATTATTATTGTTTATTTATAATAAATATATCAATAAAATCTTGTTTGATCTGAACAAGTTCTGTGAAGATGTCCGAGTCGTCTCCTTTAGAGGAATGAAAAGTATTTGAAGGGATGAAGGAGAACCTGATGGAGATTTCCTGTGCATGGAGGAGGATAGAAGAGTGTTTGGAGCCGGCTGTGGGGGTCAGAAGGGGCGGGGCTTCCGTCTGGGTTCGGCGCTGTGAGGAACCGGTTCGGCGCTCAGACCCGTCACATGCGCATCACGAGTTTACAGTCGGCGCGACGAAGCGATTCACCTCGCCGCAGCTCGGTCAGGCACGCCGCTGCTCTTCACGCCACGGCGGGCGGGGGGGCGGGCCGAGCATCCATCCATCCGCGCTGACCTCTGATCGGTTCAGACGCCGACCAAATCAGATTAAGTTGCATCATCTCCTGCTCCCACATGCGAGCGGTTGCTGTGTGAAATGCATTAGCGCTCCTTCTGACAGCAAACGCGGACCGTGTGATGCTCATTCCACGCCGCTTCCCTCGCCATCCGTACGGCGTGTTTGATTCTCTCCGGGGCCGCTTTGCTCTGACGGTCCTCTTGGTTCTGCAGGTGTGAAGGCTCACCTGAGCTCTGGTCTGGACCAGAACTCTGCAGCGTCTCTGTTCACTTGCAGATGAACTCTGGTGCGGTTCATGGATCAAAGAGAGTGGAACGCAGATTCAGAGAAAACTATCAGGTTTTTACTTCTTCATGTAGTCGGATGCTTTCATGTTTGTTGAAGAAAAGCAGAAAATCTTGTCGTTTTTAGAGGTTAAATTTAAAAAAAGCTGTTTCTGGTTAACCTGAGGATGAATGTTGGATCTACAGCCAAGAGAGTTCACTCAAAATCTGAAAGGGTTTGAGTTTACAAAGTTCTTCACACGGATTCCTCCTTAGATTCCTGGAACAAAAACCAAATATTTTAACGTTTGCAGTCGTCACGTTTGCTGACCTGTTCTCCAGTCAGCTGTAAGATTCAGAACAAGAGAGAAATGTTTCCATATTTGACATAGTGAAACCAAGTTAAAGAGATGGAGACGAAGATGAGACAGAGATGAAGATGAAATGAACATAGACTAAGATGAGACGGATGAGACGATGATGACATGAAGATGAGACAAAAATGAGATGAATACGACATGAAGATTAGACAAAAATGAGATGAATACGACATGAAGATGAGACAAAAATGAGATGAATACGACATGAAGATGAGACAAAAATGAGATGAATACGACATGAAGATGAGACAAAAATTAGATGAATACGAAATGAAGATGAGACAAAAATTAGATGATACGAGAGATAGACAAAAATGAGATGAATACGACATGAAGATGAAAAAAATGAGATGAATACGAAATGAAGATGAGACAAAAATGAGATGAATACGACATGAAGATGAGACAAAAATGAGATGAATACGACATGAAGATGAGACAAAAATGAGATGAATACGAAATGAAGATGAGACAAAAATGAGATGAATACGAAATGAAGATGAGACAAAAATGAGATGAATACGACATGAAGATGAGACAGAAATAAGACAAACAAGACAAGGATGACGTAAAGACAAAATGATGAGACAAAGATGAGATGAAGTTGTGACAAAGATGAGACAGAGAAAACACAAACAAGACGATAACGACATAAATAAATGATGATGAGACAAAGATGAGACAATGATGACATGAAGAAGAGACAAAAAAGAGATGAATACGACATGAAGATGAGACAGAAATAAGATAAACAAGACGAGGATGACATAAAGACAAAATGATGAGACAAAAATGAGATGAAGTTGTGACGAAGCTAAGACAGGATGAAACAATGATTAATAAAGATAAAATGAAGTTGTGACAAAGATGAGACAGAGATAACGAAAACAAGATGATGACGACATAAAGACATGATGATGAGACAAAGATGAGATGAATACGACATGAAGATGAGACAAAAATGAGATGAATAAGACATGAAGATGAGACAAAAATGAGATGAATACGACATGAAGATGAGACAAAAATGAGATAAATACGACATGAAGATGAGACAAAAATGAGATGAATAAGACATGAAGATGAGACAAAGATGAAAGCAAAAAACCGACAGACGATGTCAGTTCTGAAAAACGAGTGTCCTGCAGAAACGCATCAGCAAATATTGACAGCAGGTGAACGCTGAAGCCCTTAAGGGACCCTGGAGAGCTAAAATAAAACAAAATAAAAATAATTCCAGTTTAATCATGCTAGCTTTAAGCTGTCCTATCAGTTAAATCCAGGAGTCATCAAGATTTGTTGGAACAGTAATGACAAACAGCTGCAGATGAGACAGAAAAATACAACTTATATTAGATAGTATTATAACTTATCTGATGCTAAATGACTTAAAAGATGACAAAAAACAACACCAAATTATTTTAAGCCTTTAAACGATGATGAAGGATTTATTCTTCCAAATGACATGAAATGTGCATAAAAGTGAGAGATTTTTATCCCCTCACAGTAAAACATTTTTTTGATTTATTTCCATTCCAGTTTATTTTCAATGATCAGGAAACAGCTGCACTGTTTTAAAAAAGCCAAAAGCAGAGCGAGAAGCTGAACATCCAGAGATAAACCAGAGAGCTAAACAGAAGAGCGTTCTGCAGCGCCACAGAAGACACGTCTTCTCCTGACCGCTCACGCATGAAGCTCACATGCAAAATTTGGGCAGATTATTTGACCAGAACCTAAAAAATGAAAATGACTTAAGCGATAACATCAAATCAGCATTAGGGGACACAGACGGATGAAATATTTCCAGATCAGTCTTTCCTCCGCTGTTGTGTGTGTGAAATCCTGAGCGGCGGGCCTTTTCGCTGAGGAAAACAGGGTCAAGCTGCAGGAAAAAAACAGAAAGCGAGAGCGAGCGAGCGAGCGAGCACATGATGGGCAGATAAAGGCTTGTCTGTGTCTGAGGGAGAAGCGAGTGAGGAGGATAAGAGGAGGAGGAGGAGGCCAGCGCCATGAAGGGGCCTCTGTGTGGAAGAAGCTGCACAGAAAGCCCCCATGGTGGACAGAGACAAGGCATGGAGTCTGTGAGCTGGCCTCTGTAATAGGCTCTTATAATGATGCCACTATGGACAGGATGGAGACAAACTGAAACGTCCCTTTAAACTGGGGGGGGGTTGTGAGAAATGCTTGTAGTTTGATGAAGGTGGATGAGCTGCTGGGGAGGGGGAGGGGGAGGGTTCAGGACACGGAGCTTATCATCAAACTCTAACACTTTTATTTCCGTCCGTCCGGGTTTGAAGCCGCAGTAATCGCCGTCTTTAAAAATCTGCTTTGATTATTTGTGGTCTTTTATTCTGAAAGGGAGGAACATACATGAAGGGTTTGCAATCACAGAAAGATTCCCTCTAAAACGTGAGGCGTCGCCAGAGACGTTTAGTCACAAATCTGTAGGGTACCGTAACTTTTCAAATGCTAATTAAGCATTAATAAGATATTAATTAAGTGTTAATAAGTTATTAATTAAGTAATAACTTATTAAGTATTGTTTAAGCATGAATTAAATCTTAGTTATTGATTAGTCAAACATTATTTAAGTATTAATTAAACACAAATTAATCCTTAATTAAACATTCATTAAGTATTAATTAAGCATGAATTAAATCTTAGTTATTGATTAGTCAAACATTATTTAAGTATTAATTAAACACTAATTAATCCTTAATTAAACATTCATTAAGTATTAATTAAGCATGAATTAAATCTTAATCATGGATTGCTCATGTATTAAGTATTAATTAAACATAAATCAATCCTTAATTAAGCATTCATTAATCATTAATTAACTATTAATTAAGCATTAAGTAAACAGTAATTAAGCAGCCAGAGTCGTTTTTCTCCCTCAGAATTTGCTGAAATGAAACAGGTTGGCTGCTTCTGTTCCACACTCTGTTCATAGCGTTGGGATTTTCATCTGGTGCTAAATCGGTACTGTTCTGGTGCTGGAACTGGTTTATAGAGATCCACTCCGACTAAAATGTGTTTTTGCTGTTTTGAACCTGTTCTAGGACGCATATAAAGACAATCACGACTCAATTCCTGTATTTCTGAGTAAGTCTTTATTCAAACCAATGTAGGTCAGGAGCAGAGGAAAAAAGGCAGTTGGAAAACCTTGTTGTACAAACTACAAGAGGCGGGGCCACAAGCTCCATGCTCCACCCCATTGTGATGGATCCACTTACAGACTAATAGGTCCATGAACGTCTTTGTTTTCTTGGTCTGAGCTGGAATCTGGATCAGAACTGTACGACTGGATCAAAAGATATTTCTCTAGCTAATGTTCGTTTGGAGATGTGAAGGGCTGTAAGTAGCAGGAGAGTGTGTAAACAAAGGGATGATGGGAAATGAGGGCAGGCTTACAACTCAGGTGAAATTAATTTCCTCTCTCATATCTACGACAACGGTCATTTTCAGAGCGTTGGTGTCTTGATCCTGAATTAGAATGTTTTACTTTGAAGTTCAGACAAACTTTCACTAACTTCCCCTTCTTTGACTGAATCTCCGTCCACCCATAACGATTGGCTAGAAAAGTACAGCAAAACTGAATAGAATATCCAATGAGCTCCAAGCCCCTCCCCCATGTGAAATTAGGATCAGCTTAGCAGCGAAACTCGAAAACTCTGAATCGAAGCTGAAAACAGAACTGAAAACAAAAATGAGAAACGAAAAAAGGCAAGTTGAAATAACAAAAACACTTTTTTAAAAATTGTTTACAGTTTTATTTCTTTATTTATTTTAAGTCTCAAATTTACATTATTTTTTCAAATACTCTATTGTATTTTTTCAACTTTTCAATAAGTCCTTCAAGTTTTTAGTACATATTTTAAAGTTTAAAACTGCTCTCAAATGTTCAAGTTTTGTTTTTTTAAATCTACAATCTGTTTTTTGGTTCATTTTAAGCAGATCCTGATTGGAGCCCGTAGTCCCTGCTGTGAGGCGGCGGTCAGCAGAACGGGCCAATCCGAGGTTCTGTAGTCAGACTAGGGCTGCCACGATTAGTCGACTAATCGATGACTAATCGACTATTAAAATAATCGACAACTAATTTAATAGTCGATTAGTCGTTACTTTATATTGTATGAAGTCAGATTGTAGTAAAGTTGAAAGTTATAATAGCATTCTGCTAGCTTTTTGGAATATTTTGGCATTTATTAAGGTTTTTTAGGCTAATTTGGAGTTTAGCTAATATTTCAGCAGCATGCTAGCTGTTTCGGCTAACTTTAGCTTTTTTAAGTTTTTTTAGGCAACTTTTGAGTTTAACTTATATTTCAGCTATATGCTAGCTGTTTTGGCTAATATAGTATTTTTCCATTTTTTTAAGGCTAATTTGGAGTTTAGCTAATATTTCAGCAGCATGCTAGCTATTTAGGCTAACTTTGGCTCTTTTTATTTTTTGGCTAATTTGGCATTTAACTAATATTTTAGCTGGTTATCAACTTCAGCATCTTTACATCCACTTTGGCCATGAACAGATTAGTCGACTAATCGGAAAAAATAATCGATGATTAGTCGACTATTAAAATAATCGTTTGTGGCAGCCCTAAGTCAGACTCTACCGGCTCTCCTCTACAGTTTGTCATTTTCATGAATCCAATACCAACATGTCCTCTCACATGTTGACATTTGGTTAAGAACCCTCCGCGTCTAAAATGGACCTTTTAACTCATTATTTTTTGACGTTCGGCTCTTCATAAAATCAAGGGTCCGCAACCGTTAGGACTGGTACCGGATGCGGTACTGGATGCGTTCTGTTTCTCGGTTCCAGTACCAGTACCCAGACGCAGTACCCTAACCCGTCTGTGTCCCATGCAGTACTGGGCTTAAAACGGTACCAAACGCGGTACTGGACCCGATATGTTACCAGGCACAGCACTGGACCCGCACCAGTATCAGACGCGGATCCTGTGTGCTCCATGTCCCGGCGCTGGACCAGTTCCAGGAGTTTGGGACCAGTGATTTAATGAAAACAGCCAGAACATCAAAAAATGAGGCGGTGGGACCCAAAACGCTCCTGAACTAGACGTCAATATGTGAGGAGTCGGGGGGGGGGGACTGAAAACGGGACATTTTAGCCGTTTGTTCGGATCGAGGTGAGACTTCCTGTTCATTCCGGTCCGGAGTAAAGGAGGACTCAGAGGTTGAGGAGACTCCCGGATTTAAATGAGTAAAAAACATTTATCCTTCTTTCAAGCTGACAAAGTGAATGAGTGATAAAGGTCAGAGTTAGATGATGAAAACAGAATCTGTTGCTTTTTTTCTGCACAGGTTTTTTATCACCAAAGTGACAGAAATCCTGTCAGAATCCTGAGAATCAGCTAATGAGGAGAGGATGGTTTTCTGTTGGTCTATGATTTGGTTAAAGAGCATTTGACTGCAAACGGTGCTACTTTATTAATCCTCCAGCGTTAATTGTTCTTTGATTTATCGTAACTTTACAACCGTTAACACAATAATTCCAGAAGAGTTTATGTTGAAGCGCTAAACAGCTCTTTAAAAAGTCTTAAAAGCTTTTATTTAGGTGGAAGTTCTCCCAAAGAAAAGGTTCTGATGTCAAACTGCTTTATTCAAGATAAATTAGACTTTTACAAAAATGTATTTAAAGAATCGAGTATTTTTTAGTTTTTACCTTAAACCTCTTTATATCTTATTTTGCATCTTTAAACACGTTTTTTTTTCTTTAATTTTCCTGCAAATCTTGTGAAATGTCTTCATTTATCCTCAGAAATGCTCTCCGGTTGAATCTTCAGTCAGTAGCAGATGAACTTGAAGGTTTCTCTGTTTCTTGTGGCAGAGTGAAGTCGTAGGAGGAACGTGTCGGGATCAGGAAAATCCGAGGACGCTTTTTCCGTAATGAATCTGCGCTTCCAGACGCGTCCAGCTTTTCCTGCGTCTCCGCTGATTCACCCGCAACACCAACCTGCAATTACAGAATAGCTGAGGTCGTTTTCGTGCGCTGACTTCCGTGAAAACAAACCAGAGGGACTCTGGAGCTGAGATGATGGAAACAGATGTTTCTGCAGATCTGCTCTGTCCCGTTCGGCTGCTCTCAGTGAGTGCAGAGTCGGTGTAAACAGCAGCTTTGTTGTGGTTTGGGTGTTTAAATCGTGGACACCCCCACATATCACTGTCCCAGTGTGGAAACGGGACCTTTCTTTAGTCTTCTGAGTCCATTTCTGGATCCTTGATGAACATTTCTCTCATTGTTTTGGTCTCATTTTAGGACTGAATGCATAGAATTCTGCTGGAGATCACTACCTGTACAGCAGGTGGCAGTATGCTGCGTTTTCATTGGTTCACGGTGGAATGATGCTATAAGGATCTTTTTATTTCTTGTCAAGTTGAATCACAAACCAGCAACACATTTTGGTTCAAATGTGTGTCCTGGTTAACTGGTTTACCATCTTAACCAGATTAACCAAACAGTCATGAATGCTTTATTGTTCATGCCATTACATTTTTGTATTGTTCCAATTCATTTTCTGCTTGTATTTATATAGTATCCCATCTGTAAACTAGGGCTGCCACAAACGATTATTTTAATAGTCGACTAATCACCGATTATTTTTTCCGATTAGTCGACTAATCGGGTCATGCGCAAACTTGATGTAAAGACGCTGAAGTTGATAACCAGCTGAAATATTAGTAAATGCCAAATTAGCCTAAAAAAAAAAAGCGCAAAGTTAACCAAATAGCTAGCATGCTGCTGAATATTAGCTAAACTCAAAATTAGCCTAAAAAAACAGAAAAATCCTAAATTAACCAAAATAGCTATGTCGCTGAAATATTAGTTAAACTTAAAATAGCTTAAAAACTAAAAAAGAAACCTTAAGTTAGCCAAAACAGCTAGCATGTAGATTAAATATTAGCTAAACTCATAAAAGGCCAAAGAAACTTATTAAATGCCAAAATATTCCAAAAAGCTAGCAGAATGCTATTATAACTTTTAACTTTACTACAATCTGACTTCATACAATATAAAGTAACGATTAATCGACTATTAAATTAGTTGTCGACTATTTTAATAGTCGATTAGTCATCGATTAGTCGACTAATCGTGGCAGCCCTACTGTAAACATTATTTTGAATGCAGCTGCGCTATGGTTTCTTTAAAAGTCAAGTACAGATGACCTGATGCTATTTATTTTTATCTATAAATACAAATAAAAAAACAAAATCTCTTGATAAACATAAAGTGAATGTTTTGTCTGAGAACACCGCGGATATCCGCGGAAGTATTATCCTTCCACTGCATGGAAGGGGGAGGGGCACTCCCCCTTCCATGCAGTGGAAGGATAATACTTCCGCGTATCCGCGGAAGTATTATCCTTCTACTGCATGGAGAAACGGCATCAGATGATTCTGAAGTGACCGGAAAAATAAATCCTAATGTGCTGAAGAAGATAATCATAAATATAGTAATATACAATTATATATATATTGATAATTATCATTTTGAGCAGGTGTTAAAGAACATGCTCTCTCACTCTTACCTGATGAAGACGAAACTTGTGCTTTAGATTTTAAGGCACAGAGACGAAACCTCGTTTCCGGTCACATGCGTGGTGTAGACTGTTAGCGTGTCATTCCTCCATTGTGGGAGGGGCCTCTGGTCACACGCAAGATGGACGCCAGAAGCAATTTCTAGCCAGAAGCAGAAATTTCCTAAACTTTAGGAAACTCTTTCAAAAATGATGTTTTAAAAACGTTTCAGGTTTTCAGCTTTTAAATGTGAATAAATCGTGACTGTCTCACAGTTTGGTGAGAAGATGAGCTTCAAACGAGAAAGAGAACGTTGATTTGTTTATTTCTGTCAAGTCAACATTAATAAGAGTTTAAATTTCTATAACTATACCCGTTTATTTCTGGAGAGAAAAACAGAGAAATTTCGTTTTTTCTTTGTGACAGAGAGTGTCGCAGAAACAGGAAAAAAACTTAAAACTAGGGTTTCTGGTTGAGTACTTCTGGCCAATGATTTCGGTCGCAAATTATGTTTTTCGGGGGGAGGGACTTCCAGCTATTCGTTTTCGAGCGCCATGTCTTTGCCTCTGGTCAGATTCTCTTGCAATGACTGGAAAGGCACCAACGATGGAGGCTCCAGCAGCTCGTCTCAATCATGCTTTCATTTTTATACATGGTGTGTAATAGTGCGATACAGAAAATGTATGTATATCACGATAACAATATGTATCACGATATATGACAATGAAGTATATTTTCACCGAATCTGTCATAGCTTACGTTTCTGATGATTTGAAGTAACAGAAGAAGAGTCTCAACTGAGAAACAAACATTTTAGTGCAGCAACATAAATGTAAAACAGATGTGGCTGAAATGCAGCAGCATTCACATTTGTTCCAAAATTCAAATGTATTTAGACTGAATTTGTAAAAAAGAAACACACTTTTAAATTGCGCAACAGTTTCATGTTTCTGAGTAGAAAAACGCATTTTTGCTCAAAATTCTGCTGGAATTACATGACTTGCATTAACTGTTGTAGAGAAACCAAAACAATATAAACACTGGAGCTAAAAGCTCCGATGTTGAAGCTTTTTTTGGTTCTCAGAACTTAAATCAGTGAACAGAACGTTGGTCTCAATTTGCTAGAAGCATTTGATAGTTTTAGCGACATTTCATTCTGAAGATTTGTTTCCTTCTGGTGACAGTCATGCAGCACATTTAGCTTTAAAATCCAACATTATTCTTTGTTCCAGAGCAATAAGTATTTTAGTAAACTCTTCTATATTTATAAAGATCATGAATCAGTATTTGAACGTTCAAACTCCAATTTCCAGAAGCAGATCACGAGAATCCGAGTGTTCGGATACTTGTTTCAGCTTTATTCCATAACTTTAGTTTATCTCTTATTAATCTCATGTGTTCATGTTTGTGGACTCTTCTTGAGTGATAGAAGGTTTGTTGTGTTAGCATCGGCGCGGGAATAGCCTCCTAGCTTGTTTACTGTCTTCTGCTCATCTTGAATCCAAAATGAAACCGTTCCTCTTTTGCTTCCTGGCCTTCATCTGTGTTTGTGTCCGTTTCTACTCCGGAGAAACAACTTCATCATCCGTCATTCTACACTCGTGTTAAATAACGTTAAGTCTGTCATAAAACCCGCGCGCACGAGAATCAAAGAACGTATAGCAGTTTTACGTCACAAAACCACGAGACGGAGTTTCTCTATGAAGAATCTCTTTTTAATTTCTCTTTCTTTTCACTTTTAGACATTTTTTTGTGTACATTTGTGTCGGGCTAATTAATGATATATTTGGGGTAATATTTGATCAAATTAGCTTAGAGACGATAGAAACGATAGAAATGATAGACACTTTTCTATCGCCCACATGATATATATCCATATCTCTCAGCATTAGTGTGTGACATGAATTTAATGTTGTTGATGAAGACTGAACCCCCACAACCCCCAGTGCTTACAAACCTTAGCTTGAATGACGGCTAAAATGGCGCTTTTTTATTGTGGTCATCACTTTCTGCCAATCAGCAGGGAGCTGCAGCGACTCCGCCCAAAACCGGTTCAATAGACCTACAACCGATGGAGGGGCGGGTCGGTTCTATTTAAAGGCTCCATTTTTTTAAAAACTGATCTTCAGCCTCATTCTTCAGCCGCGGCGGTGCGGTGAGACGGGGGCGGGGTATTTAGGGATGTCTCCGTAACCCCCACCGAATAAAGGAGGGGAGTACTGTATACAAGTTGCTCAAAAAGCAACGGGCCAGTAAGTCAGCCCCTCCCACATCCAGTGAGTACAGCACAGGGAACAACTTTAACAGCTACTTTAACTGTAATTCTTCTACTTTATTGTTATTTTTAAAAGCTTCTACTAAATCAGGGGTGTCAAACTCAATCGCACAAGGGGCCAAAATCTAAAACACGCCTTTGGTCGCGGGCCGAACAAAATAAACATTTATTGAACAGAAATTTTTAAAAACATTAAAAACATAACTTTTTAACATAATTGTGAGATATATATATATATATATATATATATATCACTACCTGTGATAATGCTAGTGTGAGTGCTTTAAGCTGAATTTGGCCGCTGAAGATGCTAGTGCTGATAGCTGAGGTAAAAACACTGAAGCTAATAGCCAGCTAAAAATATTAGTTAAATGCCAAATTAGCCAAAAAAAAATCTAGAAAAAAAATAACTTAGCCAAAACAGCTAGCATTTAGCTGAAAAAAATTGCTAAACTTCCAAATATCATAAAAAACAGAATAAATCCTAAGTTAACCCAAAACAGCTGGCATGTAGCTGAAATATTAACTCCAAAATAGCCTAAAATATCTTAGTAAATCTTAATAATTTTAAAATAGTAACTTTTTAACTTAATTATGAAAAATGAAAAGGTAGGAAGTAAATAACTCAATATTTTATGCTCCATAAAAATATATAAATACAAGTTAGGAATGAGCGCAAGATAACAACAATTAAAACAGTTAAATAAAATGATCGGGAGGGCCAGATATAATTACCCAGAGGGCCGGATCCGGCCCCCGGGCCTTGACTTTGACACATGTGTACTAAATGAACTAATCCACAGATTGGTGCCGTCCACCTCCAGTCATTATGGGATGTCTTCCTGTCTCAAACATTTCTAGAAAGCTGAGGAGCCGTCAACAGAGCTGCAGAAATGGTTTGGGTTCCTTCACGCTTGTTCTCCGCTCTTCCCAAACTGAAGCTGAACAGAACCTGGACATCAACCAAACAGAATCTCACTTCTTTTCCTAGAACTAGTTTGGGTCGACATGTAGAACATCATGCGGAGGTGGACGTCTGTGGAGAGTCCTTATGAGCCTATAGAAGGTTCTGCAGGTCCGGTCAGGACCGGCAGAGACGCTCTGCTGATGCTCTCATGCTCAGGGGGACGTAACCGAGGTCAAAGGTCTACTTGTTGGTGCCAAGATAAAAGTTTTTTTTATCTTGGATCAGATCAGATTACAGAGTTCTCTCATTTATCTCAGGAGTTTAAGAAATAAACTACAAAAATCTGGACATTCAGATTTATTTTTACATTAATTTAGAGTTTTAAGGCTATGAAACTGCAGACTTTATTCACCTTCCTCAAACATTTTCACACATTTAAACTCTCAAAGATCAAATCTTCATAGAAAAATACGTCCAGAATTATTGATTTATGTCAAAATGAACTAGAGTTGTGGATCGTTACTGATCCAGTTCACAAACCAAACCACAATTTTTAATATAATATGTTTGTAAAGTTGCTTTGTCTTTTTACTGGATGTATTAAATGAAAATATGTATAAAATCACCGTCATTTAGAACAAAGATGTAGACAGATAAAGATGATGTTTGTCACTTTAAAACCGTTTTTTTTGGTCAACTTTCTGGTTGACTTCAATAGTAATCTAAACTTAAACGTCACTGCTGTTATGGATCATTTCAATCTTGAAAATGTTCTAAAGCGTTGGATATTGTTGGAAAGATGATTTTCTCCATAGCAGAATCAGCTGATTCTCTGGGATTATGTAATTACTTCACTGTGCAGCGCAGTATGCTAGCACAACGCAGCATGCTAGCACAAGGCTACATGCTAGCACAAGGCTGCATGCTAGCACAAGGCTACATGCTAGCACAAGGCTACATGCTAGCACAAGGCTGCATGCTAGCACAAGGCTGTATGCTAGCACAAGGCTACATGCTAGCACAAGGCTGCATGCTAGCACAAGGTGGCATGCTAGCACAAGGCTGCATGCTAGCACAACGCAGCATGCTAGCACAAGGCGGCATGCTAGCACAAGGCAGCATGCTAGCACAAGGCGGCATGCTAGCACAAGGCAGCATGCTAGCACAAGGCTGCATGCTAGTACAAGGCTGCATGCTAGCACAAGGTAGCATGCTAGCACAAGGCTGCATGCTAGCACAAGGCTGCATGCTAGTACAAGGCTGCATGCTAGCACAAGGTAGCATGCTAGCACAAGGCTGCATGCTAGCACAAGGTAGCATGCTAGCACAAGGCTGCATGCTAGCACAAGGCTGCATGCTAGTACAAGGCAGCATGCTAGCACAAGGCTGCATGCTAGCACAAGGTAGCATGCTAGCACAAGGCTGCATGCTAGCACAAGGTAGCATGCTAGCACAAGGCAGCATGCTAGCACAAGGCTGCATGCTAGCACAAGGCTGCATGCTAGCACAAGGCGGCTTTTCTCCGTTTCTGAATCCACTAGAATTACGGTAATCACTGTTGAAGAGTTACGGTAATCCAAATCATGATTTGTTTACGTTGGGTGACAGCAGCGCTGCACATTCGGCTTATTTCTTAGTTTATAAACTTAAAATCCAACTTTATTCTGCATTTTAGAGCAAAAATATATCACTTCCCTTAACAAGGCTTTTGATAAAATCAATTTGAATCAATTAAAACTTAACAGATCAATAATCGATTCATATGAATTGAAATCGATTTAACGCATAAAGCTAAAGTCTGCTAGCTTGATGCTAATGTTTCATGGAATTCCCCATAGGACGGCTAATGCTAACGCTCAGTCGACCTAAACATACGTTCTGACTAAATGAACACCTTTAAGTGAATTTTCTAAAATCTTTTAAGGAAATATTTTTTAAAGTAACCATTTGTGGTCTAAAACACAGTTTTTTTGTGCATACTTTCTTCTTTTCTTGAATAAAGTCTACTGTTATAGCGTGATCGCCACCTAGTGGACAAACTGAAACGTCCTCCAGGAGAAGCAGAACAATGTTGGAGAGAATCCATGTAACTCTGGATGATATTAACAAGCTCAGCATTTCACTGATACATTTGACAGATTGGATCAGATTAGTAAAAATATACTAAAACACATAGTAGATTATTAATGTATTTGTAAACAAATGTGTGTAAATCTGGAAACTCAAAATTGAATTGAAGAATAGAAAAAGATCATAATTGAAATGAAATATTTCTGGAGATGATTATTGATACTCAGCCCTACTCCATGATTGTATTTTGACTAATATATTTATAAAGATCACTAATCAGAAGCATACTTCTACTAGATCTACAGATTGCGATTATCCGAGTACTCAGATAGTCATTACTGTCCTAAAATGAACATATTCTGCACAGGAGACTATTGATTGACAAAGTCAACAGCCAATCAGGACGCAGAGCCCAATAATCAAGCATGTAAAGTTTACAGCCATAAAATGAAACTAAAACTCCTGAGTCTGTGAAAAGGTGAATTACAACAATATGGATCGTTCCATCAAAAAAACTCAAACTAGTTTGACAAAGAAGAGAATCAGAGCTGAGAATAAACCTTTAAATATGTTCACATTTCAAATGGAACGCAGGATATTCAAAATAATTCTGATTTTTACTGATTGATGTTACAGGGTTAAACCTTTAGAGCACATGTGTCAAAGTCAAGGCCCGGGGGCCGGATCCGGCCCTCTGGGTAATTATATCTGGCCCTCCCGATCATTTTATTTAACTGTTTTAATTGTTATGTTATCTTGCGCTCATTCCTAACTTGTATTTATATATTTTTAGGGAGCATAAAATATTGAGTTATTTACTTCCTACCTTTTCATTTTTCATAATTAAGTTAAAAAGTTACTATTTTAAAATTGTTAAGATTTACTAAGATATTTTAGGCTATTTTGGAGTTAATATTTCAGCTACATGCTAGCTGTTTTGGGTTAACTTAGGATTTATTCTGTTTTTTTATGATATTTGGAAGTTTAGCAATTTTTTTCAGCTAAATGCTAGCTGTTTTTTATTTTTTTCTAGATTTTTTTTGGCTAATTTGGCATTTAACTAAATTTTAATATTTCTTCAGTGTTTTTACCTCAGCTATCAGCACTAGCATCTTCAGTGGCCAAATTCAGCTTAAAGCACTCACACTAGCATTATCACAGGCAGTATATATATTATATATATATATATATATATATATATATATATATATTAGGGGTGTAACGGATCACAAAACTCACGGTTCGGATCGTGTCACGGTTTTAGGGTCACGGTTCGGATCATTTTTCGGATCAGTAAAAAGTAAAAAAATTTAAAAAATGAAAAAAACAAAACGAAAAAAAAAAAAAAAACAACAATATCAAACCTAATTTAATTTTTGGAAACAGTTTAACTCATAAATTCAATAAGCATTTAAAATACCTCACACACACAATATTTACATATGCAACAACAAAACATCTGCTCATTGAAGCCTATTTATTAAAACAAAACATATTTATACTTTGAACACAAACAAAATACTAAAACATGTAGTTTCTGATGACATTTACATGTTTTTAGACCAAATCTACAAAAACTAAGAGAAAAGAATGATTAAAAATAGTGTTGAAAACACCAAATCTATCTGGATTATCTTTTAAATTAAATCATAAATAAAACAGTTACAATATTTTTTTGGGTATGAATTGCTTTATTGAAACTAACTGTGGGAACATTTAAATGTTTTAGATGATAATTTTCTGTAAAACGTGCACTTCTGCGTCAGCTTTTCCTGGTCAATTTTGACATCTCTGGCTTGCCGTACAAATGTTCCGCGATTCCACCGGAAAGCCCGTAACGGAGCTTCCATTTTGATGCGAACGGACAATTGGTTTAAATTATGCTAGCGCGAGGTGTCCGCGTATGGGGGTGGGTGTTCGAGCGGTCCGCGGTACACACGTGTCCCGAACCGTGGCCTCTGATCCGTACGGACCGCGGATTTTCCGTGATCCGTTACACCCCTAATATATATATATATATTATATCTCACAATTATGTTAGAAAGTTATGTTTTTAATGTTTTTAAAAATTTCTGTTCAATAAATGTTTATTTTGTTCGGCCCGCGACCAAAGGCGTGTTTTAGATTTTGGCCCCTTGTGCGATTGAGTTTGACACCCCTGCTTTAGAGCAAAGAGCTCTCATCTTACTCTACATCAGGAATTCCTTTTGTTTCTTTCTTCTGTCGGATTCCGTATCAATCCTCCAGCAAACGCAGAAGTTCTTCTCCTCTGGACCCTGAAGAGTTCGGGTCTTCTGAAGCTGCTCACCGTTTCTCTTTTCAGCTGAGCTGAAAATAAATGGACCCTAACAGCGCCGCACATGAAAGGCTTTTCAGTGCGCGCCTCTTCCCACCGCGATGCAAAAGCTGCGACAGCAGAGATAATTAGAGAATTGTATTTTGAAAATATAGGTCTGCATGGTAATGAGGGCACATCGCTGAATAAAAAAGCTCAATCTGGCAGAGAGCTTCAAAGACGACGAGTGGCTTCCAGGCAGATGGGGAAGAAAACGTTCCTCCAGTGGAATAAAGAGATCACACAGACTGCAGCCTCCATGAGGCGGCGGCATCTGCAGGAGACCAATCGCAGCGAGCGGAGGATCAGAGACGGAGGTCCACAACAACTGCAGCTCCTGCCTTTACCGTCTGCTGTACAAGGAAGACACAAGGTTCTGAGATGTTTCATCCTGCAAGAGTTAGAGGTCCAGAACACAGAAGAAAATGGTTCTGGTTCTCATCCGGTTCCATTTTCTCCTGGACTTCCAGCTGTTGATCACCTGGATCAGGTGTGTCATGTCAGGCAGAACGGAACCAGTCAGCCAATCAGAGAAGTAGAGGATGGATGGATGGATGATGGATGGATGGATGGATGATGGATGGATGATGGATGAATGGATGATGGATGGATGGATGATGGATGAATGGATGGATGGAGAGATGGATGGATGGATGATGGATGGATGGATGAATGGATGGATGGATGATGGATGGATGAATGGATGGATGGATGGATGGAGAGATGGATGGATGGATGGATGATGGATGATGGATGGATGGATGATGGATGGATGATGGATAGATGGATGGATGGATGGATGGATGGATGGATGGATGGATGCATGGATGGATGGGTGATGGATGGATGGATGGATGGATGGATGGATGGGTGAGGGATGGATGATGGATGGATGGATGGATGGATGGATGGATGATGGATGAATGGATGATGGATGATGAATGGATGATGGATGGATGATGGATGGATGATGGATGATGATGGATGATGATGGATGGATGGATGGATGGATGGATGATGGATGATGAATGGATGATGGATGGATGAGGGATGGATGGATGGATGGATGGATGATGGATGGATGGATGGATGATGGATGGATGAGGGATGGATGGATGGATGATGGATGGATGGATGGATGGATGATGATGGATGGATGGATGGATGATGATGGATGGATGGATGATGGATGGATGGATGGATGGATGGATGGATGATGGATGGATGAAGATGATGGATGGATGGATGAATGGATGATGGATGGATGATGGATGGATGATGGATGAATGGATGGATGGATGGATGATGGATGGATGGATGGATGGATGGATGGGGTGTTGCTGACTGTATTAGAGAACTGGAATGAGCGATTCTGACATCATCCATAGAAAATGGTCAACCTCCAGCTCCAATCAAATGAATTTGGGCTACACAAAATGTGTCAGTCGAACACTTTGAACAAGGAGTCCAGCAGGCTCCACCTACTTTTACTGAGGCATCTGATTGGTCAGTTTATGACTTGAATGACTTGAACTGCAGACAAAATACAAAAAAAGAAAATCATCAAGAAGAGGTTAGAAAGGCATCAGAGCAGCAGAAGATCAGCAAATGTTAGCTTCCCACAGGAAGGTGCTGCTGGGATTCAAACCTTCTGGCTTTGGACGCTGCAGTCTGAATGACGGGTGGATGAAGACAAACCTCCAGCTGGAGGCCCCGCGGATCCACTTGAAATTGGCTGTTCTCCTAGTGGTGGATTAAACCTGGACTTAATACGTTTACACTAAAAGGCTGCTGGTTCTCTCAGAAGGCAATCTGCTGCGCCAGGCTTTAATCCACTGCAACAACAACTGTTTATCCGCCAGGACGTGCCAAAGCTGTCCATGGATCATATTTTTCAGAAATCCGCCCGAACGAGGGAGGGTTTTGGTAGAGGATCAGGAGATGAGGCTGGTGGCAGCCATGTTTGGGGTAGAGACCCGTCCCAGGCCAGACAGGAGAAGAGTTTATTGAGTCGACATTTTGCTTTTAACGGCATCCGAGTCTTTGGGACGTCCTGCTCATCAGACGAGTCTGGTGGTCTGTCGGAAATTTGGCTTTTGGCAACACTTCCTTACTCCCAACTTTCCACGTGTCGACGTTTGGTTGAGGCCGATTCCGCGTCACTTTTTGACCTTTCGGGTGTCCCCAAGTCGTCGTATTTTTCAGTTTACTGCATATTCCCATGAAATCACAGGTCCTCAACCTCCGGGCCCCAAACCAGAACCAGTCCAGTACCGTGACACAATTCACACTGGTACCCAAATCTAGTACCCATACCCAACAGTAGACGCAGTACTTTGTGCGGTATCAGGGACACAATACTGGACACAAACCACTACTGGTTAAGGTATCAGTACTGGGTCAGGCTATTGATACTGGACGCATCCCAAGGACCAGTACGCATTCTGAGAGTTGCAGACCCTCGATTAAGCGGGGCGGCTGTGGTGCAGTGGTCAACCCTCAATCAGAAGATTGCAGGTTCGATTCCCACCTTGTGTCAAAGTGTCCTTAAGCAAGACACCTGACCCTGAATTGCCCCTGGTGGACGGTTGGAGCCAGTGTGTGGATGTGTGAATGGGTCTGTGATGGTAAAGCGCTTTGAGGAAGGTAGAAAAGCAATATACAAGTATTTACCGTTTACTAACAGCTAACACGTCAAAAGAGACACCCGAAACGCCAATATGTGACGACTTGGGGGTGAAAATCCCTGATCGATGCAGGTGTGGATCAACTTCAGACTCTTGATCCAGAGAACCAGCAGCTGAAGGGGCAGGAATGTCTGGAAAACTAGCATAGCGGTGGATCTTGAGGACCAGGACAATCTACATCCTCAGCTTGAGCTCTAATGACAGAGTTCATTTAAGTAAACTCCTTCCGGACCTCAAGAGACACTTGATGTCTGCCGTAGTTTGTTGAAGTGACGTTACAGAGGAGAACAGCCTCCTCGTGAGGCGTGAGCCGGTGGGGTCAGGAGGAGGAAAGACGGGGCAGATACATATGTATATATATATATATATATATATATATATGTATATATATATATATATATACATATATATGTTCCCACTAAATCAGGGATCCCCAACCGGTACCAGGTTAGGGTTAGGGTACCAGTACTAGTCCTCAATAGTGAGGGTTGGGACCCCTGATTTAGGGGGTGTAGAAAAAAATCGATTTTGCGATATACCGCGATACTTCATTTGGGCTACTTGTATTGATTTAAAATGCTTACATGGTAATATTTAATCAATTAATCAATTTATTTTTATGTAAAAACAGTTTGTACTTCAGATACAGCTGCTGTATTTAGCATTGTGATCATTAGATAACATTTATTTTACCATTTTATTACAATTAATTATTATAAATACTGTAAATTTGTTCTGGGACACTCTCGGGATATATCGTGATACATATTGTATCATGACCTGCGATTAATGGGACCCCTGATTTAATGGGAACACATCAAAAAATGGGGGAAACCCAAAACGTCAAAAAATGACTCGGAGGGTTCCAAAACCGTCCGTCCATGAATGACGAGTTGAGAGTGAGAATGCGTTGGACACACTGTTTTTCTATGGGCGTGCTGCGGGCAATAGGCCGTAGTGAACACTTTAGTGGGGGGGGATGCAGGTGAGATGAAGGCGTGTGCACACCTGGGTGTAAGGAAAGTTTATGTGGACTTCTTACGGGCATTTATGTATCACATGCACAGTACTTGTGGGCAGTATTTGTACGCAGTCAGTACTCACATCTTAGTAAGAACGAAAGCACATGTCAAAGTCAAGGCCCGGGGGCCGGATCCGGCCCTCCAGATCATTTTATTTTATTGTTATTAATAATTTTGGCTAATTAAGGATTTTTTCACTTTTTAAGCAATTTTGGAATTTAACTGATATTTCTGCTATTTTGGATAATTTAGGCTTTTTTCGTTTTTTAAGTTTAGCTAATATTTTAGCTATCAGCTACAGCGTTTTGAGCTTCAGTGATTCAGTGTTTTTGGATTTTGGCCCCGTGTGGGATTGAGTTTGACCCCCCTGGGCTAGAGTGTGGTGGAAGGAGAGCATCACCTGAAATACCTGTAACTTCAATTATTCCCACCAATACTTCACTTACCACACGTACGACAATGGTACGTTCCATTTTCAGGACACCCCTTGAGGTGGTTGTGCGAGCCTGAACTGCAGACACACCTGAGGACAGGTACACCCTTAAGGTGTAGCCTAAAACCTGACGCATCTGTACGTCCTACCTGTACAGGTGTGTGTGACTAATGGTGAAGAGGCCACATGGTCACCGTTAGTCTGGACTCGGGAAACAAGCGGATTCAAGACTTGTATCACCTGCGGGTTCGATTCCCGCTGCTGCTCCGTGCCTTCACGTCCAGCAGCCAATCAGCAGCTCCGGCCCCGGCCGGACTCTCCTGCAGGTCCGTTTCGCTTCACGACTGATGGCTTTTCATGTTTTCGACGCTCCGCGTCCGACCGTAGAGCCGTCCCGCTCTCGTTAGCAGCTTCTGCAAACTGAAATCCTCTAAATGTAGATTTGATGATTTGTTTCCCTCTGCTGGGGAGGGGGGCGTGGGGGGGGGTTCGGTAAAGGGCGACCGTGACCCAGATGTCCCGCTGCAGCGTGGGAACCGGCTGATAGCGCGCCGCTCTCGGCTTAAATATTGTAGATCAGGAAGACGGCGGCCGTCACCGCCGACCCGAAATCAATGAGACCTTCTCTGTGAGGATCTGAACAGTAAGGACTGGATTCCATGCAGTCAGAAGAGCCCCGCCCACCCCGGGATGGTGGGGGGGTGCTGAATGAAACGCACTATTGTCTGTGAGCGCGGCAGCCGAGCTGTAGGTGTTGATAAGAGAAGGTGTGAAGATGAGAGCCATTATCGCGGCGTGAAGTGGGACGGGGAGCTCGGCGCCCCCCCCCATTGACCCCCATTAGAGCGACATTAACGAGCATCCGGAGGGATTAGATCGCAGACGACGAGACGCAACAAGACCGACTGGAGCTCCGGCAGAGGAGGAGGGACTAAAAACACACTCCAGGAGGAATATCGCTCTGTTTCCTCTCCCTTATCAATCACTGATAGGTTTATTTGACGGGAGGGGGGGGGGGGGGGGGGGGGGGGGCGTGGCTCCTCCCACCTGGTCATTGGTTCAGGTTGATAAATAACATTTTGGTTAGAAAATCCCATAAATGTTGTTTTGTTTTATTTTGATTCTTCAGACTTGTAGAAAAGGAACAGGAGAGTTTCTGTTTTTGTGGTTTCAAACCCCGCCCCTCCATCAGGTGTCACACCTGGGGGGGCAAAACTTGTCCTAATGTGATGGGAGGGGTCAAAAGAGGTCAAATACAGGAGTCAAATCAAATCCACCTCCTGACGCTGAGGGTCTAAATTATGGATTTGAGGCAGTCTCCGGGCGTCCACTCTACCACTAGGCCACCCAGGTGAAGGAAACCTTGTGGGCGTGTCGAGGAATGATCAGGTGTGACCTTTATGGGTTAAAAACACCTGATCAGGTGATCAGCCGCAGGTGTTCTTGAAGAGCAGCAGGAGGCGGAGTCTGACTCTCCAGACACAGGACTGATGCTTAAGGAAACTTTTGTGGAGTTTTCCTCAGTAAAGTCCAGAGGTTCTGGTTCTGGTTCCAGAGGTCCTGAAGCTCTGAGTGACCTCCATCACCTGCACAGGAACGCTCTGAAGCAACGGAGCTGTGAGACGTACTTCCTGTTTCGAATACCGCGTACTTCCTCCCGGTTGTGTTCGTTTGTACGTGTCCACTTAGTAAATCTTTGTGTACTTTCTCAGGTGTTGGTTTTGTTGTTTTGTACGTTAGCTTGTCATGATGTGTATTCACAGTAACGTCCTAAAAGGAGAAGTCTTCCTCCTTGAAGCACCAAACACGCTGCCGTGTACCGCATGATCACGTCTTCAGATGAAATGTAGCGATGATTTCAAACCTGTTCAACACAACCTGAGAATCAGCTGATGAGGAGGAGGAGCTTCTGCCTTCTTCATGTAGCGATAGCAGCATGCTAACGCTAACCTCGCGTGTGTTGAGACGTTTTAGGAAAAGTCATCCCGTCTCAGACTGATTCTACCAGAACATCATTTAGACACATGGAGTCATAGAAACACAACTAACAGATCCTAAAGATAAAGACGTGTCTTTCATGCTAGTTAGCATTAGCCTAAATGAAAAGTGACGGCGTATGTTTCTAAATGCTGCTGTCACTTTTTTTCTTGGCTGATTGGAAAGATTAAGGTTAGGATTACGGTTCTGGTTGGGGTTAATGCTCCAAATGGTTCCCGATCACGTGGATCCGTGATCCAGCCGCGTGACCGCTAACGCGACTTCGTTAAATACTGCGACATAATTCACATAAAATGCAGGAACCTGAAAAACGAACAATGTGTCTAACATCGGAGCTCCAAAAACATCTCTTAAAGTCCAAATACTTCGTTATTTCCACATTAACAACAGTCCAGCGCTCCAAACAGAAATGACTGAACGGTCATAGACCGTACGCAGAAGTAAGTCGTGCTCATTGGCTGATGAATGTGAGCAGTGGGCGGAGTCACGGCAGGTCAGAGGAAAGCGTGAATCATGCTGAAGGATGTTTTCACAGAAAATGCTCCTCCCTCCTCCGCTGTTGATGCGTCTGCAGACACTGCAGCGTCTGCGTCTGCAGCGTCTGCGTCTGCAGCGTCTGCGTCTGCAGCATCTGCGTCTGCAGGGGTAAGAGGGTAGAAGAATCTTCAGGTTTCTGTCTGAACTGTCAGTGGGTTCATGTTCTCCACAGTCGTAGAGTTTGGGTCAGAAATGAGGATTTCAGATGTTTGAGGTCAGATCGTCTGGAGGGGTCACAGAGAAGGAGGCTGCTCCTCCTCTGAACTCCTTCTGAAGCTCTGCCTCCTCTGAGACCATCAGACAGGAGGAGGAACAGACGATCATAAAAAGGAGAAACCGGCTGAGGAGGAAAAGAGGAGATGTGAGAGATTTGAGGAGGAGAAAGGAGAAAAACGAGAGAAAGAGGAGAGAACGAGGAGGAGGAGGAGGAGGAGCAGACGCTCAGGAGGAGAAACCAGACAGCGGACAGACAGACGGATGGATGGAGGTGAACAAACGAGTGGAAAAGGAGACGTAATCAGCCCCAGTCTGCACCACTCCTCCTCCTCCTCCTCCTCCTCCCTCCATTTTGTCGTCCTCCTCCGTCTGATGCTGCTCCAGCTCCTCGGGCTTCAGCCTCACATCCAGCTCGCCGCTCTGCTGCAGAGAAAACGATAAAAGGAAGCCAGCTGCAGATGGTTTCACAGCTCTGAGGCAGATCCCAGCGACTCTGCGTCTGCGCGGCTGCACGCATGCGGCTGCACGCAGGCGGCTGCACGCAGGCGGCTGCACGCAGGCGGCTGCAGACAGAATCTGTTCAGGAGCTCCAACATATCCTGTAATATCAGAAAAGCTCCCAGAGGAAGCTGAAGGTCATGGAAACATTTCAACAGAAGATGAGTTTTTGGCTTTTGCTACTTGATGATCACCTGCAGCGTTTGGCGCCCCCTGCTGACCGGATCCTGACGTGTCTGTCAGGAGAGCAGCTGCAGCTTCCTCCTCAGAGCTTCAGGCTGAAGCTGCTGGAGCTTCAGGGTTCCTCTGGAGCGTTTCAGTCCTTCAGTCCTTCAGCGACAGTCAGCAGATGAAGAGAAGAACAAACCTGCAGGTTTTTCTGCAGATTAGGATTATTGATCACAGCGACGTTTGGGGATTGGAGGGGTTTTGGAGCCTCCATGCTGCAAGCAAAAGTCACAGTAGAAGTCAGAAAGAAAAAGTTTGTAAACACAAAAGTATTATTTGAAAGTAACAAAAGGAAAATTTTGAAAACAAAAAAAATATTTGGAAGTAAAAACTAAAAGTTTGAAAATGTAAAAATATGTTTTGAAAGTAAAAAAGTTTTTGATAATTGATACTGGCTCCTCACTCAGGGGATTAAAGCACACGGAGGTCCCGCTTGTTCATCTCTGCTCTGATTCTGCTGAGGATGAGCGTCTCAGGATCTGTGATGCGTTCGAGGAGCGGCAGACGTTCACCTGCTGACAGGTGAACGTCTGCCGCTCTGGGATGCTGTCCAGGAGGTTTCTGCTCGCGCTCCTGAAGATATAATGAAACACTTTTAGGAAGATGTCACATAATCTGAATGTAGAAGAGATGAGATCAGAGGAAGGTGATGGAGTGCGGGAATCGAACCATCAACCTCCTGACGAGGACCTCCTCAGATGCGTTTGCTGTTCCCTCTGAGAAGGTTTTGTTGTTTTCAGGAGGGGGGGGGGTGTCGGATCATCCGGCTGGTTAATTTAGCCTCCGACAGACCATCCGTCTCTAATCTGTGCCGCAGAGGTGTGAAACAGCACTAGAGTCCCGCAGCCAGACCGCCACTCGGGCGTCGAGCTGAAGCCCCGCCCACCTGCCGGACACGGCCGGAGCAGAGAGCCGAGCAGCTGGTCGTCCGTTTGTGGCGGCGCGGTGGGATTATCTGGAGCATGTGATTCATGTGTTTACTCTCCGCTCAGCCGTCCGTCCGTCTGCGCCCGTCCTCCGGGCCGACCCCGGCGCTGCTGATTCACGCCGCTCTCAGAGGTGCTACTACCTCCAAATGCTGACGAATCAGAGAGCGGGCGGATGAATCCCACTGCGGGACGTTTCCTCTGCAGCCGGTTCCGTCCCAGAAGGAGCGTGAATCCGTCTGAGGCTGAGAGAGAACGGCGCCGGCGAGCAGAGGAGTGATGATGACGAGGCGTCGCTCAGAGGAAGGCTGCAGACATTTAGGAAAACCCGTAGACACAGTTCTGATGAAAAATGCTTTTAAAATCTTTATGTGGCGTTTCCTGATGATGGAAGACAAATGTAGAAACAAATCAAGATGAAATTAGAATTCCTGTAGTCAGTTTGTTGTGAATCAGAAACAGAGTTTGAAAAAGATCATGAGCTGCTACGAATGATCATAATAGTCGATTAATCACCGATTATCTGATTTCAGCTCATCGGATCGTGATTAAGATGGAAGTAAAACACTCATCTTAACAATCTTTAAACTTATAGTGTTGAATCTAGATCAGGGGTGGGCAAACTACGGCCCGGGGGCCACAAGCGGCCCTTAAACTACTTAATCTGGCCCTCCAAATTAAAATACATTGAATCAAAAATCCTAATTATTGTCTTATTTTCATTGTATTTCTGGTTCCTTATCATGAATAGTGTTGTTTCTCTGAACGTTTGTGTGTGTTTTTTGATTCAGAAGGTGATTTTTTCAGATTTCTTTGAGTTCACATTTTCCTCTAAAGAACATCAACCCATTGGATCACCCAAAAAAGAACAAAAAATCTAAAATTTAGAAATTAAAACTCCCAATTTTCTGTTTTTAAATGAATATATGTGAATTTTAATCCAAATTAAACAGGTTTTTGTCTAAATTCCATATTAGTTTTTATTTTATGAGGTTCATTACCCAATCTCTCCTTCCATCTGCTCCTTGTCCGGCCCTTATGCCAAAATTTAGAACCCTTTCTGGCCCACAAATCAAAAAGTTAGCCCACCCCTGATCTAGATCCTGACTTAAAATAATAAAAATTAGTACGATCGACCATTAAATTAGGCATCAGCTGTTTTAATGGTCGACGAGTGATTGCAACAGCAAAGCTGTCAGCAACAGAAGCAGCAAATCAGACGTGAAATTCTTTAAAAGTGAGCAGAAAATGTGGATTTGTCTAAAGTTTCTGTGGTGACCTCTAGGGCTGCCACAAACGATTATTTTAATAGTCGACTAATCACCGATTATTTTTCCGATTAGTCGACTAATCGTTCATGGCCAAAGTGGGATGTAAAGATGCTGAAGTTGATAACCAGCTAAAAATATTAGGTTAAAATCAAAATTACCGAGCCAGAAAATAAAAAGAGCCATAGTTAGCCTAAAATAGCTAGCATGCTGCTGAAATATTAGCTAAACTCCAAAAATAGCCTATAAAAAAGAAAAATCCTATATTAGCCAAAACAGCTAGCACATAGCTGAAATATAAGCTAAACTCAAAAATTGCCTAAAAAAACTTAAAAAAGCTTAAGTTGACCAAAATAGCTAGCATCTGCTGAAATATTAGCTAAACTCCAAATTAGCCTTAAAAAAACAGAAAAATCCTAAATTAGCCAAAACAGCTAGCATATAGCTGAAATATAAGCTAAACTCAAAAATTGCCTAAAAAAACTTAAAAAAGCTTAAGTTGACCAAAATAGCTAGCATGCTGCTGAAATATTAGCTAAACTCCAAATTAGCCTTAAAAAAACGGAAAAATCCTATATTAGCCAAAACAGCTAGCACATAGCTGAAATATAAGCTAAACTCATAAATTGCCTAAAAAAACTTAAAAAGGCTAAATTAACCAAAATAGCCAAGATTGTTCTGAAATATTAGCTAAATTCCAAAATTAGCCTTAAAAAAATGGAAAAATCCTATATTAGCCAAAACAGCTAACACATAGCTGAAATATAAGTTAAACTCAAAAGTTGCCTAAAAAACGTAAAAAAGCTAAAGTTAGCCGAAATAGCTAGCATGCTGCTGAAATATTTGCTAAACTCCAAATTAGCCTTAAAAAAATGGAAAAATCCTATATTAGCCAAAACAGCTAGCATATAGCTGAAATATAAGTTAAACTCAAAAGTTGCCTAAAAAACGTAAAAAAGCTTAAGTTAACCGAAATAGCTAGCATGCTGCTGAAATATTAGCTAAACTCCAAAATAGCCTAAAAAACCTTAATAAAAGCCAAAATATTCCAAAAAGCTAGCAGAATGCTATTATAACTTTCAACTTTACTACAATCTGACTTCATACAATATAAAGTAACGACTAATCGACTATTAAATTAGTTGTCGATTATTTTAATAGTCGATTAGTCATCGATTAGTCAACTAATCGTGGCAGCCCTAGTGACCTCACCTGTGTTTGCACACGTTGGCTTAAGTGAACACTTGCTGCGCTATCCAGCTAGCTCAATACAGCAGAACATGCTAGCATGCTACAATGGAGCTCAGGCATGCTATTCTGTCCTCTGGGCAGCTGGCTAGCGTAGCGAGCTAACCCACTGATTTCAAACTTAGGTGAGACAACCACGGACAATGTGGACACACCCACTTTCGGCACACATTGAACTCACTTGGCTTTCCTGGCCCGGATTATGTCGTCACCCGCAACAAATCTGTTTCTCCTGCTAGCTTACAGCCCCTCGCAACCCAAACCTGACGTTAGCGGTGCAACAAAACGGCTGAACGGTTCTGATCCGGATCAGACGAGTTCTTTTTGAGTTTTATTCAGCTAATAATGATAAAAACTTTTATCCCACAGAGAGCAGAAGTGACTCAGAGAGCATTCTGGGACTTTTTAAAGTTTCCTCGCCGCCGCCGCAGCCTGCCGCATAATGAAACAGACGGCGGCTCAGAACTAAACGGGGTAATCGGCCCGTTCCCCGCGAGATGCTCCCTCTGATGCTCTGCCTTCAGACCAGACTAATTGAATGTCTGCGCTGTTGATTAGACCATTAACCATCTGCGCCTCCTCTCTCCTTCTCTGCAGGAGTTTGGAGGACGATGCTGAGAATCGTTCTTCCTCGCCCATGCTCTCCGCCCTGCTCTCCATGACCTGAGAGCGCCGCCGCTGAGGGAGGAACCGAACACTAGAGAACGAGGAGGGCAGAAGGCCAAGAGAAGAAGAAGAAGAAGAAGAAGAGAGACGCCCGTTTTGTTGTTGTTGTCACTGTGTTTCCGAGATGGCGGCGACTGAAGCCAGCGCGGCGCCGGTGGTCCAGGAAGACGGGAAGGCTCCGGAGACCAAGCCGGCAGAGGCAGAAGAACCGGCTAACTCGGAGACGGCTCACGCGAGGTCGCTGAGAAGGACGGCGCCGCCGTCAACAGCGACGCCGCTGAAAACAAAGAGACTGTCGGCAACGACACCGCCGCGGCGCCGGGAGGCGCCGAGGAGGGAGCCGCCGCCGGCGAGGAGGCCGCTCCTCCCCAAAGCTCGGAGAGCGCCGCCTCTGCCGAGCCCAAGACCTCCTTCCTGGACTCCTTCCTGAACAAGAGCGGCCTGGGGAAGGTGATGGGAGGGAGGAAGAAGAAGGAGCACGGCGCCGCCGCGGGAGGAGGTGAAGAGAGCACGGCCGAAGGAGGGGAGAAGAAGGGAGAAAAGGCAGGGGAGGAGGCCGCCGAGGGAGGAGCAGAAGGAGGCGAAGAAGGAGGAGAGGCCGAAAAGCCTGCAGAGAACGGAGAGAAGGAAGAGGAGAAGAAGGCGGAGAAGAGCAAACCGGCAGAAGCCAAGTCCTCCGTCCGAGACCTCATCAGGAAGCCGGTGGCCAGGATCTTCTCCCACCGCAGCACCGAGAAAAAAGACGGCGCCGCCGCCGCCGCCGAGCCCGAGAAGCAGGTCAAGGTTCGGTCCAGATCCCTGGATCGCCTAGAAGATCCCGAAGCACTTAACACCACTGCAGACTCCACCGTGGAGGAGGGAGGAGCGGCCGCAGGAGCAGAGGAGGAGCAGAAGCTGGCCTCCTCCTCGGCCTCCACGAAGCACATGAAGCGCTGGCACTCCTTCAAGAAGCTCATGGCCCAGAAAGCCCACAAGAAGAGCAGCGCAGGAGAGGACGGGAAGGAGGAGGGAGCAGAGGGAGAAGGAGGCGGCGGAGACTCCTCCACACTGGACTCCAAAGAGTCGGGCCACAAGAGGTGGAAGCTGAAACGCTCCTGGACCTTCCAGGGTCTGAAGAGAGACTCCTCGGTGGTCGGCATCAGCGGCAAAGCCAAAGGCTCCGACAAGGACGACAAGGAGGAGAACGCCGAGGAGGGAGAGGAGGCCAAGGCCGAGGGAGGAGCCGAGGAGGCCAAGACGGAGGCAGGGGAGGAGAAAGCGGAGGGAGGCGAGGAGGAAGGCGGCGGCGGCCGGAGGAGGAACGGTGACGCAGCACGCCAACGAGATCTGGACCTCCTTCAAGAAGAGAGTCATCCCCAAGAGCAAGCGCGCCAACACGGAGTGCGCCCCCAGTGGAGAGGAGGACGCCACTGCAGCCGCCGCCGCCTCAGGTGAGACAAGCTCCTGACAGGAGACGCCGCCGATGTTTCAGAGGGAGACGATGACTGTTAGTTTGTTTGTTAGGTTTGTTTTTCTGCTTCTGAAGATCCGACTCCGCCTGGTAAAATTCCTAAAGATGGTCTGGATCTGTGGAAGTTGGAGTTTCCATCATGAATAACTGGATCATCTCCAGTTTCTTGATCCACCTTCTCCTTGTAAAGAGCCGTGATTCCCATCCATACATAGATGGAACGGTCCCTCCAGGTTAGGAAGGAGCAGCAGTCGGAGTGGATGCAGGTCTGCAGTGATGTACGCCGAGGTGAAAACAGAACCGAGCCAGACCGTAGAACTCAGATAGAGAGAGTGACGCTCCGACATTCAGAAGGATTTTGGGTTTGGAGCCACTTCCTGGCATTTACAAGGATTTTTTAAGCTAATTTAGAGTTTGGCTAATAATTTAGCTACATGCTAGCTGTCTTTGCTAACATAATTTGGGTTTTTTTGGTTGTTTTTTTTTTGGCTAATTTGATATTCAGCAAATATTTAAGTAGCTATCAGCTTCAGTGATTTCAGCTTCAGCATTTTCAACTATCAGCTTCAGCGTTTTCAGCTATTAGCTTCAGCGTTTTTTCAGCTATTAACTCCAGCATTTTCAGTGATTAGCTTTAGTGATTTCAGCAATCAGCTTCAGCGTTTTCAGCTAACAGCTTCAGCGTTTTTTCAGCTATTAACTCCAGCATTTTCAGTGATTAGCTTTAGTGATTTCAGCAATCAGCTTCAGCGTTTTCAGCTAACACCTTCAGCGTTTTCAGCTATTAACTCCAGCATTTTCAGTGATTAGTCTTAGTGATTTCAGCAATCAGCTTCAGCATTTTCAACTATCAGTTTCAGCGTGTTCAGCTAACAGCTTCAGCGTTTTTTCAGCTATTAACTTCAGCGTTTTCAGCTATTAACTCCAGCATCTTCAGCTATTAGCTTCAGTGATTTCAGCAATTACCTATACATTTTCAGCTATTAGCTTAAGTGATTTCAGCAATCAGCTTCAGCATTTTCAGCTATTAGCTTCAGCGTTTTCAGCTATTAACTCCAGCATTTTCAGCTATTAGCTTCAGTGATTTCAGCAATTACCTATACATTTTCAGCTATTAGCTTAAGTGATTTCAGCAATCAGCTTTAGCATTTTCAACTATCGGTTTCAGCGTTTTCAGCTATCAGCTTCAGCGTTTTCAGCTATTAGCTTCAGCGTTTTCAGCTATTAACTCCAGCATTTTCAGCTATTAGCTTTAGTGATTTCAGCAATCAGCTTCAGCATTTTCAACTATCAGTTTCAGCGTTTTCAGCTAACAGCTTCAGCGTTTTCAGCTATTAACTTCAGCGTTTTCAGCTATTAACTCCAGCATTTTCAGTGATTAGCTTTAGTGATTTCAGCAATCAGCTTCAGCGTTTTCAGCAATCAGCTTCAGCGTTTTCAGCTATCAATTTCAGCGTTTTCAGCTGTCACCTTCAGTGTTTTTAGCTATTAATATCAGCATCTTCAGCTATCTTCACTAGCATCTTCAGCAGCAAAATTCAGTTTACAGTTCTCACACTAGCATTATCACAGGTAATGCTATATATCTAGTTCATAATCATTTAAAAAAGTTACCGTTTTAAAGTTTTAAAATGTAGTTTTAGAGAGTTCAATAAATGTTTATCCTGTTCGGTCTGCGACTTAAGGTATGTTTTGGATTTTGGCCCTTTGTGTGATTGAGTTTGATACTCCTGGCCTTGTTCAAATTCCACCAAGACAGCAGTAAGTATGTCTGCAGAAAGACAGCTGTTATCTGGATCAATCCAGGATCCAGAAAGCATTCATTAGACTTCAGTGAAAATCATGTTTTTGGTGTTTTCAACGTGTTCTTGTAGAAAATTAAGCTTGAAATTGCAACTCTGAGTATTTTTTTTACTCCAGTTGTGAGTCAGGAGCAGAAGAAAAATATGCTGTCAGAAAAACACCTTTCCTGCTCTGCTCCATTCTGATACACCTACCGTCAGACAAATAGATCCAGGAACGTCTTTGTTTTCCTCTACTGAGCTGGAATCTGGATCAGAACTATACAACTGGATAGCTCTGATGTTGATGCCGTTTTTGTTGTTCCGCTAATGTTTGATGAGCTGTAAGCTAGCAGACCAACGTGAAAACCAATACATTCTCATTTCCATGTCGTCACATATTGACGTTTGGTGAGGGACCCCTTCACGCCATTTTAGGACATGCTGGCTGTTTGTAAAATCAAGGATCCACAATCCTCGGGACGCGGTACTGGACGCAGTACGCAACACAAACTGGTCCTCAGGATGTGACCAGTACTCAAACCCGGCACCAGACGTCACGTCAAAAAAAATGAAAAGATGGGGACACTTAGGGTACTGGCATTGGCAGCAATGCCGGTACCAGATGTGGTACCCAACATGAACCAGACCTGGATGTGTTACTGGATGTGAACCGGTACGGGTTAAGGCTAGGGTACCGGTGCTGGGTTAGACACTCCACCCACAGTTCTGGTTTGTGGCCATGAGGTGGGATCCATGATTAAATGGGGACAGCTAGCACATAATAAAAAGATGAGTTAGGGACACCCAAAACCTCGTTTTTTGACCCGGAGGGATCCCTAACCAAACGTCAATATGTGACAAGCTGGAATAAGAATGTGCTGTAACAACAGAGATCTCGCAGCACTTCAGAAAATGGGAATTTGGCTCTACGCTGATGATACAGTTTTGCATATTCAAGCTTAAAAAACAGGGACAGAAAAAAAGCAGTGACTAATGTCTCAAATTAGCTTGAGAGCTCCAAAGCTTCATTCATACTGGCCTCTGAAACGTGCGTTTAAGCAACCACTTCCAAAAATTCTCACTTTCATTTGTTCTCTTAACACATACTTAAGAAGTTCTGATGAACTCCTGCTGCCTTGAAGAAACTACGTCTAGAAAATTACTGTTTTTTTTTTTTTTTTACTACTTTGGCTAAAACATCACTGAGAACGCTTTAAGAATGGATAAAAGGATGAATGGATTGGGACTTTAATGGGTTTTGAAATCCGTTTTTTTTTTTCTTATTATAAAATTACAGGAACCAAAAACTGAAACTGAATGATGCTGGTTGATGCAGCCAGTACCCAGAACAACAGAATAGTTTTCTCTGCATCTGTGTTTTACTCCTGGGAAACAGTGGTAATGATCCATGACTGATCTGCTGTGTGTGCCTCTGGTTGCCATCCTGGTTATGACGGCTTCACAGAAGAAAATGCTGCTTTAACTGCAAAGAAATCCTCTGAGGCTCAGAAACCTGACAAGAACCTATTCTGGGACATCAGCTGTTTCATAACATTCGGGACAAATCAGAAGATCTGCTGCCACAAAGTCAGCGTCTGTCTTTGAACCGCTGTCTTGTAGCTGTGGAACAGCGTCCTCTTGTTGCTTCCACAGGCTGGACCGCATTGAACACTCGCACTGTGAGTAGAAAGGCCCACCAGCTGTTTGAACATCCCCCCTAATGAAATATTCGTTTACACATTCCTGGAATTCTAACCGATTCTGATGGCACAAGGAAGCTTTTCTCCGCCTCTCAGAAATCCAGTTGGAATTCATGGTAGTTGTGTAAACGACTGAAAATACGTAATTTTAAAGAATGCCAACAGGAGAGCTGAAATATTTTGGCTAAAAAGGGTGAAATCATACTAAAACATCACTGGGAACGCTTTAAGAATAGATAAAAAGATGAATGGATTGGGACTTTAATGGGTTTTGAAATCCGTTTTTTTTTTTTTTTTCTTAGAAAATTACAGGAACCAAAAACTGAAACTGAATGATGCAGTTGATGCTGGTTGATGCAGCCAGTACCCAGAACAACAGGAATAGTTTTCTCTGCATCTGTGTTTTACTCCTGGGAAACAGTGGTAATGATCCATGACTGATCTGCTGTGTGTGCCTCTGGTTGCCATCCTGGTTATGACGGCTTCACAGAAGAAAATGCTGCTTTAACCGCAAAGAAATCCTCTGAGGCTCAGAAACCTGACAAGAACCTATTCTGGGACATCAGCTGTTTCATAACATTCGGGACAAATCAGAAGATCTGCTGCCACAAAGTCAGCGTCTGTCTTTGAACCGCTGTCTTGTAGCTGTGGGACAGCGTCCTCTTTGTTGCTTCCACAGCTGGACGGCATTGAACACTCGCACTGTGAGTAGAAAGGCCCACCAGCTGTTTGAACATCCCCCCTAATGAAATATTCGTTTACACAATTCCTGGAATTCTAACCGATTCTGATGGCACAAGGAAGCTTTTCTCCGCCTCAGAATCCAGTGGAATTATGGTAGTTGTGTAAACGGTTGAAGAATTACGGTAATTTAAAGAATGCCAACAGCAGAGCTGAAGCTGATAACAAAATAATCACAGTTTTAGGATAAAAAACCCAATAACCATGTTTTTTTGGTAAATCTGCTAAAAAAAAAAACCATTCAACTGTGGCTGACTGAAACTGATTTAAGTTTAATAGTTTGAAAATCAATCCATAATAGTAGAGATCAATGTAGCAAATAAAGCTAAAGTCCACTAGCTTGATGCTAATGTTTAATGGAATTTCCCATAGAAGGTTCATGCTAACGCTTGGTCGACCTAAATGAACATCTTGATAAACTTTATAAACTCTTAAAGTAACCCTTTGTGGTCTAAACTATCATTTGTTACTCAGTCTTTGACTATTCTTCTTGAACAAAGTGTATTGCTATAGCGCGATCGCCACCTAGTGGCCAAACTGAAACTCCCTCCAGGAGAAGCAGAACAATGTTTCCAATGTTAATGATCTGAACATCTTTGTTAGAACTTCTCCTTTAGAGAATCCATGAAACTCTGGATGATATTAACAATCTCAATATTTCACTGATACATTTTACAATATGTGAACTGGATCAGATTAATATAAATATATTCAAATTATACAGTAGATTATTAATGTATTTCTAAACAAATCTGTATACATGATCTGGGCTCTGGTGAATCGAATTGAATCAATTCTGGAAATTATTATTGATCGCCAGCCCTTGTTTCAACTAGAATAGTTTGGCTTTACGCTGATGATACAGTTTTGTATAAAAATAGGTTAAGTACAAGATCTGTGAATAATATCTGAAACTAGCTTGAGATCTCAAGCTTGAGAACTTGAGCTGGAAGATAAATTGATTTTATTGATTAATTGATTAATTTATGGTTTGAATAGTCAAGAAAAAATAAGGCGATCCAGATTTTACTGATTCGATTCGGAAAAACACCTGAGATTTTGAGGTTTTATTTAGTTTCTTAAAGGCATGTCTTTCAGTCGCTCGCCGGCTTGCTTCATCTTTATTCTCACCTTTTATCTCTTTCGTCATATCAAACTGGAATACAAAATGTTGTTGAGTTTGGAGTTTATCTGCGTTTTATTTGTCATGAGACTCTCAGATGGTCCAAACTTCTATCGGATGATCAGCTGCAGACCTGACACACCTCTTTGTTGTCAAATTATTTGTTGGCTCCGCCTTTGTTCCTTTTTTCCCTCCTAATCTCCTTCGTCACGTCTCGTGGTGTCAGTTCTGGGGAGCATAGGAATGTGGCGCCCTCTGCAGGCAGGCTGAATCCAAGATTGCAGCAACCAAACTATCCTGATGTTTAAGCATGCTAGTTTGCTAACTCTGCCAATAGGGCTGCCACAAACGATTATTTTAATAGTCGACTAATCACCGATTATTTTTTCCGATTAGTCGACTAATCTGTTCATGGCCAAAGTGGATGTAAAGATGCTGAAGTTGATAACCAGCTAAAATATTAGTTAAATGCCAAATTTACCAAAAAATAAAAAGAGCCAAAGTTAGCCTAAATAGCTAGCATGCTGCTGAAATATTAGCTAAATTCCAAATTAGCCTTAAAAAAATGGAAAAATCCTATATTAGCCAAAACAGCTAGCACATAGCTGAAATATAAGCTAAACTCAAAAATTGCCTAAAAAAACTTAAAAAAGCTTAAGTTGACCAAAATAGCTAGCATGCTGCTGAAATATTAGCTAAACTCCAAATTAGCCATAAAAAAATGGAAAAATCCTAAATTAGCCAAAACAGCTAGCATATAGCTGAAATATAAATTAAACTCAAAAGTTGCCTAAAAAACGTAAAAAAGCTAAAGTTAGCCTAAATAGCTAGCATGCTGCTGAAATATTAGCTAAATTCCAAATTAGCCTTAAAAAAATTGAAAAATCCTATATTAGCCAAAACAGCTAGCACATAGCTGAAATATAAATTAAACTCAAAAGTAGCCTAAAAAACGTAAAAAAGCTAAAGTTGGCCGAAATAGCTAGCATGCTGCTGAAATATTAGCTAAACTCCAAAATAGCCTAAAAAACCTTAATAAATGCCAAAATATTCCAAAAAGCTAACAGAATGCTATTATAACTTTCAACTTTACTACAATCTGACTTCATACAATATAAAGTAATGACTAATCGACTATTAAATTAGTCGTCGATTATTTTAATAGTCGATTAGTCGTCAATTAGTCGACTAATCGTGGCAGCCCTATCTGCCAACCAAATGTGTGGATCGATGAAAGCTGATTGGCTCTGGTGATTCCTGACGTGTAATTCTGCCAAAACAGTTTCAACGTTCTTCTGTCATAGTTTGTAAGTTTGGAGTTTTGGATGTGGACAGAAGTAACTCCTGGTTTCTCCTCCTCTTCCAGGTGAAGACGCAGCTGCCGAGGATGGAAAAGATGGAAAGTCGGCCAAGGCCAAGCGCTCGCATTTCGGCCGAGCGGTTTCCCTGAAGAACTTCATCATGCGGAAGGGCAAATCCAGCAGCGTGGATCAGGGCGAGGGCGCCAAAGAGGGAGAGGAGGCCGCCGAGGGAGGCGAAGCGGCCGAGGAGGAGGAGGAGGAGGCAGCCGCCGACGGCGTCGCCGAAGCAGCCGCGGAGGAGGCCAACGACAAAGACGCGGCTGAGAAAACGCCGGCGGAGGAGAGCGCCACGGAGGCGGCCAAAGAGCCGGAGAAGACGGCGACCGAAGCTCCTGTGACCAACGGGGAGAACGGCTGCACCAACGGCACGGTGGAGGAGAACGCCACGCACAATCACCAGGAGGAAGAGGAGAAGACGACGGAGAGCAGCCCGGTAAAGAAGACCAAGGAGGTGGGAGGAGTCAAAGAGGAGGCCAACGCCAAGATCATCAACGACACAGCTGTGAACAGCGGTGAGTTCGAGCAGCGGCGGGACTCTGGCGAGCCTCAGAACGAAGGACGACGAGCTGCAGCTCGCACAAACACTAACAAACACGCCGTTAGCGGGGCGGAGGAGGAGGAGCGGGGGGAGGCGGAGTCTCCTCAAAACGGAGCAGGGTTAAATGAGGAGGAGGAGGAGGAGGCGATGAGGAAGAGGGATTTGAGGGAGGCTGCAGTGGCCATCGTTCAGAGCGTGATGTCAGCAGCAACCGACCAATTAGAGAGGGAGCTGTGTGTCGACAACGGCGTGAACGGCGCAGAAATGTGACCCGTGAATGAGTCAGCACGCACGCACGCTCACACCTTTTATTCACCTGCATGAACGGAGGGAGGGCGGAGTCCCACCAGCAGGACGTGAGGAACCGGCGTCCGCAGAGATCAGGAGAACTTCACGCTCGCCGCTCCGTTCTTCTGGTCTCAGAACCCGTCTTATTACATTATGTGCAATTCTTTTGAGGAGAAAAATCAGTTTTAAGGTTTAAAAATTAACATTCTGCTGCTTCTTGGACTATTTTTGGCATTTACTAAGATTTTTTTAGGCTGTTTTGAAGTTTAGCTAATAATTTAGCTACATGCTAGCTGTTTTTGGCTAATTGAGACTTTTTTGTTTTAGTCTTTAGGCTCTTTTGGAGTTAAGCTAATATTTCAGCTACATGCATGCTAGCTATTTTGGCTAATCTAGGCTTTTTTTAAGCTATTTTGAAGTTAAGCTATTTTTTAGCTACATGCTAGCTTTTTTTGGCTAATTGAGACTTTTTTGTGTTAGTCTTTAGGCTCTTTTGGAGTTAAGCTAATATTTCAGCTACATGCATGCTAGCTGTTTTGGATAATCTAGGCTTTTTTTTAAGCTATTTTGAAGTTAAGCTATTTTTTAGCCACATTCTAGCTTTTTTGGCTAACCTAAGTTTTTTTTATTCATTTATTAGGCTAATTTGGCATTTAGCTAACATTTCAGTTTGCTATCAGCTTCATCGTTTTCAGCTGTCAAATTCAGCTTCCAGCATTATCACAGGTAATGCTACATATCTAGTTCATAATTATGTTAAAAAGTTACAGTTTTACATTTTTAAAACGTAGTTTTAGAGTTTTCAATAAATGTTTATCCTGTTCAGCTGCAACCTAAAGTTTGTTTTGGATTTTGGCCCCTTGTGCAATTGAGTTTGACGCTCCTGCATTAAAAGATTTAAGTGGTAAACTGCTAAATCTGTGATAAATAAGAGCATAAATACTCAAATGTAGTAAAGTAAAGAAGTTCAAGCGGGACTGAAAACAAAGATTGGATTAAATCGGGCATTGACAGAATCAATGAGATCTGCTTCTTGGTCTTCCACGGTTCCTCTGAACTCGTTTTCATTTCTTCCTGAATGACATGAAAAACCTTTTTTATCGGGGAAAAGACGATGACAAACGTTGACTTCTCCAGCTGACGACTGCAGGAATGTTCCTGTTAAAGTAGAAGTCAGTAGTGATGGTCGTACGACCATGACGGTCCATTCCAGTGAGGTCTGGCACTTTACGACTACCGTTATTTTTTTACACACAGACGTTGAGAATTAAAAGATGAAAAAGGCGACTGGACGGACTTGGATCAAACACGGATCATGTGAATCTGGATTTTAAGACTTAGTCCAAACTGTCCTTACGGGTGGATACAGTCGGGTCACACAGGTGACCTCCTGGAAATATCGAGGTCATAAACCGCTTATGTGCAAGCACCTTTTTATCTATGGGCGTGCTGCGGGCGACAGGTCATAGTGAACACTTATACAACAGGTAAGGGCGATGCAGGTGAGGCGCAGGCGCGTTGTAGAGATTTTACCTTTTTTACCACCATCCCCCATTTAGCAACTAGAGTGGGGTGTACGGACACCGCACATCATAATTGGTTGTTCCGTTAATGAATACTTCACGATGAATTTACCATATGGACGATAATGGTACGTTCCATTGTCATGAGGTCCTTTGAGGTGCTCGTTCGAGCCTGAAGGGAATGACTCACCAGAGCTCAGCTTTACCCTTAAAAAACCGTGTTTACGTTCTTCCTACTTCCAGTCAACCGTTGATGAAAATAGCAACACGTTCTCATCTCCAGCTGGTCACATGTTGACGTTTGGTTAAGGACCCCTCCACGCCTCTTTTTGACGTTTTGGATACCCTCCCCAACTTGCTGGCTGTTTGTAAAATCCCAACCTCCGGGCCACAAACCGGTCCAGTACCACAACACGGAGCGTACTGGTACCCTAATCCAGTACCGGTGACCTAACCTGGCACTGGAGACGGTACCGGACCCAAACCGGTACCAGATGCTGGTATCGGGTTAGGGTTCTGGTGCTGGATGCGTCCCAAGGGTTGCGAAATCTTGATTTTACGAACAACCAGCACCTCAAAAACAACAAGTTGGGGACACCAAAACGTCAAAAAGTGGCGTGGAGGGGGTCCTCAACCAAACGTCAATATGTGACCAGTTGGAGATGAGAACGTGTTGGAAAATAACGTTTTTTTTGTTTAGTTTTATTCTTAAGCAGAGAAAAGCAGCCTTGCGTTGATATGTAAAGCTTTTTAGTAGCAAAGTTTTGACGCATACAGCTGATTCACCGAGACTTGGCGCCGTTACGTTGCATTCAGCTGGTTAAGAGTGACTATCCCCCGAGGGCTACATAGTTAAACTATGTAATCCGGCCCATCAGAATGGAATAAACGAGTTTGATCCCCGTATTGTTTTATTTTCCTTGTAGTTCAGGTGTCTCTCCACAGAGGGCGCACTACAGATAAATGGATCTTTTTTTCAGACGCAGACAGTTAATGTGCATTCATATAGTGACATTCATGAGGGATTTTTAAGTCATTTTTCAAATGATTCTAACCCAGGGGTGGGCAAACTTTTTGATTTGTGGGCCAGAAAGGGTTCTAAAATTTGGCATAAGGGAGCAGATGGAAGGAGAGATTTGGTCATGGACCTCATAAACTAAAAAGATGATATGGAATTTAGAGAAAAACATGCTTTAATTTAGATTAAAATTCACATATATTCATTTAAAAACAGAAAATTTGGGAATTTTAATTTCTAAATTTTGATTTTTGTTCTCTGTTTTGGTGATCCAATGAGTTGATGTTCTTTAGAGGAAAATGCGAACTCAAAGAAATCAGAAAAATCACCTTCTGACTCAGAAGTTAGAGAAACAACACCATTCATGAGAAGAAACCAGAAATACAATGAAAATAAAACAATAATTAGGATTTTTGATTCAATGTATTTTCATTTGGAGGGCCAGATTAAGTAGCTTAGGGGGCCGCATGTGGCCCCCGGGCCGTAGTTTGCCCACCCCTGATCAAGATTAATGCGTGTTTTAATCCAAATCTTGTGTTTTTTTCTTTCTTGTATGAGGTGAATCAACAAAACGCGCCACAAATCCGCTCCGGATCCGGCCCTACTGTCAGTTTTTAGAACCCTTTTGGTCAGAAAGTTTACCCACGGCCGGCATAAACCTTCACATGCAGATTCATGTGATGTTCTTCAGGCGTCACCGGCGACATTCAGGAGTTGAGATGCAGCCGTTCATTGGCCTGAACAACTATGTGGTTCTGAAGGTTTTAACAGACTTCTGCTCGTTTAACTCTTGGTGTTTTGTCACAAATGTAGGTAGAAATGATGTAAATTAGTCTCATTGTCTCAGACATGTTTGCTGCTCTGCGGTCACAGAGAACCACAGTGATCCTGTAATCCTAAACAGGAACTTCATTAAAGCAGCGACTTCATGAACAGATTAACATCCAAACCTCTTCACAACTCAAGAGCTCAGGTGCTGGAGCCCTGAGGCGCTGACAGGAAGCAGGACGGGTTCTGCAGAGGCCCCTCCTTCTTTTTCCACTTCCTGTCTTCCCACCTGGGAGCCGCTCAGGGATGCTGAGCAACAGGAGGTGAAGTGCTTGTGAAGCTCCTCCATTATTTATGAGTCCAGCCTCCTCTTCAGTCGAGAGCTCCTCCGGGCTCAGTGTCCAGGCTTTGATCTGACAAAGACCAGAACGGCTCCTCCTGCAGATCAAATCCAGCTCCGGCTACCGGCAGGAGTTTGGTCTGAAGGAGCTGGAAGCTCAAAACGAAGAACGGAATCGGACAAACTCTCAGGTCCATCAGGGATTTGATTTGAGGCCTGATCCACTTATTTTAAAAGAAAACATTCAAGATTACCATTCCTTGTAAAGAGAGAATTCATCCTGTTAAATCAGGAGAGTCAAACTCAATCGCACAAGGAGCCAAAATCCAAAACACACCTGAGGTCGCAGCCGAACAGGATAAACACTTATTGAAAACTCTAAAACTACATTTTGAAAACTTTAAAACTGTAACTTTTTGACATAATTAATAATGTTTACAAAAATGTTCAGCTGAAAACGCTGAAGATGATAGCCAGCTAAAACATTAGCTGATTGCTAAATTACCCTAAAAACTAATAAATATAAGTAAATATTAGCCTAATTCCAAAATAGCCAAAAAAAAAATCCTAAATTACACATAGCTAGCATGTAGCTGAAATACTAGCTAGTCAAGCAAGCTTTATCAAATATGCTGAATACATGAGATACACAGCACTGCCTAAACATATTAGCTACACTTCAAAACAGCCTAAAACACTTTTTTTAAATCCTAAATTAGCCAAAACAGCTAGCATGTAGCTGAAATATTAGCTAAACTCCATAATAGCCAAAAAATCTAGCAGAATGCCAATTTTTAAAAGTTTACAAGTGTAACTTTTTAACATAATTATTAATAATAATAATGCAGGAATATTATTCCAGAATAAATCAACTTCAACTTTAAATAATTTTCAATATTTTACTCTCCATAAAAATATATTTTGTCAAAATCATACAAGTTAGAAATGAGCTCAAGATAACATCGAGTCAATAATAACAATAAAGGGTCTGGAGGGCCGGATCCGGCCCCTGGGCCTCGACTTTGACAAATGTGCCTTAGCCCGACATTTATCCCTCCAAATGGAGAGTTATGGAAAAATAGTGTCTTCAAATCTGGACGTCACTCCCACTTGATGACATCATCAACAGTCGCCGCCCATCTGCGTTAGCGCGTAGCTAACACGGAAAACACAACAACACCAGTGACTTTTTATGACATTTAAACGTAAACTTCTGCGCTCCAGAGCATACCCACGTAAAGGAAAGCACTTCACCTTACCGGTGGAGGGATACGCTTTTGGACCCCACTACCCCTCCAAATGCCCCTACTACTGGAGGGGCAGAATTCAGATTCAGTCTAAATGAAGGACTTTTAGGATTTTGTTTCCACCCAGCTCAAGGGAACTGCAGATCTTCCAGTGAAGCCAAAAACCTGCAGCACCTGTAGGGTCAACCGCCCTAATGGCGTCATGTGACCAAGGCTTTAAGATGGTTTGGTACTCTAAGGCAGTGTCCTGCCAGGTTTGTTTGGACGGCACCACATCAGACGTGTTACGCTACGTTAACACTGTTCAAGAATGTGTGTTTAGCAGACGCTGGACTGTCAGGACCCGAGACCAGCACATGTTCACCCACAGCTGAAGGAGGCTTGAGGCTGAATCTCACAAATCTCAGTCCAGCTTCTTCCTTTCACAGCTCTATTCTGATTTTAGAAAGATTTGGTGTCATAGAATTCCAGCCGAGCACAAACCACAAGTACTGATTTCTCCTTCATGGTCAGTTATCTTGCTGTTTACACTTCTGTGAATGAGATTATACGTCTCTACCAAAGCAGAGTCCCTGATTGGTCAAACTCAGCCAGACACAGAATAGAAAAGATAAGAAGGAGTGCATTGAAAAAAGTCATCAATAATTATTCAAAACGGTTATGTAAACATAAATAACATTCCTGAATATCTGCCAACTTGATCTTTGTTCCAGTACTCACCTTAGGTCATGAGCTCTGGGTCATGATTGAAAGAACGAGATTCCGACTACAAGCAGCTTAAAAAAAAGAGTTTCCTCTGGAGGGTGGCAGGACGCTCCCTCAGAGATTGGAGGAGAAGCTCGGTCACCCGGAGAGAGCTCGGAGTAGAGCCGCTTCTCCTCCACATCCGGATTCAGTTGAGGTGACTCGAGTATTGGTCCGGATGCCTCCTGGACGCCTCCCTGGAGAGGTGTTCCGGGCATGTCCCACTGGCGGAGGCCCGGGGAAGACCAAGGACACGCTGGAGAGACTATGTTTCTCGACTGGTCAGGGAACGCCTCGGGGACCCCCCAGAGGAGCTGAAGGAAGTGACCGGGAGAGGGAAGTCTGTTAATCTTTGCTTAGACTGCTGCCCCCCCGACCCGGTCCGGATGAGAGGACGAAGATGATTGATTTTCTGCCCTAAGACATGAAACAACTTTTTAAAGAAATTATCCCAATGAACATTTCTATGTGGGCCCCTTGGTGGGTAGTGCTGCCACAAACGATTATTTTAATAGTCGACTAATCATCGATTAATTTTTCCGATTAGTCGACTAATCGGATCATGGACAAAGTGGATGCTAAAGAAAATCTGAAATATGATTAGCTTTTAAAACAAAAAAATCCTAAATAAGCTAAAATCGCTAGCATATAGCTGAAATATTAGCTAAACTCCAAATTAGTCTAAAAAACTGTAAAAATTCCAAATTAGCCAAAATAGCTAGCATGTAGCTGAAGACATAGCAAAAACTCCAAATTAGCCTAAAAAAACTGTAAAAATCCCAAATTAGCTAAAATAGCTAGCATGTAGCTGTGAAATAATAGCAAAACTGCAAATTAGCCTAATAACTGTAAACATTTACAATTTAGCAAGCTAACATGTAGCTGAAATATTAGCTAAACTCAAAATTAGCCTAAAAAAACTGTAAAAATTCCAAATTAGCCAAAATAGCTAACATGTAGCTGAAATATTAGCTAAACTCCAAATTAGCCCTAAAAAACTGTAAAAATTCCAAATTAGCCAAAATAGCTAACATGCAGCTGAAATATTAGCTAAACTCCAAATTAGCCTAAAAAAAACTGTTAAAAAATTCCAAATTAGTCAAAATAGCTAACATATAGCTGAAATAATAGCAAAACTCCAAATTAGCCTAAATAAACTGTAAACATTTACAATTAGCAAGCTAACATGTAGCTGAAATATTAGCTAAACTCAAAATTAGCCTAAAAAACTGTAAAAATTCCAAATTAGCCAAAATAGCTAACATGTAGCTGAAATATTAGCTAAACTCCAAATTAGCCCTAAAAACTGTAAAAATTCCAAATTAGCCAAAATAGCTAACATGCAGCTGAAATATTAGCTAAACTCCAATTAGCCTAAAAAAACTGTAAAAATTCCAAATTAGCCAAAATAGCTTAGCATGTAGCGTGAAATAATAGCAAAACTCCAAATTAGCCTAATAAACTGTAAACATTTTACAATTAGCAAGCTAACATGTAGCTGAAATATTAGCTAAACTCCAAATATAGCCCTAAAAAACTGTAAAAATTCCAAATTAGCCAAAATAGCTAACATGCAGCTGAAAATATTAGCTAAATCCAAATTAGCCTAAAAAAACTGTAAAAATTCCAAATTAGCCAAAATAGCTAACATGTAGCTGAAAATATTAGCGCTAAACTCCAAATTAGCCCTAAAAAACTGTAAAAATTCCAAATTAGCCCAAAATAGGTAGCATGTAGCTGGAACTATAGAAAAACTCCAAATTAGCCTAAAAAACGTGAACATATTACAATTTAGCTAGCTAACATGTAAATGAAATATTAGCTAAACTCCAAATTTGCCTACAAAACTGAAAAAATCCTAAATTAGCTGAAAACCCTTAATAAATGCCAAAACAGTCTAAAAAGCTAGCAGAATGTCATTATAACTTTCAACTTTACTACAGCCTGACTCCATATATTATAAAGTAACGACTAATCGACTATTAAATTAGTTGTCGACTATTTTAATAGTCGATTAGTCGTCGATTAGTCGACTAATCGTGGCAGCCCTATTGGTAGGTTTGTCCGTGGATTCCATTTGTGTTTGTCCACACTGGCTTAGATGGGGACTCAGTGGTCTGGGTTCCTATGCTAACCAGCCAGTTAGCGAGTCCCGCTGTCCAGCAAGTCAGACCACTGAGTCCCCACTCAGCCAGTGTGGGGCCAACATGGAACCCGTGGAAAAACGAATCTGTTGCCCACCAGTTCAGCCCAAAAGTAAACCATATGGGGCTACATTGAAATGTTCACTGGGTAAAAAGCTTCATTTGGATGAAGTCTTGCTAGCTTAGCATTAGCATTACTTGACTAAAAATGAGTCATTGTGACTGAGTTACACCCCCTACCTGGTTCCGATGTTCATAGTGGCTCCTTGCATGACATGACGGTAGTTGTGGTTCTTGAACCATCAACTCTGGGCTCTACCGTCTTCTGGGGCGTGACAGTCGCTTTCAGAGTTCTCTGCAAACACAGGTCTAGAACCTGAAGGTTAGCGTGGTTCTAAAGCACATCTGAAACCAAAGCAGGAGTTCCAGGAACTCCAACACGTCTTCCGAGTCAGGGAACGCTGAGATGTTTCCTCCATCCTTTAATCGGCAGCCTGCTGTTAGCTCTCTCCAGCGTTAGCGCGGCTGGTTAGCTAGCTCTCTCCAGCGTTAGCGCGGCTGGTTAGCTCTGTTATTGTAGGTGGAAGGGAAAAGCTGGTTTAGCCGACATCAGTGGAGTTTAGACCATCAAAGGATTAGCGCCCAAAATCAAAGAGCCACTGAGCCTCCTCAACAAGCCAGATTAGCCCGCCGTCCTCCGGTCGCCGATGGTTTCCTGCGGACGGACAGGCAGGCGAGGGGCGGCCCGCCTACCGACCACATTTCAGGGACGCCGCCTCCTCCCAGAGCGCCACATCCGAGCACAACGGACGTTAAAGACTCCTCACAAGCTGATTGTTTTGTTGTTGTTGTTTACTTTGTGTGATTATTTAACCCCACTAACTCAACGATCATCTGTACTAAACCACTAAACACACATTTAACCTTTTTCTATGACTGTTTTTGTTATTATTCCTTTTTTTAATACATTTTTTCAATCTCTTCTGTTATCATTTACCAGACAAAAAGGCGGGAAACGTGTGAGGCCACACAAAGAGGATTAGAACTGCCCGGGATTCGCTGAGCAAGGAGCTCTGAGCCCCGCCCCCAGCTCCTCCTCCTCACCACCACCCTCCCCGCCCCCTTCATCCCCCCCCCCCTCCTTCCCTCCCTCCTCCCGAATGAGCGGAGTAATCGCATGTAAACAGATCAGCACGGTGAGCGCGAGCGGCGGCGGCGGCGGCGGGATAAGAGATGCAATTCACGTAGACCAGAAAAAAATCATTCTTACTCAGAGAGCAATAATTCAAGCCCCGCCCCCTCATCTCATCCTCCCACGTGCCCCCTCCCCCGCTCCGTCCACACATAAACACATGTACATCAACTTCTTTTGTTTTTCTTTGCTTGTCTGTGAGATTTTATATTTGTCTACGAGAGAAAAGAAAAATGTGTTAAAAAAAAAAAAAGAAAATCGAGACATTCCAGCCCCGCCCCCCCCCCACTTTCTCCCTCTCTCAACTCACCCCGCCCCCTAATTCATGAGTTAAAAAATTTTAAAAAAAAAGACAGCTAGTTTTCTATTGACGGCCCCTTTGGTTTGTAGCCCCGCCCCTGCCCCTCCCCCTCCCCTGTAGATATTTGCCAGTGCAGCAGGACCATGATGCTCCAGTATGTAAACTGCCCTGAGGACTGCCGCCTCCCGACCAACACTGCGATGTCTTCAGCCGTGTGTGTTCCGTGTTTTTAGACTGTTCTATTGTGTACATGGAATAAAAGAGAAAAAACAACCATCAGATATTAAAGGAAAACATCTTTTCTTTCTTTGCTGTTTCTCTGTTTGGTTTGGAGGTTTTTTCTTGTTTTTTTTTTTTTTTTAAATACATCTCACTGTTACTGCAGTCTGACGCTGTAATTAAAAAATAATAATGATGATGATGATGATGATGTTTTGTTGGTCCGAGTTTTCACATGTCCACTAGCAAACTGTCAGGAAAAAAACATAGTAAAATAAAGACTAAAACCTAACAACTAAACTGCAGCTGAACCGCCTTTTTCTATTTCTGTCTGGGTGATTGGAGTGCTGCGTGTGGGCGCAGCCAGGGGGGCGGGGCTTGCCGCTTAATCTGCGTATCGATAATCTCATCCGTTTGCGTAATGGGCAGAATAATAAGAGATTTCTGTGTATTATAGTAGATCTGCGGGTGTTATCTGTGGATTAAACGGAGGGGCGGCTTTTTTCATCCAGAGTGTGAACTTTGACGCCGCAGCGGCGGCGGCGGCGGGGCTCTTTGCTCGATCCTGGAGGTAAACCGTCTGGATTCTCATCTTCCTCACAGTCTGAGGCTGTTGTTTGGAATGAAAGCAGCAAGTAAAGAAGAGAAAACCCATTTAAACATCATCTTAAAGTCTATTTTCAGCTCAGTGTTTTTTAATGATGATTGCAGCCAAAATCTATAACATAGTTTCAGCAGAGCTCTCACCTCTGCTGAGAGATCTTCATCTACAGTCTCTCCTGCTAGCTTACAGCCCCTCACACCCAAACAACATTAGTGGTCTCACAAATATGGCAGCAATATCTGAACTATCAAGCCTGTTTTGGAGTTTAGCTAATGTTTCAGCTACATGATAGCTGTTTTGGCTAATTTAAACTTATGTTTTTAGGCTATTTTGGAGTCCGGCTAATATTTATGGGCTAGCTATTTTGGCTAATTCAGGCTTTTTCTGTTGTTTAGGCTATTTTGAAGTTTAGTTTTCAGTTACATGGTAGATGTTTTGGCTAACCTACATTTTTTTTAATTTAGCTAACATTTTCGCTGGTTATCAGTTTCAGCGTTTTCTGCTATCAGCTTTAGCATCTTCAGCAGCCAAATTCAGCTTACAACATTCACACTAGCGTTATCATAGGTAATGCTATATATATATAGTTCATAATTATGCTAAAAAGGTAAAAGTTTTAAAAATGTAGCTTAGAATGTCCAATAAATGTTTCTCCTGTTCGGCCCGCGACATAAGGGGTGTTTTGGATTTTGACCCTTGTATGATTGAGTTTGACATCTCTGGTTTAGGTCCATATTCCAGCTCAAATGAGGAAAACAAAGATGTTTATTTGTTTACATTAGAATGGGGCGGAGCTGGGAGCTAGAGGCCCCACCCACCTGAAATTTTCTATATCACTATTTCAATCTTTAACACATTTTTTCCATCTACTTCTAAAATTATATATATATATATATATATAAATATATGTATGCACACAATTTTTTTTTCATCAGAGCAGATCTTCAGTTACCTTTCAAGCCGAAACAGAAACTGTTTGGTTGATTTCAGAGTCACTTTAAGTGAAGGAGAACCTGCAGTGACATCAGCCGGGTCATGTTGGTAATAAGAACGTCTTCTTAACCATCTGTGCCTGGATAAAGAAATGCATCACCATCTTCTGACTTCATGGATTTAAACTGCAGCGCCGGTAGAGACTGAGTGCTTCTGTTTGCTGGTCCACATCCGACACCTCAGACTCACCTGTGACCAAACATTTCCAGTATCATATTGAGATGAATCTCAACAGAAGATCAGGTTTGAGCGGTGGTTGATGTTCAGTAGGGGGCCGTCCTTGAGTCAGCCTGTGTGGTCAGTGTAAGCTGATCTGCGAGTGAGCCGCCACCGCAGCCGCTGCAGCGGACACTTTGAAAACCAACAAAAGACGTTTCAGGTAAAGAAGGATGGGATGGGACCGAGCTGGAGCCAAGAACCGCAAAGAAGGGTTCTAGGTCATTTTACATTTTTAATCCGTCAGCAGCAACAATCTGAAAGACCAGATTGTTTTAGCAACTGTTCTTCCTGCGACTTTAAGACTTCCCCGCTGCCACACACTCAAAAACTCACAAAAATGTGCACACACTTAGTACCAGTGAAAATGAATTTTGAACCACACGTTAAGTCCACTTCACAGCCAAAGTTTTATTAACCTTTGACCTTAGGAAGAGCCCACCACCATGAATTGGATGTGTAAATGTATGTCTCTTACAGTGCATTCACACCAAACGCAATTCACGCAGTGAAAGGCGCGGACAGTTTAAATGTCGAGTCAATGAAACAGACCCGACATCTGAAGTCCTGCAGAGTGATCATCACCCAGCGGCTCGATGAGGCACAAACCGGCCGGCGGAGCCAAAATTTAAATACCTTAAGTTTGACAGGTTGCCGCCTCACGTCTACCAGTCAGGAACTTAGCTTGGGACACGTGACGTTTTCAGTGACCCGATCAGTGGGCAGAATACTAATCCAAATCCAGCATTTTTGTCCTGAAATTCTCCAAATTAGCAACAAAACTAGAAATGTGTCTAAATTAGCCAAAATAAAAGCTAGCATAGCGCTAAAACATTAGCTAAATTCCAAATTAGCCACAAAACTGGAAATTTGCTTAAATTAGCCAATAACAGCTAGCATAATACTAAAATGTTAGCCAAAGTCCAAATTAGCCAAAAAAAAGGAAATATGTTTAAATTAGCTAAAAACAGCTATCATCATGCTAAAATATTAGCTAAATGCCAAATTAAAAAACAAACAAACAGGAAATATGTATAAACTAACCAAAAACAGCTAGAATAATACTAAAACATTAAACTCTAAACTAGCCAAAAAAAACATGAAATATGTCTAAATTAACCAAAAAAGCTAGCACAATGCTAAAATGTTAGCTAAACTCCAAATTAGCCAAAAAACTGGAATTATGTCTGAATTAGCCATAATTTGCTAGTATAAAGCTAAAATATTAGCTAAAATCCAAATTAGCCACAAAACTGGAAATTTGCTTAAATTAGCAAAGAACAGCTAGCATAATACTAAAATGTTAGCCAAAGTCCAAATTAGCCAAAAAAAGGAAATATGTTTAAATTAGCTAAAAACAGCTATCATCATGCTAATATATTAGCTAAATGCCAAATTAAAAAAAAAAAAACAGGAAATATGTATAAACTAACTAAAAACAGCTAGAATAATGCGAAAACATTAAACTCTAAACTAGCCAAAAAAAACATGAAATATGTCTAAAATAACCAAAAAGCTAGCACAATGCTAAAATGTTAGCTAAACTCCAAATTAGCCAAAGAACTGGAATTATGTCTGAATTAGCCATAATTTGCTAGTATAAAGCTAAAATATTAGCTAAAATCCAAATTAGCCACAAAACTGGAAATTTGCTTAAATTAGCCTAGAACAGCTAGCATAATACTCAAATGTTAGCCAAAGTCCAAATTAGCCAAAAAAAAAAGGAAATATGTTTAAATTAGCTAAAAACAGCTATCATCATGCTAAAATATTAGCTAAATGCCTAATTTAAAAAAACAGGAATATGTATAAACTAGCCAAAAACAGCTAGAATAATGCTAAAACATTAAACTCTAAACTAGCCAAAAAAAAACATGAAATATGTCTAAATTAACCAAAAAAGCTAGCACATTGCTAAAATGTTAGCTAAACTCCAAATTAGCCAAAAAAAACTGGAATTATGTCTGAATTAGCCATAATTTGCAAGTATAACGCTAAAATATTAGCTAAAATCCAAATTAGCCACAAAACTGGAAATTTGCTTAAATTAGCCAAGAACAGCTTACAAAACACTAAAATGTTAGACAAAGTCCAAATTAGCAATAAAAAGGAAATATGTTTAAATTAGCTAAAAACAGCTATCATCATGCTAAAATATTAGCTAAATGCCAAATTAAAAAAAAAACAGGAAATATGTATAAACTAGCCAAAAACAGCTAGTATAATGCTAAAAAAATTAAACTCTAAACTAGCCAAAAAACATGAAATATGTCTAAATTAGCCAAAAAAGCTAGCACAATGCTAAAATGTTAGTCAAAGTCAAAATTAGCCAAAAAAAAAAAGGGAAATATGTTTAAATTAGCTAAAAACAGCTATCATCATAGTACAATGTTAGCTAAATGCCAAATTAAAAAAAATAGGAAATATGTATAAACTAGCCAAAAACAGCTAGAATAATGCTAAAAAAATTAAACTCCAAACTAGCCAAAAAACATGAAATATGTCTAAATTAACCAAAAAAGCTAGCACAATGCTAAAATGTTAGCTAAACTCCAAATTAGCCAAAAAACTAGAAATGTCTAAATTAGCTTAAAACAGCTAGCATAATGCTAAAGTGTGATTAATCTCTAGCTGAAAGTTTAAGCGGAAGTTCACAAGTTTGAAAGTGCATAAAGTTTCTGAAGGATTTGAGATATTTTTGCTGAATATTTAAAAAATTATAAAGTTTATAAATACCAAAAATACAAGCAGTAATGTCCTGAATTCAGCAGGAAAACACGGATAAAATGTTTGTCTGCAGATGAAACAAAATCACAATTTTGTGTCAATAAATGTTTAATTTTTGAACCTTAATAAATCTGTTTCGGATCTGATCCGGTTGACGCCGCCTGTGGAGGAGTCATCACAGCAACACGTCCATCCAGGCTTTAAAAAAACACAGACAGAACATCTCGGTGCTGAAAGAACACAACACCCGGAGAACCTGCAACCACAAACAGAAAGGAAGGAGCTCTCACGGCGCTGCGCTTCACGCCGTGGCGAGGCTGAGGACAAACAAAAACCCTGAAGGGGAGGGGGGAACTCTGCAGTGGAGGAAGCTCGCCAAAATAAAGCGCAGAACAAACAGAAACAAAAAAAAAGGAGAGTAAAAGGCCGGCGTGCCGCTGTGAACGTCTCTGAAGCCGCCGTATTTACACCAAAGCTCCGAAACTCGGGGATGGAGACGCCTCGCCTCCTCCTCCTCCCTGCAGCTCCTCCGTCGTGCTCGTCAGCGCCTTCATTTGCTCCGCCTCCAGCGGCAACAGTCTTTCATCTAACTTCTCGTCCCATTCACTCCATTTTGGACATCTCAAACTTGGTCGTCACGATTTCCTGAAACAAAACAAATAATTGAAGAAACAAGAAGCTCCACAGATGACAAAATTTATGACAGAATCAGAGAATTTGATCCTGAAAACTGAAAAATCTGCCTGAGAATTTCAAGAAAACCAGGTTGTGTTCACAGCAGAGTCTCCCTGAAAGAGGGTAAGACTGTCCCCGCCTCGGCTTTTTTTGTCCTCAGCAGGAGTTCTTATGACCCTCCAATTAAATATGCAGATGACCTCTGACCCCGAGAGCTTTCTCTGCAGCTCCACATCTACCGGAATCGAACCCTCGTCTGTGGGGTCACGTCATACGTCACTATCGCCGTGACAACAGGCTGAGGTAAACAACAGAAATGGTGGAGTCTGCTGCCCCCTGCTGCTCAGACCGGGAGCTGCAGTCTGTCACAGTTCTCTGCACGTCTCCTCAGAACTCCAGATCCCAAACCCCGCCCATCGGACCCCGAGACAACCATGAAGAAGACGTCTAACCTCATCCGAGTCCAGCAGGGGGGGCAGCGCTCTGCGAGGGACAGAAACCAGATCTTTCAATTCAAAAACATCTCAACAAAAACGTAAAGAAGACTCGGCGCTGGTGTGGAGCGACGTACACGTCCGCCATGGACGACGGGATGTTCTCCTCCACCCACTTCAGGTCTTCATCCTGTCAACAGAAGCTTCGTTTGTCTCCCACACAGCTGCTGGTTGACCTCCTTAGCGCCGCGGCAGACTCACCACTTTGCTGGCTTTGGCCGTGCCGTTGGTCTCCACCTTCATCCCCCTCATCTTCATCCCCTCTGAGCACAAAGAAACCAGTCAGACCAAGACGTCGGGAAGAGACGCCTCACAGAAAAGCTTCTGACCGAAAGCTTCGTTCATCATGGGCTCCTTCTCCTCTTCCTCGCTCTCCTCGTCCACCAGCGGGCTGAAGGCGTACCTGCTCCACACAGACGGAGGGGTCAGAGACAAAAGCAGAGGGAGGCGGGAAAGCGAGGACGCGTGGAAGACTCCACCTCTGGTTGTTGGCCGACGGGCGCCACAGGAACATGATGACCAGCAGGATGGTGGAGAACAGGAAGCGCCAGAAGGCGTCGTTGATCCACAGTTCCCTCCAGTCCTGGAGACAAAGACCGTCATGGTTCTAGTCGACTAATCGACGACTAATCGACTATTAAAATAGTCGTCAACTAATTTAATAATCGATTAATCGTTACTTTATATTGTATGAAGTCAGAGTGTAGTAAAGTTAAAAGTTATAATAGCATTCTGTCAGCTTTTTGGACTATTTTGGCATTTAATAAGTTTCTTTGGTCTTTTATGGAGTTTAGCTAATATTTAATCTACATGCTAGCTGTTTTGGCTAACTTAAGGTTTCTTTTTTTAGTTTTTTAAGCTATTTTTAAGTTTAACTAATATTTCAGCGACATAGCTATTTTGGTTAATTTAGGATTTTTCTGTTTTTTTTAGGCTAATTTTGAGTTTAGCTAATATTTCAGCAGTATGCTAGCTATTTTGGTTAACTTTGGCTCTTTTTATTTTTTAGGCTAATTTGGCATTTAATTAATATTTCAGCTGGTTATCAACTTCAGCGTCTTTACATCCAGTTTGCGCATGACCCGATTAGTCGACTAATCGGAAAAAATAGTCGGTGATTAGTCGACTATTAAAATAATCGTTTGTGGCAGCCCTAGATGGTTCCGGGTGGAGGAGAAGATGGAACTTCAGCAGTTTGATTCACAGAAACACACAAACGGCTCAAACCTTTAATGAAAAGCTGAGATCACTTCTCCTCGCCGGGTTAAAGCAGATGGAGATGCACACATAATGCTAAAATGTTAGCTAAACTCCAAATTAGCCAAAAACTGGAAATATTTCTAAGTTAGGGCTGCCACGATTAGCAGATTAATCGAATATTAAAATAGTCGACGACTATTTTGGTTGTCGAAGCATCATTTTTTTATTTTGATGTCAAAACTACGATTCAAGCTTTCTAATGCGGGTCTGCCATTCTCTCAACACGCTAACGGAGCTGGAAAATGTGGGAAACAAAAGAAAAATAAGAGGAAAAAGTGTCCAATTTCTGCAGGGCAGAACTTGTGTTTCATGGGAGATACATGAAGACGAAGCCTGTTGTGAATCCCGTTGAACGGAGAGCTTCGTCTAGCTAAGCTAACATCGGCGCTAACACAGCTAGCTCTGAAGCAGCAGTTTACGGGTTTAAACGCATCGTGTGCGGCTGTCATCGATGGAGATAAACCAGAAGATCTGCAGCAGATCCGTGTCTACAGATATGAACGTTTCAGTATCTGCTCTTTGAACCAAACGGCGTGGATTATGAATTCATAACTGGAAACGAACCGCTCAGCCAAGACTTCATTCCTATTCAGATTATGAAACATTGACCGCGCAGTCAGACAGGCTGTGTGTCGGTACGGATCTGCAGCAGTTATGGAGCCGTGTGAAAACTAGGAGTCTATAAAGTGAAGCAGAGTCCAGATGACAAGCGTAGCTTTACATTAGCTGCATTAAGATACAATTAAATGTAATTTGAAGTCACAAAAACGTCAAAAGGCAACATTAAAGAGGTAGAACAGATTTATGAGCAGATCTGAAAAATATGATGTCATTTCAGTCTGTACATGTGCAGTGGATGTAGGTAGTGGAAGAAAGTACTGTAGTACGCTGCTTTTCTATATAAAAATAAACATTTCCCTCTTTTTAAAGATGCAATGTCTCAAAGGAGCCTTAGTTTTTATTCTATAGGAATATCCTGAGTTCAAAGATGTTATTAGTGTTATTAGCCCATTTATAGAGGAAACGGGCCTCAGTGAGCAAAATATTTTTTTGAGTGTGTTTATATCTGCAAATAGCTTTTGAGATACTTTATACATGTTAAATATATGTTTTAAAGGTTTATAATAGTTGCAGCTTTTATTAAGTTTTCTGCAGTTGATTTGGAAACAAATGAAGGAGAAAACCTGCATGATTCATTAAAGGATTATTTAATTTTATTTTTTAGCATGTAGCTTCAACACTTCAAATTTAAAGCTAATGATGGTTAAGATTTGTGTTTTACATCCAGCCGTCGCACGAACCGATTGGTCGAATAATCGAAAAAAATAATCGAAGATTAGTCGACTATTGAAATAATCGTTCGTGGCAGCCCTAGTCTAAATGTGCTAAAAACTGTTAGCGTAATGCTAAAATGTTAGCTAAACTTGAAATTAGCAAAAAAAAAATTGAAAGTATGTCTAAATTAGCCAAAAACTGTTAGCATAATGCTAAAACATGAGCTAAATTTCAAATTAGCCAAAAAACTGGAAGTATATCTAAATTACTCCAAAAAAGCTAGCATAATTCTAAAACATTAGCTAAACTCCAAAATAGCCCCCAAAAAACCTGTAAATATGTCTACATTAGCCTAAAAATACTGGAAATATGTTGAAATTAGCCAAAAAAAAAAAAAAAAAACAGCTAGCAAAATGCTAAAACATTACCTAAACTCCAAATTAGCCAAAAAACTATAAAATAGGTCTAAACTAGCCCAAAACTGTTAGCATCATGTTAGAATGTTAGCCATACTCCAAATTAGCAACAAAAAAAAGGAAAATTGTCTAAATTAGCCAAAAACTGTTAGCATAATTCTAATGAGCTAAACTTCAATTTTGCCAAAAACTGGAAGTATATCTAAATTACTCCAAAAAAGCTAGCATAATACTAAATCATTAGCTAAACTCCAAAATAGCCCCAAAAAACCTGTAAATATGTCTACATTAGCCTAAAAATACTGGAAATATGTCGAAATTAGCCAAAAAAAAAAAAAAAAAAAAAAAAGCAGCTAGCATAAACATTACCTAATCTGCAAATTAGCTGAAAAAACTATAAATAGGTCTAAACTAGCCCAAAACTGTTAGCATAAATGTTAAAATGTTAGCCATACTCCAAGTTAGCAACAACAAAATGGATATATGTTTAAATTAGATCAAAATCTGGAAATATGTCTAAATTTACCACAAGATACTAGTATAATGCTAAATGCTAAAATGTTAGCAAAACTCAAAATTTGCAACAAAAAAAAAAAATGGAAAAATCTCTAAATTAGACTAAATCTGTTAGCATAAGGCTAAAACATTAGCTAAACTTGAAATTAGCAAAAAAAAAATGAAAATATGTAAAAAGTAGCCAAAAACTGTTAGCATAATGCTAAAACATGAGCTAAAGTTCAAATTAGCCAAAAAAACTGGAGTATATCCAAATTACTCCAAAAATCTAGCATAATACTAAATCATTAGCTAAACTCCAAAATAGCCCCAAAAAAACTGTAAATATGTCTACATTAGCCTAAAAATACTGGAAATATCTTGAAATTAGCCAAAAAAAAAAAAAAAAAAACAGCTAGCAAAATGCTAAAAGATTACCTAAACTCCAAATTAGCCAAAAACTACAAAAAAGGTCTAAATTAGCCCAAAACTGTTAGCATCATGTTAGAATGTTAGCCATACTCCAAATTAGCAACACAAAATGGATATATGTTTAAATTAGATCAAATCTGGAAATATGCCTAAATTTACCACAAGATACTAGTATAATGCTAAATGCTAAAATGTTAGCAAAACTCCAAATTTGCAACAAAAAAAAAAAAACTGGAAAAATCTCTAAATTAGACTAAATCTGTTAGCATAAGGCTAAAACATTAGCTAAACTTGAAATTAGCAAAAAAAAATGAAAATATGTAAAAAGTAGCCAAAAACTGTTAGCATAATGCTAAAACATGAGCTAAAGTTCAAATTAGCCAAAAAAACTGGAAGTATATCCAAATTACTCCAAAAAATCTAGCATAATACTAAATCATTAGCTAAACTCCAAAATAGCCCCCAAAAAAACTGTAAATATGTCTACATTAGCCTAAAAATACTGGAAATATCTTGAAATTAGCCAAAAAAAAAAAAAAAAACAAAGCTAGCAAAATGCTAAAACATTACCTAAACTCCAAATTAGCCAAAAACTACAAAAAAGGTCTAAATTAGCCCAAAACTGTTAGCATCATGTTAGAATGTTAGCCATACTCCAAATTAGCAACAAAAAAAAAAAGGAAAATTGTCTAAATTAGCCAAAAACTGTTAGCATAATGCTAAAACATGAGCTAAACTTCAAATTTGCCAAAAAATGGATATATGTTTAAAATAGATCAAAATCTGGAAATATGTCTAAATGGTAGCATAATGCTAAATGCTAAAATGTTAGCAAAACTCTAAATTTCCACAAAAAAAAAACCTGGAAAAATGTATAGATTAACAAAAATCTTTAAGCATAAGGCTAAACTTTAAATGAGCCAAAAAAACCCTGAAATATGTCTAAAAAAAAAACCAAGTGTTTGGTTTCACAAAATCCCCAAACGGGTCAGAACTTCTGGGTTTAATGACTCAAAGAAAAGCCCAAAGCTTGAGGTGATCAGACGGAGATGCTGGTACTCACAGCCTGGCACACGGACAGAGTGATGGTCTTGGTGGCCCAAGCGATGAAAATGACAGAAGCTGAAAGAGAAGAAGCAGGTTTTCAGGGAGGGGGAGCGGCGCGGAGCGCGGCGGGGGGCCGGGGCGCGTCGTACCTATGACGGCGAAGATGAGCGTGTTGGTGAAGTGTCTGTAGAGCGACAGCTTCACCACGTTCCTCCTCAGCTTCAGCAGCTTCATGGTCTGAGCCAGACTCACGAAGATGTGAGGACGCGGTCAAGGAACACGCCGGAAAAAAAACGGAAACAGCGGCTAACCTGCCTCTAGAAACAAGTCTCCACAGACATCGGAAAGACAGAAGAAAGCTTTCAGCGGTGCTACAGAGACAAGAGGAAGCAGCAGTAGCGGATATCCACCAGCAGAGGGTAGAGTCGAGCAGAGCCAGAGGAATAGCAGCCAGCAGGACTACATCAGCCTCAGCCTGAAGAGAGAAGAAGAGATGAAGGAGGAGAAGGATGGAAAACATCAGAAACAGAGACGGGAGGGAGGTTTGAGAAACACAGATTACATTGACTCAACACAGAAACAAAGGATTACCTGATGGAGAAAGATTAAATTAAGACGTGGAAACCAATAGGGCTGCCACGATTAGTCGACTAATCGACGACTAATCGACTATTAAAATAGTCGACAACTAATTTAATAATCGATTAGTCGTTGCTTTATAAAATATGGAGTTAGAGTGTCGTAAAGTTGAAAGTTATAATAAAAATATGCTAGCTTTTTTAGACTATTTTGGCATTTATTAAGGTTCGTTTAAGCTATTTTGGAGTTTAGCTAATATGTCAGCTACATGCTAGCAGTTTTGGCTAGCTGAGGCTTTTAAATTATTTTAGGCTAATTTGGAGTTTAGCTAATATTGCAGGGACAAGCTAGCTATTCTGGTTTATTTAAGCTTTTTTCAGTTTTTTTGGCTAATTTGGTGTTTAGCTAATATTTAAGCTATATGCTAGCTATTTTGGAAAATTTAGGATTTTTTTTCAGTTTTTAGTCAGGTTAATATGTCAGCTACATGCTAGCAGTTTTGCTAGCTGAGGCTTTTAAATTATTTTTTAGGCTAATTTGGAGTTTAGCTAATATTGCAGCGACAAGCTAGCTATTCTGGTTAATTTAAGCTTTTTTCCGTTTTTTTGGCTAATTTGGTGTTTAGCTAATATTTCAGCTAGATGCTAGCTGTTTTGGCTAACTTAAACTTTAAAAAAAAAGTTTTTTAGGGTGTTTTGGAATTTAGTTAATATTTAAGCTACATGCTAGCTATTTTGGAAAAAATTTAGGATTTCTTTCAGTTTTTTAAGGCTATTTTGGAGTTAAGTTAACATGTCAGCTACATGCTAGCAGTTTTGGCCAGCTGAGGCTTTTAATTCTTTTTTAGGCTAATTTGGCATTTAGCTAATATTTTAGTGGCTATCAGCTTTAGTGTTTTTAGCTATCAATTTCAGCATCTTCGCTGTCGTCACTCGCTTCAGCTTCAAAATTCATCTTACAGCATTCACACAAGCATTTTCACAGATAATGCATGTGTGGATATATTTAGTTTTTAGTTAGTTTAAAGCTAATAATGGTTAAGATGTGTGTTTTACATCCAGTTTGTGCATGACCCGATTAGTCGACTAATCGGAAAAAATAATCGGTGATTAGTCGACTATTAAAATAATCGTTTGTGGCAGCCCTAGAAACCAAAATCAGAGATCATTACTGCTTTAAAACCAGATGACACCTTTCATGTCGTTTCAAACATTGCAGATCTATAGAAATCCTGATTCAGGATCAACATTAACTGCATCCATACATTAAGGTTAGTTTTAAAGGATATCCACCAGACAATGCAGGAGTCAATGAGGGACAGCGCTATCTGACAAATGATCATACTGCTGCCGTTATCTCCACGGTCCTGCAGGAACAACACAGGTTACGCTCAAAATCAACGTTTCATCATCATCATCAGAGGAGGAGGAAGAGGAGGAGGAAGAGGAGGAGGAAGAGTATTAGACAGTTCCGACTACAATAAGGGCTGGTTTACACTGGAATGGGAACGCGTTTTGCTCTCTGACCCGGTAAGCAAGATATCGGGTACACACCAGGACGTTCCAGAATGATATTGCGTTCACGGTTAAAACGAATGCTGACGGAAAGCGATGTAATTCACACGCCACGCCGCTATGTGCGCTGTGAGCCACTCCCACCGGATGGAAAAGAACAATAGAAGTACTGCGCATGCGCAAACTACACGTCACTTCCGCTCTTCGCCCACTATACGACGGAGTCATTTCCAAACAGTAAAACGTCTTCATCACAAGAATTTATGTTTTTCTGAACACCCGAGAGCTTCTCCTGACTGGATTACTGTGTGAAAAAAAGCCACCGAGTTACCGTTAAAAACGAATTTGGATTACCGGATAAAATAAAGTGTTTTGAAGTGGCGCTGTTTCCTCTTAGCTTGGGGAGGAAACTGCCGTCATGTAAAACTGCAGAAGAAGAAAACATTTGTAGTCCGTTGTCGCCACTTTAAGATTGTAAGGTCTTTATCCCTAACGTGTCTTTTTTCTTTCGTTTATTCAACAATAAGTGAATGTTTTCACTATGAGAAAAAAATTTTGTGAGCTACATTAACATCCTACGAGGTTATTATTGTTGTTACCGTCCAAAGACCGTAAACTGCTTTAGCGGAAGTGACGTGTGGTTCGCGCATGCGGGAGAGCGGTGCAACCGATTTGCTTCCGCATACAGAAAATGCAGCCACATTCACATCCGCTTTACACCCTGACACCGTTCCTGACCGTACACACTAGAATGGGAGGGCGGTGGGAATGGGAACGTTTCGCAACGCTCCACTCTGGAAGGCGTTCTCCAAAGTTGTCGTTCTGGGGGCCCTAAAACGCCGTTCTGGTCTAAACGAGAGGCCCAAACGATAACCAAGTTGTCGGAACGCACGCGAAAACGTTGTAATGTAAACGAGCCCTAAATGTGTGAGGTCGGTTCTGCTGGGCAGCAAACGCTTCTAGGATGTTCAGTTTGGTCTGACCCTGGAATGGACCGGTTCAGGAGAAACGGTCGATGTTCTGCCACGTGAAGATCACTCTTTCAAAATCTAAACTTACACTAAAGAAAGAGAAAATTCTAAGTCTTTTTTAGGAAAATGTCAGAGACTGATCACTTTCCAGGAAAATGAATAAAAAAAAAAAAAAAAAAACAATTTCTGAATAAGTTAATCATTTTAAGTTAATCAAATGTGTGGAGGAACAAAACGTTTAAAGTTACAGTTTTTTTAAAGTTCCTTAAAGTCGTTCCTGCCCACCTGTGACCTTCCACCAGGGGGCAGTATGTCCTCCCTTCTGATTTACAGTCAATCAAAGGAAAGAAGGTTTCGTGAATCTCCTCACATGGTTTCCTTAAGTGCAGACTCGGCACGGTCTGGTGGGCGTTTCCACCAGGTGGCGCCGCACCGTGTGGCAGAGCAGACGCAGTCACAACAATAGAAGTTCTCTAAGAGATTGTTCTGGTTCTGGTTCTGGTTCTGGTTCTGGTTAGAACAGAAGGACACTCACGGTGTTGACCCGCAGGATTCCCTCGATGACGGAGAAGATGAGGTAGAGCAGGCCGACGCCCACCACTCTGTGCATCAAAGCACCGAGGCGGGGCCTGTGGGAGGAACGACATCGTTATGTTCCTGTTCACTCGTGATGCTAACGTTTGATTTGATTGGATGGAGCAAAGCACACACTCACTTCACAATGCCGTATCCCAGACTGGCGATGATGACCAGCACCCGGGCCAGCGTCCTCTTCACCGACGAGAGCACCTCGGCGAACACCACCGCCCCCTGGACTGCAGGAGGCCGCGTTACAACCCGTTACAACGCGTTCGGAGTCCGGTCGGACCAGAACCGGGCCGGCACCTACCCGAGAAGCCTTCGTATCGGATGCTCTGATACTCGGCGTAGTACACGGCTTTCTCCAGCATGCCCAGGAAAATGACGCCTCCGATCCAGAACTGGATCCTGAGCAGGTCTCTCCAGTAGCAGCCGGACAGAACCAGCCACAGAACCGCCATCAGCACATACACGATGCACATCACCATGTAGAACTGCAGACAGAGACGGAGGCAGAACCGCTCAGTCCTGTCAGATCAGCGAGCCTCGGAGTTCAACTCTCAACCAGACACAGACACGAAGCTTCAAAGGAACAAATAGATCCATGAACATCTTTGTTTTCTTCATCTGGACCTAAACCAGGGGGTCAAACTCAACCGCAGAAGGGACCAAAACCCAGAACACACCTTCTGTCCCGGGCCAAACAGGATAAACATTTATTGAACATTCTAAAACGACATCAACCAGACATATAGCATTACCTGTGATGCTAGTGCTAATAGTTGAAGATGCTCCAGCTAAAATACATTAAAAAAAGGCTATAAATTAGTCAAAACAATTAGCATGTAGCTAAGCGGCTGGACGGCTCAGTGGATTAAGTGTAGGGTCTCCACCCCTGGGGTGTCCACTGATCTCCATCCAGACTGGGTCCTTTGGCTAGAGCAGGGGTGGGCAAACTACGGCCCGGGGGCCACATGCGGCCCCTTAAGCTACTTATTTTGGCCCTCCACATTAAAATACATTGGATCAAAAATCCTAATTATTGTTTTATTTTCATTGTATTTCTGGTTTCTTCTCATGAATGGTGTTGTTTCTCTGACTTCTGAGTCAGAAGGTGATTTTTTCAGATTTCTTTGAGTTCACATTTTCCTCTGAAGAACATCAACCCATTGGATCACCAAAAAGAGAACAAAAATCAAAATTTAGAAATTAAAACTCCCAAATTTTCTGTTTTTAAATGAATATATGTGAATTTGAATCCAAATTAAAGCATGTTTTTCTCTAAATTCCATATTATCTTTTTAGTCTACGAGGTTCATTACCAAATCACTCCTTCCATCTGCTCCTTGTCCGGCCCTTATGCCAAATTTTAGAACTTTTTCTGGCCCACAAATCAAAAAGTTTGCCCACCCCTGGGCTAGAGCAGGGGTCGGCAACCTGCGGCTCCGGAGCTGCATGCGGCCCCCTGGCGCTTTTTCCAAAATGTTGGAAAATGGAAAAAGATGGAGGAGGGAAATGTGTTTTTGGTTTTACTCATTGTTTTAACCCCGAACAAACATTGACAGATCGACAGGATTCAGGTCTGCCGAGCGTTTCTGCACGGTGCGTTCACTGACCTCTGGACACCGGCAGCAAAACAAAGCAGTTTATCAGAGAAAACATTGAACCCCAGAACTGATCCTTATAAAATCGATGGATTCAAAAGTTTCGCCATTTTTTTTCCTGACAAACTGCTTTTTCTGAGGATTGTATAGAAATGTCAAAAGCATAGTAGCGGACTGAGTTAATGTCCAGAGTTCATTGAACATGCGCAGTGAATGCTCAATCAGCTGTTTGGGGTAAATAAAGGGAGGGCTGGTGCACGAGACGGACTGAAGGAGTTTGAGGTATCCCCACTAATAAAATAATAAAAGAAAATAGACTAAATACAACTTTAGTGGAGTGTTCTGCTGCTGTTTTTCTGATTAACCACCAAATAAAGAGACTTAAAACAGATGAAGTTTCGGCGTCTCCGTGAGGGAAAGAGAGAGCGGGACGCTTCATTTTTCATTATTGATTATCTCGTTATCACGAGAAAACGATAAAAAAAAAAAAAAGTAGGGCAGGGCGCTTTCAGCTTCTGTAATTTCTGATTTTTGTCAGTAAATATTTGGAATGACACTTAAGCCATTGGCTGTAGCTAGTCCGCAACAGAGCCGTGACTCTAGCGGTGTAAGCCCGGGGTTAGGGATATTATTGTGTTTGGTTGCTCAGAAACGAGCATAGCTGCACTGATTTGGTGTCAAAAGAGAGAAGAGGATGCTGCTGCTGCGTTTTACCCATGCTCTGACTTGTTTGGCATTTGCACAGAAATCAAACTTAAACTGTATTAATGTGATTTTATACACTTTACCTCTTCAAAAGGCTGTTGTTTTATTTTTATGAATATATGCTGCGTTTTATTGCACTCTGTTGCCCAGATAAGGGGCACGTTATGCACGTTCCATTTTGTTGTTTTCATACGAATCCTCAAAATAAAAATGACATAAAAAAAAAAATCAGATTTCTTTAATTTCATCAAAGCAATGAAACAAACTGTAATTCATTAATATTGTAATGAAGTTAAACTTGAGGCAGCCTCCTACAACAGTCACGTGGTGTGTCATTCAGGATTAAATAAACATTTAATCATGAAGGCCCATTATGTATTTGTAACCAACCAAGTCATTTTGATAGAAGGCTAATATAGCTAACATAGATACATACAGCATGTGTTGCCTTCATTTTAATTTTTTGTGACTCCAGACAGATTCGTTTTTGTTTTTTTTGGTCCAATATGGCTCTTTCAACATTTTGGGTTGCCGACCCCCCTGGGTTAGACCCGTGACGCTGCTCCCTAACTGACTCCCTGTGCCCTTCAAATACAGGGTTCTGTCAGGAAGGGCATCCGGCGTAAAATCTAATGCCAAATAGTGGGTGATGTCTCGCTGCGGCGACATAAGCCGAAATACATACAACAATATGTAGCTGAAATATTAGCTAAACTCCAAAATAACTAAAAAAAAAAATAGTAATGTAAAAATAGTCCATAAAGCTAGCAGAATGTCAATTTTTAAAACTTTAAAACCGCAACTTTTTAACATAATCATAAATAATAAAAAATTATTCCAGAATAAATCAACTTAAACCTTAAATAACTTTCAATATTTTACTCTCCATAAAAAAATATCGAGCTAGATAACATCGGGTCATTAATAAAGTGATCTGGAGGGCCGGATGTGGCCCCCGGGCCTCGACTTTGCCGTCGCCTCGTGTTAGCCGGTGCATTCAAAGGTTGCGGTCCGTGTGCGCTCTTACCACCATCAGAGGCCACTCGGAGGCGGATATGTAGTCGTGAGGACCCTTCATGCTGATCCGCACTGCAAACACAAACACAGTCCGTCAGGTTGGCGAGGAACCGAACGTCTCCGACACTCCAGCAGGTCCACGGCTGGTGGTGGCGTCGATGGTTCAGACGATCCCTGCGACTGACTCTTCCTGTTTTTACTCAAAAGTCAGGTATTGTTATCAAATGTACCTAGTAAAACACGGTGCTTTATAGTGATTAATCATCAAAGTGGGATTAATCTGATATATTTCTATTAAAAATTGAACAGATTTGTGTGTAAATTCCATTTCGTGATTATTCACAGATAAGTGGTCAGCAAATACAGTTATTATTAATCGTGATTATTTACGATTCATTTTTTCCTTTGCGATGAATTGATTCTTTTTTTTTTTGTTTTTTATCGATTCTGGCCCTAAAACAGACATAATAGTTCAGATAATACTAAGAGGGAGAGGCATATTACAAGGACAACCCCGACTTCCTGCTTCGTACAGTCTCGCTGGAACTCAGCGTTCCCCTTCAGCCGAGGCTCCAGCATGTTTGCTGTTCGTTTGTCGGCCTCCTGGATTCTCCAGATTCAGGATTTTAAGTCTGTCGTCTCCAGAGATGCTCAACTAGAATATATAGAGTGTGAGAAGAGATAGAAGACTATGATAAAAAAAAGCTTTTTTGGATTCTTGGTAAAATGTCTTAAAACTTCTTCAGATTTAAAATGGGACAGAAATGACGTTACTTGAAAACCACTCCAATGAAAATTGTGTTTTTTTCTATCTCCTTTTGTCCTTTTACTGATCATAGAGAACATAATTTGAAGTTTAACTATTTTTTTAGCTACATGCTAGCTGTTTTGGCTAACCTAAGTTTTTTATTTATTTTTAGGCTATTTTGGAATTTAGCTAATATTTTAGCTGGCTATCAATTCCAGCGTTTTCAACTTTCAGCTTCAGTGTTTTCAGCTATCAGCTTAATTGTTTTTAGCAATCAATTTCAACATTTTCAGCTTCATCGTTTTTGACAATCAATTTCAATATTTTCAGCTTAATTGTTTTTAGCAAGCGATTTCAACATTTTCAACTTTCAGCTTAATTGTTTTTTAGCAGGCGATTTCAACATTTTCATCTTTCAGCTTTATTGTTTTTAGCAATCAATTTCAACACTTTCAGCTTCATCGTTTTTGACAATCAATTTCAATATTTTCAGCTTAATTGTTTTTAGCAATCGATTTCAACATTTTCAACTTTCAGCTTAATTGTTTTTAGCAATCAATTTCAGCACTTTCAGCTTCAGCATTTTTAGCAATTGATTTCAACACTTTCAGCGTCATCGTTTTTAGCTATCTATTTCAATATTTTTTAAGCTATCAGTTTCAGCGTTTCTGGCCATAAATTTCAGAAAGTTCAACTTCAGCATTTTTTGCAATCATCGCTATCAGCTTCAGTGTTTTTAGCAATCAATTTCAACACTTTCAGCTTCATCGTTTTTAGCTATCTATTTTAATATTGTAAGCTATCAGCTTCAGCATTTTTAGCAATCAATTTCAGCACTTTCAGCTTCAGCATTTTTAGCTATCTATTTTAATATCATAAGCTATCAGCTTCAGAATTTTTAGCAATCAAGTTCAACACTTTCAGCTTCATCATTTTAGCTATCTATTTCAATATTCTTTAAGCTATCAGCTTTTGCGTTTTTAGCAATAAATTTCAGAAAGTTCAACTTCAGCATTTTCAGCCATCAATTTCAGCATTTTCTACTATCAGCGCTAGCATCTTCAGCGGCCAAATTCAGCTTCCAGCATTCCCACTAGCATCATCACAGATCATGCTAAATATCTAGTTCATAATTATGAAGTAGATCTATTATGAATTAGACTAGAGTCAGAAGAATCTCCTCCTGAAGGAGAGACTCCTCCTCCTGCGTTTGTTGACCCGTCTGCACAGAACGGTCCACCTGCTTCTCACAGGTGTGAGATGATACTGACTCTGCAGACTCCAGGGGGCGTCGGCGGGCCGGTTCTTGCTGACGTCCTCGATGCTGAGGATGAACATGTACGGCCCGTCCTCCCAGGTCTGAGCCACGGCGTCCGAGTGAGGCTGGACGGGCGCCTGAGACACACCCCCGGGAGAGGATTTACTGATTGTGATTCTCATTAGGGCTGCCACGATTAGTCGACTAATCGATGACTAATTGACTATTAAAATAGTCGACAATTAATTTAATAGTCGATTAGTCGTTACTATTTATAATATTATGGAGTTAGAGTGTCGTAAAGTTGAAAAGTTATAATAAAAATATGCTAGCTTTTTAGACTATTTTGGCATTTATAAGGTTTTGTTTAAGCTATTTTTGGAGTTTAGCTAATATTGCAGCTACAAGCTAGCTATTCTGGTTAATTTAGGCTTTTTTGGTTTTTAGGCTAACTTGTTGTTTAGCTAATATTTCAGATAGATGCTAGCTGTTTGGCTAACTTTAGCTTTTTAAAAAAAATTTTTTAGGGTGTTTTGGAATTTAGCTAATATTTAAAGCTACATGCTAGCTTATTTTGGAAAAATGTAGGATTTCTTTCAGTTTTTTAAGGCTATTTTTGAGTTAAGTTAACATGTCAGCTACATGCTAGCAGTTTTGGCCAGCTGAGGCTTTTAATTATTTTTTAGGCTACTTTGGAATTTAGCTAATATTTCAGCTACAAGCTAGCTATTCTGGTTAATTTGGGCTTTTTTCAGTTTTTTAAGCTAACTTGGTGTTCAGCTAATATTTCAGCTAGATGTTAGCGGCTTTGACTAACTTTAGCTTTTTTTTATTTTTTTTATTTTTTTAGGGTGTTTTGGAGATTAGCTAATATTTAAGCTATATGCTAGCTATTTTTGAAAATTTAGGATTTTTTTCCAGTTTTTAGTTAAGTTAATATGTCAGCTACATGCTAGCAGTTTTGGCTAGTTGAGGCTTTTAAATTATTTTTTAGGCTAATTTGGAGTTTAGCTAATATAGCAGCGACAAGCTAGCTATTCTGGTTAATTTAAGCTTTTTTCCGTTTTTAGGCTAACTTGTTGTTTAGCTAATATTTCAGATAGATGCTAGCTGTTTTGGCTAACTTTAGCTTTATAAAAAAAAAAGTTTTTTAGGGTGTTTTGGAATTTAGCTAATATTTAAGCTACATGCTAGCTATTTTGGAAAAATGAAAGGATTTCTTTCAGTTTTTTAAGGCTATTTTGGAGTCAAGTTCACATGTCAGCTACAAGCTAGCAGTTTTGGATAGCTGAGGCTTTTAATTCTTTTTTAGGCTAATTTGGCATTTAGCTAATATTTTAGTAGCTATCAGCTTTAGTGTTTTTAGCTATCAATTTCAGCATCTTCGCTATCGTCACTCGCTTCAGCTTCAAAATTCAGCTTACAGCATTCACACAAGCATTTTTCGCAGATAATGCTTGTGTGGATATATTTTAGTTTTTAGTTTGTTTAAAGCTAATAATGGTTAAGATGTGTGTTTTACATCCAGTTTGAGCATGACCCGATTAGTCGACTAATCGGAAAAAATAATCGGTGATTAGTCGACTATTAAAATAATCGTTTGTGGCAGCCCTAATTCTCATTAAAGCGAATTTTGAGTTTGACGCGGTTCAACAACTCACCTGTTTGGAGGAGGAGTTTCCTGACGCGTTTGGCTGACAAAGACAGAAAGAAAACTGGTGAATTCCTAGTAAATCCTTCAAAAGTCCCTCCAGCTGTCTCCCTTCAGAGGAAGCAGCTTGTTTTTCATCTTCTGAGGAGACATTCTTCAGATTTTTCAATGGTTCTGGATCTGAGCAGACCTTTGGTTTTGGGAGATCCGGGCTCCTCTTTCTCCTCCCTGAAGTCTTCTCGGTGGCGAGCTGAAAGACAGATGATGAACTTACAGGAAGAGGAATCTTAATTCTAAAGAAGCAGCAGGTTTTTCTGGACACTTTGGAACTCATTTAGTAACTTTTTGATGAAGTTTTTGAGAAGTTTAGAACATGAAAAGGAGGAAATTTCATTTAAACTTTGACAGATTTCAAAGATGTCTTCACCTCTGCAGCAGAACGTCTGGAGAAGAGTTTTACAGATCGCTTAAAGACCTTCACAAAAACAGATCTAACACAGAAATCTAAAAAAACATCGGCAGTAAATGAAGAACAAACAGACTTTTCCAGTTCTCCAGACTGGAAAAGTCCAAAATGTTAAATTTTTTATCAGTTCAGTTCTCTATTCTCATTTACTTCACCTCTTCTCTATTCTTTAGTATTTATTATACTTTGTTCTCTGTGCTTCTGTTTGGAAATCTACTCAAATACGTAATTCTTCCCGATAATTCTACTAATCGGCTTATACGCAAACTGGATGTAAAGCACACATCTTAACCATCATTAGATTTAAACTGACCAAAGACTGGACACGTAGCATTACCTGCATTAACTGAATGTGGCCCCTGAAGATGCTGAAGCTGATAACCAGCTAAAACATCAGTTAAATCCCAAAATTAAAAAACTGAAAAATCCTAAAAACAGCCAGAATGCAGCAGAAATATATTAATTAAACTCTAAAGTAACCTAAAAAACCTGAATAAATATCAAGATAGTCCATAAAGCCGCAGCATACAATAATAATAAATAATAATAATAATAATATTCATTCATTTTGGTGATGGTAAGCTACTACTGTAGCCACAGCTGTCCTGGGGCAGGCTGACAGAGGTGCAGCTGTTATTTCGTGCCTACGGTCCCTCTGAGCATCACCGGGACATTCATACACATTTCACTGTCGCCAACTTTCTACTTTACTACAATCTGACTTCATATATTATAAAATAACAAGTCAATTAGTCGAGTAATTGTGGAAGCCCTAATTTGAATTGAATTCCTCGTAGGGAAGGAGCTGGAGGAGGAGGGGGGAGGGGGAGGAGGAGCTCTGGGGTTTATCTAGAGCAGGGGTGGGCAAACTACGGCCCGGGGGCCACATGCGGCCCCTTAAGCTACTTAATGTGGCCCTCCAAATTAAAATCCATTGAATCAAAAATCCTAATTATTGTTTTATTTTCATTGTATTTCTGGTTTCTTCCCATGAATGGTGTTGTTTCTCTGACGTTCGTGTGTGTTCCTTTCTGAGTCAGATGGTGATCTTTCGGATTATTCCTACACCACATAAATGCAGCATTTCTTTGAGTTCACATTTTCCTCTGAAGAACATCAACCCATTGGATCACCCAGAAGAGAACAAAAATCTAAATTTAGATATTAAAACTCCCAAATTTTCTGTTTTTAAATGAATCTATGTGAATTTGAATCCAAATTAAAGCATGTTTTTCTCTAAATTCCATATTATCTTTTTAGTTTATGAGGTTCATTACCCAATCTCTCCTTCCATCTGCTTCTTGTCCGGCCCTTATGCCAAATTTTAGAACCCTCTGTGGCCCACGAGTCAAAACAATTGCCCACCCCTGGTCTAGAGAGAACTTCAGCAATCGTGGATGAAGGAACCCGAGGAGACGGATGGAGAAGTTGAGTGGAACGCAGAAGGACGAATTTCTGCTGTTCAGCTTCAGGTTTTAAAAAAAGTTTTTCTTAAAGTTCTGCGCTCAGGAGAGCTGAAATCTCCTGACAGCTCCTGGGAACACTCACCGGATTCTGCGGCATTTCCTTCAGATGCTTTTTCTGGTCGTACTTGTCCACGCTGAACTGGGTCACAAAACAAACACAGCTTTAGCATCGGTTCAGAGGGAAGCTCGCACCGGCTCGCACCGGCCCGCGCCGCTGAGCGCCGCTGAGCGCCGCCCTCACCACGTCCAGGTTCTTGTTGGAGCTGCAGTTGAAGGTGGGATACTCGTGGAAGACGAAATACCCGCTTCCTCCTTTCAGTCGCACCTCCTCGGATTTGAAGTAACCCTTCAAATAGTTGGACTTTCCCTGAAGAAAAGAAAAGCTTTTTAGAAAAGATGCGTCTGTGGCGTCCTGAATCAGAAAGGAAGCTCTGTGAGGTTCCTGTGAGGTTCCTGTGGTGTCGTTCAGTTTGTTCACTCTAGGACCAGGAGCGTCAAACTCATTAAGACAAGGAGCCGAAATCCAAAACACACCTCAGCTCACGGGACAAACAGAAAAACATTTATTGAACACTCTAACTGTACTTTTTGAAACTTTGACTGTCGAATTCATCTTCCAGCATTCACATTAGCATAATCGCAGGTAATGCTGTAAATCTAGTTCATAATTATGTTAAAACGTTTAAAAGATGCTAGTAGAGATAGCTAAAGACGCTAAAGCAGACAGCAAGCTAAAATGTTAGCTAAATGCAGAATTAGCCTAAAAACTAAGAAATAACAATTTAGGTTAGCCAAAACAGCTAGCATGTAGCTGAAAAAACAGCTAAACTTCATAATAGCCTAAAAAAACGAAAAAGAAAAAAAAAAAAAATTAGCCAATACAGCTAGCTTGTAGCTGAAATATTAGTTAAACTCTAAAACAGCCAAAAAATCTTGGTAAATGCTAAAATAGTCCCAAAAGCTAGCATAATGTCAATTTATAAAACTTTAAAACTGTAACTTTTTAGCATAATTCTGAATAATAAAAATGCAGAAATTTTATTTCAGAATAAATCAACTTAAACCTTAAATAACTTTCAATATTTTACTTTTCATAAAAATATATTGAGCTAGATAACATCGGGTCATTGATAAAATGATCTGGAGGGCCGGATCCGGCCCCCGGGCCTTGACTTTGATACATGTGATTTTTTTCTAAAGTTTAAACTCTAACTTTTAGAAGGAAAGTTGAGCTGTAATGCCACATCTGAACTCAAGGTGGCGATCTACCCACAGTGGAGTCTAAACTCTGAAGATTCGGTGCAGACATCGTTTCAGATTTTTATCTCAGAGAATAAAACCTTTAAAAGGTTTAAACAGAGTGACACTAATCCAAAGCTGTGGTGTAACGTTCAGCCTTCTGTTCGTTTGGGAGGAGAAGGAGGTGGAGGAGGAGAAGGAGGTGAAGGAGTTGAAGGAGAAGAAGGAGGAGAAGGAGAAGAAGGAGGTGAAGGAGAAGAAGGAGAAGGAGAAGAAGAAGAAGGAGAAGAAGAAGAAGGAGGTGAAGGAGAAGGAGGAGGAGAAGGAAGAGAAGCAGAAGGAGGTGAAGGAGGTGAAGGAGAAGAAGGAGAAGGAGAAGAAGGAGGTGAAGGAGGTGAAGGAGAAGGAGGAGAAGAAGGAGGAGAAGGAGGTGAAGGCAGAGAAGGAGAAGAAGGAGAAGAAGGAGAAGGAGAAGGAGAAGAAGGAGGTGAAGGAGGTGAAGGAGGTGAAGGAGAAGAAGGAGGAGAAGGAGGAGAAGGTGAAGAGGAGAATGAGAAGAAAATGAGAAGGAGAAGAAGGTTTTGAAGGAGGAGAAGAAGGAGGTGAAGGAGGTCGAGTAGGCGAAGGAGGAGAAGGAAGAGGAGAAGAAGGTGGTGAAGGAGAAGAAGGAAGAGAAGAAGGAGGAGGAGGAGGAGACGTCTTACGTCCTCGTGGAAGATCTCCTTGTAGCAGTGCGAGTTCCTCAGGTACCAGGACACTTTGAGCAGGACGGGAGGCGAGGCCGAGCAGTTCTGAGACACAACTACACAAACACACAAACACACAAACACAACAAAGCCGGTGTGAATATTAACCCACACAGGATAAAACAGTCTCTCCTAGAATGTTCCGGCCTCATTCTGGTCTGTTCACAAGAACAAAAAGAGACTCTCAGCCCAACAGGAAGTAAAGTGAGACGAGTTCCAGATGCTGCACAGACTGAAGGTCGGAGTTTCAGCGGTTTCCTAGCAACGGTTATGGTGGAAGCGACCACCTGCTAAACTGAAGATCGTATCAGCAGATCCGAGAGAACGCTCCTCCTCACACTGATGCGCTGACCATCGACTCTACCAGAAAACTGGACCGGGTCAGCGTGCCATCATCCGTAGAAAATGGCTTACTTTGACATTTGTTTGTGGTCAGTAAGCAGCAGTGATTGGTCCGAGTCAGTCTGAGTCATTGTTTCCATGGCAACAAATCAAGAGTGAGCTTGTTGAAAGGCCACACCCCCTACAAGTTGAAAGAGGGCAACATGAAAGCCACTGGACGGGGGAGCCAGCAGGCTCCACCTACTTTTATTGAGGCATCTGATTGGCTCTTTTTGTGTGACCATAGAATTCATTCATTCATTCATTCATTCATTTTTTTAGCCGCTTTGTCTCTTTCGGGGTCGCGGGGTTCCAGAGTCTAACCCGGCTACCGATGGGTGAAGGCGGGGTTCACCTGGACAGGTGTCCAGTCTGTCGCAGGGCCTCCATCACTCACACGTTCACTCACACGTTCACACCGAGGGGCAATTTAGAGTCTGGACAATCATACAAACTATCTATATTTTTATTTCTCTTGCTTGACACTTTCTTTGTGCGACTAAATCCATCGACTTCCTGATTGAAGCCCCTTCAAAATAAAAGTTGCTGGAACCAGGTGCAGTTCACTAAGTAACCACTGGGGGGTGTCCTGTTAGAGAATCTGTGTAAACCAACTTCACAACAGAAACTATATTTTTATGTAGTTCATTTATAATATTGAAAACAAACAGGGCGGGATCTATTGACGGTCATGTGACCCTTTTTGAGAGAAACGGCGCCGCACGTCACTGACCTTTCAGGCTGATGATGCTGTTGTTGAACAGAGTTTTGGTGAAGGAGAAAAGGTTCTGCGTCTTCAGGCTCTCCTGAAACGACAAGAGAAAAAAAAAAAAACAAGTTTGACTTTAGTGACAAACGGCTCCAGATCCTCCGGAGGGGGAACGAGTCGTCATCCGCCACAGGATTCATAAAAGGAACATTTGTATCAGAACGACTGCATGAACACGCAAAGGAAACATTCAAACATCAGGGAGGAATTCTTATTCTGATGATTTAGCTTTTAGATAAGTAATCTGGATGTTTTTATTAATATCATCTTTAAAATGACCTTTAGGGCATCTTCAGGTGTCAGAGTTCACACGACATTTTCATTTGCCTTAACTTGCTAAACAAAAGTAAATAAGAAAGACCTAACTTATAATCAAACCATAAACCGCACTCTTTGTTTTTAAAATCATTTTTCTTCTTTTGGACTAAATGATGTCCCAGAGTTCAGGTAAACATGTTTAGGATGACGTCGTTCAGACTTTTACAACTTTAGACAAAAATAATACTTCTTTAATTTCAGCAAAACCTACCAAAACATGTCAGTTGTCATAGCAACCTGTTCTCTGATCCTCATCAGCCTACAGCTGCACAGACGGCAGATCATCACCTGAAGATTTCTGAAATATATCAAGAGTTTGTTTGTTTTGTCCTGATGTTGGCTGGTTTTCAATCACCTCAACGCTTAAGTAAAAGTACATTAAAAGTAGGGCTGCCACGATTAGTCGACTAATCGATGACTAATCGACTATTAAAATAGTCGTCAACTAATTTAATAGTCGATTAGTCGTTACTTTATAATATATGGAGTCAGACTGTAGTGAAGTTGAAAGTTATAATGACATTCTGCTAGCTTTTTAGACTGTTTTGGCATTTATTAAGGGTTTTCAGGCTATTTTGGAGTTTAGCTAATATTTTAGCTTCATGTTAGCTATTTATAATTTGGAATTAAGATAATATTTCAGCTACATATTAGCTCTTTTGGCTAATTTGGAGTTTAGCTAATATTTCATTTACATGTTAGCTAGCTAATTCTAAATGTTTACAGTTTTTTAGGCTAATTTGGAGTTTTCTATTATTCCAGCTACATGCTAGCTATTTTGGCTAATTTGGAATTTTTACAGTTTTTTAGACTAATTTGGAGTTTAGCTAATATTTCAGCTATATGCTTGCGATTTTAGTTAATTTAGGATTTTTTTGTTTTAAAGCTAATCATATTTCAGATTTTCTTTACATCCACTTTGTCCATGATCTGATTAGTCGACTAATTGGAAAAATTAATCGATGATTAGTCGACTATTAAAATAATCGTTTGTGGCAGCACTAATTAAAAGTACAACCTAGTGTACAAAAAGAACAAATATTCTGTCATTCTTTACTGCACTGAAGGACTGATGAAGCCACTATTTTGTGTTTTAAAAAACAAAGTTGGTTCAAACATTACTTGCAATTTTGCCTTTTTCACTCCTTCGGGCTTCCGTAGTTTTGACTAACTGCGACCCTACTAAAGTAAACATGAGAAACGTCGCGGAGCTGGAATTCAGGATGAGTCCTGTCACTCGGGACGCTCCACGGTTCCGGGTCACACGTCACAAGTTATGGCGCAAAATTAAAAACGGACCAAAAGCCGTCATCACAGAACCGTTTCGGCCCCGGTCCGGGTCCGCCGCGCCGCGCGCTCGTTCCCGTCAGCGGAGCGGCGGCTCGGACCGAGGACCAGGAAACTCACGCTGTCCACGGTCAGCATCCACGTCCCCACTTCGGACACCGCGGAGGCGCGCCCGCTCGCGCCCGCCAGCACCAGCACGAGCAGGGCGGCGGACACGGACCGGCCCGAACCGGCCGAACCTGCCATTTCAGCTAAACCCGGGACGGAACCAGCAGCCGTGGAATCACCAACTCACAACAAGCTGCTCACTTCCGGGTTCCGGCTGACGTAAGACGTAACAGGATGCGCTGCGGTGCGTTCAGGAGCGTAGGAAACTACAGATATTTGCTCAAACTCAGTTTCGGGTGGTTATAAACCGTTTCCATCCATTTAAATCATCTAACATTCATTAGGCTTTATTAATATTTTAAACATATCAGTAAAATTGTAAAATTAAATCGTTTTTAAAGAAAAAATGTTGATCTTACACAAGACTTTTTGTCATTTGTGTGTATTTTGTCTATTTCTGCTACATAGATCTTTAAACAAAATAAAGAATTAAATCAAAAGCTTCTGACTGTAAAACATACAAATAAAAGCATTACTTTAAGTTTCTGAATCCAGCTGAGTCATCAAAGGTCTCTTGGATTTTATGTTTGACACAAAAATGTTTAACTAGTTCACAAGTTTTAGTTGTGAAGTGATGAAGTCCTGATAAAATGGAGTTGCTACAGGGCATCTATGTGTGTGTGGAGGCCTTTCTTATCTCAACACACTGTGTTAAATGTCATAAATATTGGGTTCACGCTTAAACTCTGACCTAAAGAGTTTTTTCTTTTGTGACTAACGTGACTGGAGGAAAAAACGATTTGACTTGTAGCTTGCGTTCAGAGGTTTAGGGGATAATCAAGTGTAATTTTTTTTTTTTTTAAATTTCAAACCTTCTAGAAAAGTGTTTTTCAACCTTTTTGGGTCAAGGTACAATTTTTCCTTAACAAAAATTCTGTGCATCCAAATATGTAAACCCGGAGAAACTCCATAGTCTGTATTGAGCTTCAGTTCCTCCACAATCTTGTGACAATTTTTTGTAATAATTCAGCCAGAAAAGCTGGAATTTGGAGCTTTTTTTCCTAAAATGTTGCAATAATAATTTTCAACTTAATTAGTTTAAAAATTGCTCAAGTAGTTGTTTTCCCCTTTATTAATGTATTAATAACTTTATTAATATGCCATTTTATTTGACCAAAAAACACAGCAATTATTCTTTCCAGAGTGATTTATTTGCCTTACATATTTCTTTAAATGTTTGTGCCAGAACAACTGTAATTTTTGAGCAATTATTTTATAACAACATGCTTGTTTTTCTACACAAAAACACATTATATTCATTCTTATGTTTAATTGTAACAACACAAAAAGGGAACGTTTGAAGTTTTATTATTTTTTTATTTTGTCTTAATACAAAATGTATTTTTGGCTGAATAAATCGTTTTATTTTAGTAGCATAGTGCAGAAGTGCTGTCACTTTAACCCAATGCATTATGGGAGACGCTGATGCTGGATAAAGTCCTGTCTGAGCTTCATTATGTTGTTCACGGTCTGGTATGTCTGTTGGAACTGTGAGACAAAAAACTGAGGATGTTAATTTCTGATTGGTCAGACTGATGACACGATTAAGCCTCCAAGAATGACTGGTGGAGACAGTTGGAGGGGAGGAACTTTTCTAGCAGGGCTAGCAGCCATTCTTCTCAAAAAGTCTTTATTGGAATCAAATTAACACAAAGAAAAAAAGTATTTTATGGTATTTCATATTCCTAACAATTCCGTGTTTTATCAGGGCCTGTTTGGATAAAAACGGAGCTCATCTCCTGGAAATAGAAAATGTTTTTAGATAGGGAAAATGAATAATTTCCCATGGCACACCTGAACATCTCTCATGGCACACTAGTGTTCAGTGGAGTACAGGTTGAAAAACACTGTTCTAGAGCACATGTGTCAAAGTTAAGGCCCGAGGGCCGGATCCGGCCCTCCGGGTAATTCTATCCGGCCCTCCAGATCATTTTATTTTATTGTTATTAATGACCCGATGTTATCTTGACCTTCTTTCTAACTTGTATAATTTTGACAAAATATATTTTTATGTAGAGTAAAATATTGAAAGTTATTAAAGGTTTAAATTGATTTATTCTGGAATAAAATTCATGCATTATTATTATTCATAATAATGTTAAAAAATTATGGTTTAAAAGTTTTGAAAATTGTCATTCTGCTAGCTTTTTGGAATATTTTGGCATTTAATAAGATTATTTTAGGGTATTTTGGAGTTGGCTAATATTTCAGCTACATGCTAGCTGTTTTGGCTAATTTAGGTTTTTTTTCCAGTTTTTCTGGCTATTTTAGAGTTTAGCCAAAAATTTCAGCTTAATTCTAGGTGTTTTAGCTAATGTAGGAGTTTTTTCTAGTTTTTAGGCTTTTTTGATCTTAGCTGATATTTCTGATATTTTATTTCAGCTACATGCTTACTGTTTTGGCTAACCTATGGGTTTTTTTTTCTTTCGTTTTTTAGGCTAATTTGGCATTTAGCTTCAACGTTTTCAGCATTCAGTTTCAGCGTTTTTATTTATCAATTTCAGCATCTTTAGTGGTAAAAATTCACACTAGCATTATCACAGGCAATAATATATTTCTGGTTCATATTTATATTCAAAAGTTACAGTTTTAAAGTTAAAAGATGTAGTTTTAGAGGATATTGACCTGTTCGACCCATCACCTAAAGTCTGTTTTGGATTTTTGCCTTTTGTGCGATTGAGTTTGACATCTCTGTTCTAGAGCATTTCTAGTTTTAAGTTATTAATCCTCTGTTTTTAGATACAACTCTGTTTTTTTTTTTTAATTCCAGGATTGTTTTTTTATTTCTGTAAAATTAGATGTGTGGTGAAACGTTTCCTCTGGGATCACGTGTTTTTCTAAAATGTAATTTTTGGTATCTAACTGTCAGGTTTGACACAGAGAGAAGAAACACATCAAAGTGGTCCAACCAGAACTCAAACAGGTCGCTCGGCTTTCTCCCGGCCGGGCACACCTACATATTTCAGCAGCAGAGGAGTCTCTGAAGGCTTGGCTTTAATAATCTGTCTCGATGCTCAGCTTTTGTTTTACCTTACTCCACATTACTCATTTTTTAATGTTTCCAAATGTTTTTTTCTTTCTTAAATGGACACTTGAGAGTCCAGCTGAAGTGCAAACAGGCATAAATGCCTCAGGGAGGGTTTGCTTCTGCCTCGTGTTTTCTTCACTAAGACGGTTCTGTGTGCAGAACCTCCTGCTACCTGTTTATGTCTGCAGTTTGGGAGGTTTTTAGGGAGATGTGGGTCAAGGAGTTAGAATGGTTTGAGCTGAATATTCCCCACAGGAGGGCAGGTGTGATACCATATCAATGCTTTATCTGGGTTTCCTGCTGGCGATCTGTTGTAAAGTTCCAATTAAACTGAAATTCTTCAATTGAAACTGACCAGATTCATTTTTCTCTCTTGTCCATAAACACAACAAGGTTAGAATAGAAATACCCAACCGTGAAAGCAGAGGACATAAAGTATGGCGGTGGCAGTATCATGCTGAGAGAATGTGATGCTTGCTTTCCATTTCTTTATTTATTGTTGCCTCTGTCTGATAAAGATTTATTTCATATTTGGTGACATTTTCCAACTTTAGAGGACTGAGGTTATCAAACAGGATGATGCGATTTTTTTAAAATTGCAGTTAAAGTCCAACTCTGTAATAACTGTGCCGTTTTTTTAGCTAAAAAAAGAAAAAAAGTGTATTTTTCTAGGTATGACATAGTTTTGGCAAGAGTTCATGAGACATTTGCCTCTGAGTTGCGAGCGAGACTTTTAGCGTAGAGTAAGTCTGCCCACACTTCCCATCATCCCTTTGTTTACACCCTCTCCTGCTAGCTTACAGCCCCTCACACCCCATGCTAACAATAGCAGTGCAACGAAAATGTTCAGCAATGTCGTTTTTATCCAGCCGTACAGATTCCAGCTCAGATGTCTGTGTCAGAATGGGTGGAGCAAGGAGCTTGTGGCCACGCCCAGTGTATTTTCTACGCAATAAGGCATTTTTTTCAAACTGATTTGAATGAAGAAACGTGGAGGGTTTTAGGACCTGGGAGCCTCCCCTAACTGGTGTCTGTTTATGTGTGTGTCGTATGTGCGCGCGCGCATGTACTGGGCGGGGTCGCTGACTCACAGAGGAGCCACTTTTCTCGCTGTTCTCTGAACTTCAGCCGCAGTCGCAGCTCCAGTCCGACCTCCGTCCGTCCGTCCGGCTCTCCTCTTTTCCTCCGCAGGAGCTCAACTCTGTGAGTAAAAGCTTGTCGGTCTCGGTCCGAACCGGAACCGGGTCTGTTGTTGAGCGCCGAGCAGATAATGATCACGTTTGTAGGGTCGTAATGTTGTCACACCCAAAGAGCGACAGACAGTCTGCTGTCTCACTAACCTGGAAGTTCTTTACTTTTATTTATTCATGAAAACATCTGAGAAACGGTTTAAAGTCACTTAGAAATAGGATTTTATTTGTTCAAACACCTGAAACTATTTAACCTTATCATGAGAGCAGCGGCTCCAGTGGAGATCCTGAATTGGAGTAAACAGGAGCAGCATGATCAGCTGTTTGGGTTCCTGAGGTCAGACGGTGTCATGGAAAAGAGAGGGATCCAAATCCGGATTCATGCACACAATAAGAAAAATAAACGTTTTACCACAAACTAAAGACTCCTGAAAACAGCTGTCAGGAAAGCTTTTCCCATACAAAAAAAAAAATTCACACTGCACTGCTTGGTCCGCCACAGTGTGTTTCAACTGGGATTTGAAAATCGTGTTTTTGACATCTTCTTGTAGCATTTTTCTAAAGATGGAGGACATAAAAGATTAAAATTGTACTCAAATCAGGGGCGTACCTGCCATTAGGCAAAGATGGGCGGTCGCCTGTCCTGGAGATGTTATGGAGCGAAAATAGTCTCAACCCGATTTGTGCTTGTGTAATTTTTGATTTGTAACTCATACATTGTGCTTTAGTGCAAAATTATTAAAAAAAAAAAAAAACACAAAATGTAATTGTGAGAAAATGCAAAATTTCACCAGATAATATTCATAATCTGTTTAAAACTGATGACCCAGCATTCTAGCAGCATTTAAACACATCATTTACGGATAAATCTGGGAGACGTGAAAAGAGTCTCACATCAGATTTGTGATTAAATGTTTTTTGTTTGCTTAACAAGTGGTTTGTGCATAATTTTTTTTAGATTTGTGCGTGTAGTTAGCTTCAAGCTGTTAAATTTTAATGTGTGCATGTGTAAATTGTATTTTTTTTTTAATTTCATAAGTTTTATTCATGCACAAATGAATTGTATGATTTACAAATCAATAATTACACACGCACACATCGGGACGAGTTTATTTTCTTTCCATAGTCGGGGGCTCATTTTAAAATAAAATATATCTAAAATAATTATTTAACACCATCATCAAGAACTAAAATCACAAAAATGGTTTAAAACTGCTCATGTGATAGTCCCCCCCATCCCTCTACAGTAAAGGAATATTCCGTCAACTGCATCTCTAAGAAGATTTTTTTTAATATATTATACATACACTATTATACTGCTGATGCAATTGAAGAGAAAAAATGAAAACTCTCTCACATGAAACTTTATGGGCTAAAGACTCACATACATGATCATCTCTGCCTGCAACCTCAAAAGCACCAATGTAAACTTTTAAAAGTTGATTTTAAAGTTGTGTTTGATTCTCTGAACAAAAACAAATGAAGTTGTTTCCTCATCAGATGTATGACAGAGCAGCTAATCGTCTGCATAAAGTCGGACTTTCACTGGAAGTTTATTGTAATTCTACTATTTCAGATGATGACAGTTACATAGAAAACAGCTGTATTTACAGAAAAAAATGAAATCACAATTTCTAATATTTCCTGTCATTAATTTTGGCTTATTAATTGCAAACAAGGAAGAATAATGATGTTTATTTCATTATTGCTTTCTCTTGAATACGACAGAGTAGCAGGGCCAGTTTATAAAACATTTGTTTTTAAATTATGACTTTAAATCTCGTAAATTTACGAGAAAAAAGTAATGACTGTTAAATACATGAATAAAAGTCGTAAATTTACCCGAAAAGTGAGAAAAAAGTGATAAATTCACGAGAAAGTCGTAGATTTACAAAAAAGTTGAACGTTTAAGAGAAAAAAATCGAATACATTTACGAGGAAAAAAATCGTTAATTTATAAGAAAAACTTCGTAAATCAACAAGAAAAAAAGTCATAAATTTACAAGTAGAAAAGTAGTAAATTTGCAAGAAAAAAGTTGTAAATTTTCAAGAAATTTACACTACAAGAAAAAAAATTAAAATAAAAAGTTGTAGATTTATGAGAAAAAAATCCTAAATTTACCAAAAAAAAAAGTTAATTTACGATAAAAAAGTAATAAATTTACAAGAAAAAAATGTAATGTAAATTTATGAGGAAAAAACTCGTAATACTTTTTTTTTTCTTTAGTGGCCCTAATACTCAAACAAATGTTCTCATTTTATTGCTATTTTTCTTCACACAGAACCAAAGATGTTTCTCTTAAATAAAGTCATCAAAGGGGTCGTAAACATCGTCAGGTAAGAGTTTTTCTGAACAGCAGTTTCCCTCCAGCGGTCGTGCTAAGCTAAGCTAAGCTAACGGTCTTTTCTGTGAACAGCGACATCGACCCGTCTCAGTTCATGCCTTCAGAGCCGGTAAGTTCTTATTGATTAGATCTTCTCAGACTGAATGTGTTCCATCAGACTCTGCAGGTTCAGGGAATTCAGGATCAAAAGTCCTGAAGATCAACTTTATGATGTTGAACTAACAACAATAATATTTTAAATCAATTATTTTTTAGCTGAAACAGTTGATTCTTTCAGGAAAGTGAAAAATCCTCTGAAGCTTCTGAACATCCTCAGTCCTATCATCTGGCATCCAGCTGAAGACTGAACAGATATGATTGTTTCTAGCATCAACACAGTTCCCAACAATCGACAGATTTACATGAAGCCGGCGTGTTTCTGTCTCCGTGTGTGAACGCCACGTTTCTGCGGCGCGGTGGAAGATTTCAGGAGCAAACAAACGAGCAGGACGTCTGAACGGCTTCACAGTCTGGAGGAATGTGTGAGGGTCGGGTCTAACAGAAGCCTCTGTGTGTCTGCGTCTGCGTGCGTGTCTGCGTGCGTGTCTGCGTCTGCGTGCAGCCTCCCCCTCGCAGACCCCCACACTTCGCTGAGAGCCAGGAGAACGACGAGGAGAAGAAGTTTCGGAGAGTTTTCCAGCATCTCGCCGGAGATGTGAGTTCTTCTGGTCACACCAGATCCGGTTTTTGGATTAGGATTTGTTTTCATACCTTCAGATTATCATCCCAAACAGTTTTACAAAACATTACATTCTTGTGATTGTTTAAATGGAGTAAAAAAAAAGTGATATGATTAACTAGAGGTCACGACAATAGATTTAGGGGGCGGAGTCTAAGGTTTGACCACACCCCCAAATCCTTAAGTTTATGAAGTATCAGGAAGTAAAATAATCTTATTGAGCTAAGACCTACCGATAATTAAAAAACATTTTAAAACGAATAAAACACATTATTTTTACATAAGAAATAAGACCTAAATGTCATAAATATCCTTCATTGCTTTATTTATTTTTTAAATCTTAAAACTAAATAAGAATCTTCCTGCAAGAAATAAGAAAAATATTCTTTTTCCAGTTACAAAAATTAAATTTATTTTCTGGTTTAAAGGTCTTTTATTTTCTTAAGCATTTCCATCTTCATTACAAAAACTGAATATTTAATATAGAAAACTTTTTTTCTCAAGTACTTTTTTTCAGCGTATTGAGAAAAAACATCAAACCAAATGATTGAAAAAACTTTTTGTTGCTAGTAAAGAATCTCCAAATTGTGTTAGAGGAAAATACAAAGTAGTTTTTGTAAGATCACACGCCTGCTGGGTGTTTCAAATTTTGTAGCTATTTGGTAAATTTTTGGCAGTTAAAATAATTTAAGTGATATAATTACACCTTTTTAAATAAAAAAAGTGTTTTCTAAGCATTTCTTTTGCTCTGCGCGTCATTCTTTTAATTTCCTCTCATTTCAGTTCAGGTTTTAAGACGGTAGAAATGTTACTCGTCAGCTTTCGAGTTGATCCGTGGAAGCTACTCTTTTTTTTTGATGAATAAATAAAATGTTTCATCTTTATGTTTTATTACGACACCTAACAGTGCAGGTTAAATCTGCATTTTGATCCATAAATGAGTAGATCACAGAGTACCCGGACAAGCCCCCAAAATATCACTCCGTTCTCTTAAATGTTTGTTGTTTTGTGATCCCACAGGGATCGGATCCGTTGTGCTTTTTCAGACTTGAGTTTATTCGATTCTTCAGATTCTTTCCTGCGTTCATAGTTTGACTGTTTATTTGTTGGATTCTTCCTCTGCATTCCTGCCTTTGTCTGGCAGGGCGGCGCTCTCGCCTCAAGGCGTGGCGCTGGTGAGTCAGTCATCTCGGGGAGGGCTCTCCGGTTTAACCAGTCAGCTCACTCAGAGTGGATCTACTGTAAAAAAAAAAAGATTGTAGGAATGTGGGCGGGGCATCTCCCTTTTAAAGTGCAGAGTCAGGTTTGGCCTGTTTGTTGTGTGAAGAGCAGGAAATGGAAAAAACCCAAAGAGAAATTTAAAAAAGTTAAAATGAAGGAACGTGAGTTTCTGATTATGTATAAACCAGAGTTTAAGCAGAGAAAGGTAGAAGTGGAAACGTTCAGGTGAGACACAGCAGACAAGGTGAGCTCAGATCACCTGTGGTTCAGTTGGGAGTGGCAGGGATATGGTTAACCATCATTTCTACATTCTTTATTTTATTTATTTGTACTTATACAACATATTGCAAAAAAAAAGAATATAAATGCATAAAAATTAGGTGCAGGAAGAGGCATATGTTAGAGCCTCTGCCTAATAAAACTTAAAAATTAACATTAAATACAAGTTTACAATTTTATACATCAACAATTATAGTCTTTATACATCTTAAAAAACAAAACAGAACATTTACACTTCATTATACAATCATATTATTTTCGGGAGTGTCTGATTTTGATGCGACACAATTAGGAAAATGACCATTTCGATGGGTGTTATAATGGTGGATCTCTGAATTAGTTTTGAAGTAAAACGTAAAATGTTCAGGGATAACATTTTTAATTAACACTAGTTTATATATAAAAAGGCAAATTGGATATTAATGTTATAAATATCAAGAATATTGAGTAATTGTAATTTAAACACATCAGTATTTCTCTTAGAGGAAATGTTAAGACTTTTTAACAACTAACTGACTTTTAGTGTGTAATGCATAAATAAAGGTCAAATTACAATCTGCATTGTCATTTGAATTTTGGCATCCTGGAATTTTGACACATTTTTAATTTAATATTTCTTAAATTGTCGTTGTAATTGTTGTAATTTTTAATATTGAATTCCAAAATGCATTTAAAATCGTGCAAACAAATTTGAAATTGGTCAATTGAGAATTTCATATTTACTTTGGATTATGGCTGCCACAAACGATTATTTTAATAGTCGACTAATCACCGATTATTTTTTCCGATTAGTCGACTAATCTGTTCATGGCCAAAGTGGATGTAAAGATGCTGAAGTTGATAACCAGCTAAAATATTAGTTAAATGCCAAATTTACCAAAAAATAAAAAGAGCCAAAGTTAGCCTAAATAGCTAGCATGCTGCTGAAATATTAGCTAAATTCCAAATTAGCCTTAAAAAAACGGAAAAATCCTATATTATCCAAAACAGCTAGCACATAGCTGAAATATAAGCTAAACTCAAAAATTGCCTAAAAAAAACTTAAAAAAGCTTAAGTTAACCAAAATAGCTAGCATGCTGCTGAAATATTAGCTAAACTCCAAATTAGCCTTAAAAAATGGAAAAATCCTATATTAGCCAAAACAGCTAGCATATAGCTGAAATATAAGTTAAACTCAAAAGTTGCCTAAAAAAACGTAAAAAAGCTAAAGTTAGCCTAAATAGCTAGCATGCTGCTGAAATATTAGCTAAATTCCAAATTAGCCTTAAAAAAAAACAGAAAAATCCTAAATTAGCCAAAACAGCTAGCACATAGCTGAAATATAAGCTAAACTCAAAAGTTGCCTAAAAAATGTAAAAAAAGCTAAAGTTAACCAAAATAGCTAGCATGCTGCTGAAATATTAGCTAAATTCCAAATTAGCCTTAAAAAAATGGAAAAATCCTATATTAGCCAAAACAGCTAGCATATAGCTGAAATATAAGCTAAACTCAAAAGTTGCCTAAAAAACGTAAAAAAAGCTAAAGTTAACCAAAATAGCTAGCATGCTGCTGAAATATTAGCTAAACTCCAAAATAGCCTAAAAAACCTTAATAAATGCCAAAATATTCCAAAAAAGCTAGCAGAATGCTATTATAACTTTCAACTTTACTACAATCTGACTTCATACAATATAAAGAAACGACTAATCGACTATTAAATTAGTCGTCGATTATTTTAATAGTCGATTAGTCATCGATTAGTCGACTAATCGTGGCAGCCCTACTTTGGATTATGGCTCAAACAAACTTCCATAGAATACTCCCTCATAGTGTAAATGAGAGCAGGAACAGAAATCTGATTTCCTTTTGTTTCTAACAGGACATGGAGGTGAGCCCCAATGAGCTGAAGGACATCTTGAACAAAGTCATTTCCAAACGTGAGTCTGCAGAGAGCGGTTTGAAACTGGAAAACCTTCAGCTAACGTCATGGATGTTTTTTTTTTTCAAAGATGGAGACCTGAAGACGGACGGCTTCAGCATCGAGTCCTGCAGGAGCATGGTGGCCGTCATGGACGTATCCTTCAGGATGAGGTTGTGTTTGCTGCTGTAGGTGTGAGGTTCTGTGTGGCCCGTGGGTTTGAGCTTTAACCCGGCGCTCTGCAGAGCGACAGCACCGGGAAGCTGGGCTTCCACGAATTTAAATACCTCTGGAACAACATCAAGAGGTGGCAGGTTGGTCCCGCCTCCGCTCTACTTCATTTTTGTGCTGGATGTTCTTTGGGGGCTGATGGTTCCGCGTTTTCGTCTTTAGGGGATCTATCTATCCTACGACTCCGACCGTTCCGGCGTGATCGGCTCGGATGAACTCCCGGGCGCCTTCAAGGCCGCAGGTGAGAATCCGTCCCGTTTTATTTTGAAAATGTCTTAAAATGCGCCCGTCTGAGGTGGAAGTGTTGATGGGCTCAAAGATTGCCCGGACAAGCCCCCAACGGAATTTTTTTTTTTTTTTTTCTTTTTTATTCATTAAAAAGCATGTAATATAGTTGTAAACTCAAGCATGATAGAAAATGAAGGAAAAAAATTAATGAAAAGGGGACAGAAAGAAGAAAAACTTATTTTGTCTGCCACTTTTAACAATCAATACATTAATCTATCAATAAAAAAAAAGAAAGATACAGATACACAAGCATTTGGCGGATTCATTACACAGTAAGAAAAAAATTGGGGAAAGAAAGAAAAAAAGAAAAAAAACCCAAATCTTATAATTACAACATCAACCAGTGTGAAGGGAAAATAATACCTCTGGATGAGTCATTGTTATTTGTTTTAGATAGTTTTATAGTCATTGATAACACTGTTTTTAATGTAGTTTTTAAAACTTTATATTGTTGTAGCATTTTAAACTTCTAAGCTCAATTTATTCCATATATTAATTCCATATACTGATACACATCGTTCTTTTATCAGAATTCTGTGTTTTGGTTTGACAAATATTTCATGTCCTTTTAGATTTACTTTTTCTTTTCATGCATCTTTTCATTAAATTAGGAGGAAGGCTTTCCATCTTTACTTTATGCATAAATTTCAAAATATTAAAGTTTATAAGATCATTAAGTTTTAATAGTTTTAATTTAATAAATAATGGATTAGACGGGTCCCTATAATTACTTTTTGTAATGATTCTTATTGCTTTTTTTTTGCTATATGTAAATTGGATGAATATATGTTTTATAAGTTGTACCCCAAATTTCTATACAGTAGTTCAGGTATGGCATAATCAAGGAATTATATAATAGATATAATGAATTACTGTCTAAGAACCATTTTACTTTGTGTAATACTGCAATTGCTTTTGATATTTTGGATTTGACGGTGTTAACGTGTGATTTCCAAGATAGTTTTTCATCTATAATAACTCCTAAAAAATGTTACTTCTTTTACTCTTCTAATATTAATATTATCTATGTTTAATTCAACTGTATTGTTTGTATTTCTATTACTAAATATCATAAAATAGGATTTATCACTATTTATTCTGTTTGTTTTGACAGGTTTCCCTCTGAACGACCAGCTTTACAAGCTCATTATCCGTCGCTATAGCGACGAGCACGGAAACATGGACTTTGACAATTTCGTTGGCTGCCTGGTTCGACTCGATGCCATGTGCAGTAAGTCATTCCCAACTGATTATATTTATTTTTTGATATTTTAGTAAATTAAACAGTCTGCACTTAAATGAATGACGCGTCGTCTCCTGTCAAAAAACATTAAGAGTGGGGCTGGGCGATACAGAGCGTTCAGGTATTGGTCCCATACGGGTCGATATTGCCGATATCGATCCCAAAATCGATATTTTTCATCAATGTTGTGCAGAACATGTTTTTTTAAGTAAGTTTCCCTTCTTTAAATGACTTAATAAACAGAATTGGAACAATATTTTCAATTAAATGAAAACAGTTGATCAAAAGCTGATGCAGATACAGAAACAGAGTGGAAACATCGATATCTGCGGGCCGATATCGATCCGATACCGACTTGAGATCGATGTTCTGGATCGGTCCGCCCAGCTCTAATCAAGGGTTGGGTTCAGTCAAACGGAGCGACGCTCGAAGCTTAAAGGAGGATGTAAACGCTGATGGCATTTATCGACGAATGACTTGGAAAATGACCAACAGAATTCTGAGTAAACGGTGCGTTTGTGTGCTGCAGGAGCCTTCAAGACTCTGGACAAAGACAACAGCGGCACCATCGACCTGAACATCAAAGAGGTCAGCTCTCCATCTGAAAGGGTTTCACATGAGTCCGTCCAGTTTCCTGCTAAGTGTCGGGTTGTTTATTGAACAAACGGTGGCGGGGGGTTAGTAATGTGGGCTGGTTTTCTGGCTGAAGGACCTGAATCCTCTGTGCTGCTTTTGGCTGATCTGGTTTTCTGTTCTCGTCTTCACTCCAATCCCACTCGCTCCATTTAGGCCACATGTGTCAAAGTCAAGGCCCAGGGGCCGGATCCGGCCCTCCGGGTAATTCTATCCGGCCCTCCAGATTTTATTTTATTGTTATTAATGACCCGATGTTATCTTGTTCTCATTTCTAACTTGTATAATTTTGACAAAATATTTTTTTATAGAGTAAAATATTGAAAGTTATTTAAGGTTTAAGTTGATTTATTCTGGAATAATATTCCTGCAATTTTTATTATTCATAATTATGTTAAAAAGTGACAGTTTTAAAGTTTTAGAAATTTGTATTATGCTAGCTTTTTGAACTATTTTGGTATTTAATAAGATTTTTTTTAGAATATTTTGGAATTTAGCTAATATTTCAGCTACAAGCTAGCTGTTTCAGAGTTATGCTAATATTTCAGCGACATGCTAGCTGTTTTAGCTAATTTAGGCTTATTCAGTTTTTTTTAACCTATTTTGAAGTTTAGTTTTTTTTTTTTTAGCTACATGCTAGCTGTTGTTCCTAATCTAAGTTTGGGGTTTTTTTGTGTTTTATCTGGGCTAATTTAGGATTAGCTAATATTTAGCTTGCTATCAGCTATCAGCACTAGCACCTTCAGCCAAATTCAGCTTCCAGCATTCACACTAGCATTATTGCAGGTAATGCTATATATCTAGTTCATAACTAAAGTTTTAAAAAATGTAGTTTCAGAGTGTTCCATAAGTGTTTATCCTGTTCCGTGACCTAAGGTGTGTTTTGGATTTTGGCCTCTTGTGTGATTGAGTTTGACACTCCTGGTTTAGACCATTTCAAGTCCCACTTCCATCATCTATTGATCTATCCCCAAAGGGTTCCTAGTGATATTTTAGTTATGATGATGCAGTTTTTAGCTAAAATAAAAAACCTTTTTTTAAAAACCATCCTCCAGCCCACCAGCTGTTGCATATCATCTATCATGGATTCAGTTGACTCTGACCTTGTGTCTGTCCACAGTGGCTCCAGCTGACCATGTACTCCTGAAGAGGTCGCTCTGTCTTCTTCTTTCATCCCACCTTTTTTTTTTCGGATGCGTATCCATGGACCAAAGCGGCCACAAAGTTAATATAAAGAAGACTTCTGAAGCGGGACCAAACTGGAGACGATGCACCGACTCCCTCCTGCTGCCAGGGGGCGCTGCAACCTTTCTGCTGCACAAATGTTTGAAGTCAATTTTACAAGAATAAAGAAACTGGGATAAAATATAAAATATGATTCTGTTCTGGTTTTTTCTTTGACACTAAAACCGGCAGTGAGCTGGAGTGCATATCACGGGGCTGCAGAGGTGAACCCTGGGTAATTGAGTCTTTGACTGCTTTGATTAACCAACAGAAATCTGCTGAAGTTTAACCCATCAGCTGTTTATTCTGGTGTTGAATGATTTAAAGTAGTACTTTTAAATATAAACTATAGCAAATTAAGTAAATAAAGCCTCACGTCTGTCTTTTTTTTTTTTTTTTTGTTTTTTGTTTTTTGTGATTCTCCTGAATCCAGGGGTTATCAGCTTTTTTTTTTTTTTTTTTTTTTTTTTTTATATATATTATGTCTACGGTCCTGACATGCGCAGAACAAGCGTCAGTCGAGCGCGCGCTGATCAACAGGTGGAGGTAAGGCGCCGCGCGCCGTCAGGGCGGGGCAGGAAACTCCCGAGGAGCGTTTATTTGCTGAAGGGCCGGGGCCTGCGGTGAGGGATGAGATGCGCGCGAGGAAGAAGAGCAGTCGGCATCGGATGCTTTGATGAGGAAACTCCGGACCAAAGAAAAAAGAAGCGCAGAACTGATCAAAGGTAAGATCAAAGGCTTGACCTGACACAGAGGAGATCTCAGTGCGCGCGCGCGCGCAGAATGGAGGTCAAAAAACGAAGAAAAGTATTTCCTGTGTGTATTAAGAGCTGAAGATGCAGAGATTTTAGCTTGTTTTTAGTTTAATTCTAAATAAGTAGAAGGAAATAATTGTTTCATAGATGTAATTTCAGACTTTTAACAGCATCAAAGTGTAAAAACAAATCACTCAAGTGGGACAAAAAAGTTAGAGGACTAAATGTTGTGACAATTTATTAAAAAAAAAAAAAGACAAATGTGTTTAATCTACTTAAAAATCACATGGATTTAAGATTTTAAATCTGTTAAAAAATAAAGACTAAAAGGTGGGGAAATCCAGCAAAAGTAAAAAACGTTTTAAAAAGCAAAAAAATGTATATTTTAAGGGAAAGAGTCCTGAACATGAAGTGATTTTTTTTTTAATTTTACCTCTCTTTTGTTAATAGTAAACTATTGTGTTTTATCACTGATGCATTTCCTTTTTTAATTAATTTGTTGTAATTTCTTAGTTTTTAATGACTATATGATGCACCCTGTATAAGATTTACAGTAATTTGTTGTTTTTAATTAACAAATGATCCAATGACCAAAGAGCATTTCTTACATTTATTCTGCAAGTGAAAACAGTTGAAATCATCTATGCTTGCATCGATTGAAGAGTATTTGGATTTAAAGTTTTCATAAATCATTTTTCAATGAGCAGCTTCAAAAATCATAAATTAAATAAAAACTGAAGTAAAAAGCAGGAACGTCTTGATGGAGCTGAAACATCATGATTCCTGAAAAAGCTGAAAAAATAAAGCTGCACATTTCAGGTTTCAAACCCTGAACTATGTTTATTCTCAGATTCTTTCTCTGCTCTGGATCCTTCATTTTCCTTCTTTTAGTCAGCTGGTAATCTAGTCTGATTCTGCAGAATCAGTTTCAGTGTGTTTGAGTCAGACTTCCTAATGGATCCTCTTTAGACCCTGAAAAAAGTTGAAATACAGTTTTTGGGGACAGGAACGGTGAAGGTTGAAAAAGCGAACGGTTTCCTTTAGCAGGAAGCTTCAGTTGACTGTAAACGTGTTCTGTTTACAGCAGCTCCACAGCAGCCAATGAGAAGCTGCTTTAGAAAACTAGATGACATCATGTCTAACCACCTGAAAAGCTTCTTAGGCTTTTCTCTTGTGATGCTGTAAGAACGATTAAAATCAATCTGTTACCTTCGTAACACCTGTACGCAGATGATGGTCTGCTCTATTTGAACCACTGGTCTTCATTGCTGCTCACCTGGATCAGGTGTGTTCAGTCAATCAGAAACTGGGATGACTCTTTCCAGCTAATCAGCAATTACTGAAGCAGGGTTACTAGGGCAACAGCGCACGAGGAACAGATAGATTCTACACCAGGGGTGTCAAACTCAATCGCACAAGGGGCCAAAATCCAAAACACACCAAACAAGATAAACATTTATTAAACATTCTAAAACTACATTTTAAAACTATAATTTTTAAACATAGTTATGAACTAGATATATAGCATTAACTGTGATAATGTGAATGCTGTAAGCTGAATTTGGCCACTGAAGATGCTAGCGCTGATAGCTGAAGATGCAGAACACTGAAGCTGAGAGCTAAAATATTAGCTAGATCCCAAATTGGCCAAAAGAAAAAAAAAGAACATTTAGGTTAGCCAAAACGACTTGCATGTAACTGAAATATTAGCTAAACTTCAAAATAGCCTAAAAAATCTTACTGTCAAAATAGTCCAGGGACCTGGCAAATTTTAAAACTTTAAAACGGTAACTTTTTAACATAATTATGAATAATAAAATGGCAGGAATACTATTCCATAACAAATCAACTTAAACCTTAAATAACTTTCAATGTTTTTCTCTCCATAAAAATATATTTTGACACACGTAGTCTAAACCAATTATTCCACATCCTACGTTTAAACTTTCACATTTTCGAGAGTTACAGTCTAAGGGCAGCATTTGTGTCTTCTAGTGGTTTCTTCTTTATGGACTTTCTCTGCATTGTCTCATTTTATTTTTCAAAATTTTCAGTTTTTTTATGTCTGGATTCAAAGCCTCGTTCATCAGTTTTAGATATTTTATTTTAATGTGGTGCAACTGATTTGAAAGCATTCATGATTTATTTTAACACCAAAAACTTTAAAAATTAAAACGATTTTGCTGTAATTTTGTTCCAAAATGTAACATCACTGAGCTCAGAGACATTTAGTCATCTCACAGTTGAACAAAAATTATTTTTAAGATTCTTTAAATAATCATCTTTAGCAAAATGAACTGACTGTTGGAGTAGATCGGTTTGATTTTTTTAAAGGTAATTTGTTTTTACACTTGTTTATAAAATTAACTAATTATGAAATCATAGGAAACCATTTAATCCATTTAATTTTTATAATCTGATCATAAGCATTTTTAGAAACACCTGCTGTTTTTCTGACCCTCCAGGTGTCCAAACCACCTGATGCTGGTCACCAGAGACCGAACCCACCGCAGACTCACAAACAACCATGGCCAACAGCCGCTTGGACCCGCCCATCCTGACAGAGCAGGAGGAGTTACAGAGGAGAGCCAATCAGGTCACGGATGAGGTGAGGGCTGAAACCAAGTTCTTTTTGGGCGTCTGAAGTCACAAAAATAGAAACTCCGTTACAGCCTGAGGGGAGCAAAGCGTCCCCCCCCCGGACGACACCTGACTCACCTGGTTGCCGTGGAGACAGCTGGTCTCCCCGAGCAACCAGCTGCAGGGAAACGGCCCACACTCTCCGAGAGGTGCTGCTAAACAAACACTCCCGGGAATTCAGATCCGTTTGTCACCTCATCATCTCCTTGGGGGGGCGGCGCCCCCGGGGCCTGAGGTGATATTTACACAACAGAGGGGGAGGGGCGGATCAGCACAGAACCTTCAGGAACTTCCACGGTCTCAGTTTGCATATGTGAAGAACTCGATTCCTCCTTCGGTTCAGAATGTTTTGGTCATTCTCGAATTAGCTAAAGATGTAACTCGTGAAGAAGAAATGACTGAATCATCAGCAAACATGATGACTTCTGATGCTGCTCTGCTTCGACTGTCTTCAGACTTGCAGTAGAGGAAATGATTGTCTTTGGAGCTTCAGAATCCTGTTTATGCTGGTTGTAGATGATGATGTCATTGTCCAAAATCATAAAATTAATCACAAAGTATAAACAATAGCTGGTTGCTAAACTGAACTAAACAGACATTGTTCCTTTTATTTCTATTTTCATTGTTTTTACTGTATTTTATTTTTTGTATTGATGCCTTTTGGCCAAGAGATGTAGTCTCAATGGGATTTCCTGGTAAAATAAAGGTTAAATAAAGAGAGACCCTCCTTCTCAGTGAGGAAAATCTTTGGTTCTGGTCCGTCACCGGCCGGGCTTCACTCCCGTCACTCTGTCACAAACTCTGACAGTACTTCTGGGTCTGGATGTAAATCAGCCGACGACACTTTGAGACTCACCGAGATCACCTGCATCACCTGACGGTCTACTACCAACCCGAAGGCGCTGTGACCAGGTGGAGCTGCTCGTTCCAGTTCATGACTGAATGATGAACTGGAACGAGTAACTGACAAAATCAGCTTTTTGATCATGTTGACATTGAAACAGTTTTTCTATGAGATCTATGAGTCTTAATGAGTCAGACAGAGAGACCGTTTCATGGAAGAGACTAAACCAGGTGTTTCTGTCATCCAGAGGTCTCCAACCTGCAGCTCCAGATCCACATGTGGCTCTTTCATCTCTCCATGGTGGCTCTCTGGATGAAGAAGAATAAAATAACAGTAGATTCCAAAAAAATTGGAGATTAGCTATTATTTTAGCAACATACTAACGTTTTTGGTTAAGTTTTCTGAGAAATTTTGTGCTAATTTGGAGTTTAGCTAATATTTCAGGAATTTGCTAATGTTTTCAGCTAATTTTTTATCTACTGAAAATTTTTTGGGGATAATTTTGAATTTAGCTTCGATTTTAGCAACATGCTAACGTTTTTGACTAAGTTAGTTTTCTGAGGAATTTTAGATAATTTTAGAGTTCAGCTAGTAATTAAGCAACAAGCTAGCTTTTTTTTTGGCAGATTTGGCCTAAAAAATTAGTTTTTATGCTAATTAGGAGTTTAGCTAATATTTTAGCAATATGCTAACATTTTCAGCTAATTTGTTATCTACTGAAATTTTTTTTGGGATAATTTTGAATTTAGCTTCTATTTTAGCAACATGCTAAAGTTTTTGACTAAGTTAGTTTTCTGAGGAATTTTAGGCTATTTTGGAGTTCAGCTAGTAATTAAGCAACAAGCTAGCTTTTTTTGGCAGATTTGGACTCTAATTAGTTTTTTATGCTAATTAGGAGTTTAGCTAATATTTTAGCAATATGCTAACATTTTCAGATAATTTTTTATCTACTGAAATTTTTTTTGGGATAATTTTGAATTTAGCTTCTATTTTAGCAACATGCTAACGTTTTTGACTAAGTTAGTTTTCTGAGGAATTTTAGGCTATTTTGGAGTTCAGCTAGTAATTAAGCAACAAGCTAGCTTTTTTTGGCAAATTTGGCCTCTAATTAGTTTTTTATGCTAATTAGGAGTTTAGCTAATATTTCAGTAATATGCTAACATTTTCAGCTAATTTGTTATCTACTGAAATTTTTTTTGGGATAATTTTGAATTTAGCTTCTATTTTAGCAACATGCTAACGTTTTTGACTAAGTTAGTTCTCTGAGGAATTTTAGGCTATTTTGGAGTTCAGCTAGTAATTAAGCAACAAGCTAGCTTTTTTGGCGAATTTGGCCTTTAATTTTTTATGCTAATTTGGAGTTCAGCTAATATTTTAGCAATATGCTAACATTTTTAGCTTATTTGTTATCTATTGGGGGGTTTTAGGCTAATTTTGAGTTCAGCTTTTATTTCAGCAACATGCTAACATTTTTGGCTGATTTAATTTACAGAGAAATGTTTTGCTAATTTGAAGTTCAGCTAGTAATTAAGCAACAAACTAGCTTTTTTGCTACTAAAGTTAAAAACGTAAAAAAAGTACCTTTTTGACGGATGTTAGTTTCTTTTTATATATTTTTTTGCTTTTGTTCGTGCCAAAAATAGACATTATTCATATTTATTTAAAAAAAATAAAGGTTATGAATGCAAATCCAAATTTCTTAAAGGCTAATGTAAGTCAATGCGGCTCCTTCTAGGTTTTATCAGTAGAAAACGAGCACAAACGGCTCTTTTACTGTTAAAGGTTTCCGACCTCTGCCCTAATGCTATCACCTCCCCATCCCCAAGATCTGTGAAGTGAACCAAACTGTGTTTACATCCACTCAGGTTTTGACTTAATCCCTACATTATTCTGAGTAGTATATTTTCAAAATAAAACAAAGAAATTTCAAATCTTAAAGCTCGTTTGGTTTTATTATTTTAGTTTTTAAATGAAGTCAGCAACAGAGCGAGTTCTGATGCATCTAAGCGTCTGTTTCTCTGTCCGACAGTCTCTGGAGAGCACGCGGCGGATGATTCAGTTGGTGGAAGAGGTACGTGCACGCACACATGCACGCACACGGATGAGCAGAAGGACTTCCTTCATGCTGGGATCTTCATCTACAGTCGTGACAAACAAAATCGACTGATGATGATGATCCTGTTTCTTTATTTTCAGTGTTTACCAGACAAACAACTGCAATCCTTTTTAGTTTTACTTGAATTTTACAGAAATGATTCTGCCTCCATCCGTTTTTTTTTTGGCTTCTTTTTGATTTTGTTATCCTGGAGTAAAACTGCAGACATAAAGAGTTCTGCTTATCTCACTGTTGATGTTTTGTGCAGGTAAATCACACTTCTGAGTTAACACTTGATACATTAAAACATTTCAGGTGACAATTAATTTTTTTCCAAGTTTGCGATTCCTTTGTTAAAATATTTGAATGAGTTCCTACTAAAATGGTAACTTCTCCACAGCATTAGAGCTCCGTCACATCACGGTGAGATCTGTGGAGCGTTTTTGTTAAACACATGAATAAGGCTTAAAATAGTCGACAACTAATTTAATCGTAGTTACTTTATATTCTATGGAGTCAGAGTTTAGTAAAGTTGAAAGTTAAAATGACATTATGCTAGTTTTTTGGACAATTATGGGATTTATTATGATTTTTCAAGCTATTTTAGAGTTTAGCTAATATTTCAGCTACATGCTAGCCGTTTTTGCTAACTCAATCTTTTTTAGGCTAGTTGGGAATTTAACTAACATTTTGCTGACTATCAGCTTCAGCGTTTTCATCAACTTCAGCGTTTTCATCAACTTCAGCATTTTCAGCTATCAACTTCAGCATTTTCAGCTATCAACTTCAGTATTTTCAGCTATCAACTTCAGTATTTTCAGCTATCAACTTCAGTATTTTCAGCTATCAACTTCAGCATTTTCAGCTATCAACTTCAGTATTTTCAGCTATCAACTTCAGCATTTTCAGCTATCAACTTCAGCATTTTCAGCTATCAACTTCAGCATTTTCAGCTATCAACTTCAGTATTTTCAGCTATCAACTTCAGCATTTTCAGCTATCAACTTCAGTATTTTCAGCTATCAACTTCAGCATTTTCAGTTATCAACTTCAGTGTTTTCAGCTATCATCTTTAGCGTTTCCAGCTATCAATTTCAGCATCTTCAGCTATCAACACCAACATCATTAGCGGCCAAATTCAGCTTACAGCAACTACTAGCATTATTATTTATGTTATTTATCTAGTTTTTGAGTCCGTTTAAAGCTGATGATGGTTGAGATGTGGCTTCACGTCTAGTTTGTGTATGACCCGATTATTCAACTAATCGGAAAAAAATAATCGGTGATTAATCGACTATAAAAATTATTGTTTGTGGCAGCTCTACACATAAATAAAATCCAAAATCTTCTGGGTTTTGTAACTGAAAATATGTCGGTCAGGATTGTGGATGTTCTAAATAAAGTCCGGGTTCAGCTCCAGATCAGCTGACGCACCGTGAGTGGAGGTTAGGGTTGGAACCCTCACCTTCACATTCACACACCTGAGACGCCTCACACTGAGGGAGCGTTTGCTGTCTCTGTTTATTCTGTCTTTCAGAGCAAAGATGTCGGCATCAGAACTGTGGTGATGTTAGACGAGCAGGGAGGTAAGACGCTCCACCCCGTGACCGTTAGTGCAGTTGTTTTCAGCTAAATGCTATTTCTCTAGATTTCTGTAACACATGGAGGGGAGCCGATTGAATTTATTTTATTCTGTTTTTTTGTGATGAAGAGAGCCTCATTTGACCTCTACTAAAACACAGATGTAAAAGGATCTTCTGACAGAAAGTCTTAGTGAAATTTAAAATTAAGCAATGAAGTCATTCCACATCATCTGAAGGATTTAGACGACCTAGTTAGGTTGACATACCAGACAAATGGAGCATTTTGTGGTACAAGCAACCAAATTTACCATAGATGTACTCCACATGTGTCAAAGTCAAAGCCCGGGGGCCGGATCCGGCCCTCCGGGTAATTCTCTCCGGCCCTCCAGATCATTTTTTTAATTGTTATTTATTTATTTGTGTTATCTTGCACTTATTTCTAACTCATAGAATTTTGACAAACTAGATTTTCTCTATATTGAAAGTTATTCAAGGTTTAAGTTTATTCTGGAATAATTTTCCTGTATTTTTATTATTCATGATTATGTTAAAAAGTTACAGTTTTAAAGTTTTAAAAATGGTCATTCTGCTGCTTTATGGACTATTTTGGCATTTATTAAGATTTTTAGGCTATTGTGGAGTTTAGCTCATATTTCAGCTACATGCTAGCTGTTTTGGCTAATTTATGTCTTTTTTTGTTTTTTTTAAATGCTATTTTCAAGGTTAGCAAAAATGTACACGCTAGCTTTTTTCAGGTTTTGAGGCTATTTTTAAGTATAAATTTTTTCAGCTACACGCTAGCTGTTTTGGCTAACCCAAGTTTTTTTTCTTTTAGTTTTTTAGGCTATTTTGGCATCTAGCTAATATTTTAGCTGGCTATCAGCTTCAGCATTTTCAGCTATCAATTTTAGCATCTTCAGCGGCCAAATTCATCTTCCAGCATTCACACTAGCATTATCACAGGTAATGTTATATATCTAGTTCATAATTATGTTAAAAAGTTACAGTTTTAAAGTTTTAAAGATGGTCATTCTGCTGCTTTATGGACTATTTTGGCATTTATTTAGATTTTTAGGCTATTGTGGAGTTTAGCTAATATTTCAGCTACATGCTAGCTGTTTTGGCTAATTTAGGTCTTTTTTTGTTTTTTTAATACTATTTTCAAGGTTAGCAAAAATGTACACGCTAGCTTTTTGGCTAATTAATGGTTTTTTCAGGTTTTAAGGCTATTTTTAAGTGTCAATTTTTTCAGCTACAGGCTAGCTGTTTTGGCTAACCTAATTTTTTTTTTTTTTTTTTAGTTTTTTAGGCTATTTTGGCATTTAGCTAATATTTTAGCAGGCTATTAGCTTCAGCGTCGGATGTAACGATTGGTGCAGTGAGGATCTGCAGCCGCTAAATGCCAGACAGAGGACCGGCCGGACCGGTGGGTCCGGCGGGTCCGGCCGGTCCGGCGGGTCCGGCTCACGCATCCCCAGGCCTCTGCCGGTCCCGGTCAGAGCTGGTCTCCGAAAACTCTGCAGCGTAAAACTTCCTGTTCCTAACAGAGCAGCTGGAGCGCATTGAGGAGGGCATGGACTCCATCAACAGAGACATGAGAGAGGCTGAGAAGAATCTGACAGACATGGCCCAGTGCTGTGGTCTGTGCTTCTGGCCACTCAGGAAGTATGCCCCGCCCCCCCCGCCCCGTACAAACTGGTGCCCAGTTCCACCAAACACGGTCTGAGCTGCTGGCCAATGGGAGTTCACGCGTCTTCATGTGGTTATTTCAGCTCCATCTGAAGACAAACATGTTTGTATCTGAGCTGGTTTGAGATGATCCAGATATGGTGGAACTGGACACCAACTGAACCCGTGTGTGAACTCTAGCGCTGCTTTTCATTTGCCAGTTGATCATTTTTCTGGTTCATTTGTGCATTTTTGATGTTTTCTTTTCTTTACCTTCTGTCACCATCTGTCCCGGTCCCGTGGGGTCCTCGTCCTCCGTCCCCCCCCCTCGTAGAACAGCTGGAGCGCATAGAGGAAGGTTTGGATCAGATAAACTCTGATATGAAGGAGGCAGAGAAAAACCTGACAGACCTCGGCAAATGCTGCGGCCTCTGCAGCTGTGAGAAGTAGGTGATCCAGCCTCCGTTCGGCTTTTGTCTGACCCGCTCCGGGACGTCCTGAACGCTGAAACCCATTCAGAAAGTTCTAGAAAAGTACAAATAAAGCTGGAATTTAACAACATCTAAAGTTGAGAAACAAATATGTCAATATAAATATTAGGGTCAAAGATTTTAGTCTTATAAATGACTTTATTAGAGATGTTATTTCTATTTCTATTCCTTAAATCATCTCCTAAAAAGAAATTAAAATGATTAAGGAAGCAGTTTATGAAAAAAAAAATATAGATATATATGTCTAGCATTCAAAAGCATGAAGAAACAAAACCTCTACAGACTTTTGGGAAAAAATAAACTGCATCCACTGCAGCCTGATAAATTACTTAGATTGTATTGTAAAAGCACATCTAGCTGGAAAAATTAAAATGAATAAAGTGCTTATTAAAGTTAAAATTTGACTAATTTGACTTATCAGATTAGAATTATATATTAAACATAAATTTTGTATTTTTATCCCAATATTTATAGATTTCATAGACATTTTTAGGAAAACTTAAACGTTTGTAGCAAACAAACTTTGTATATTAACTTTTTTCTTTCTAGCTTAGACCAGGAGTCTGCAACCTTTAACGCTTAAAGAGCGGGAAAGGTTGATCAGTGAGAGCAGAAAAGTCTTTCTTCATCATTTAAAAATGCACAATATTTATTCTGTTTTGGAAATTTAACATTTATTTATGAACGTAGCTTCTAAATATTTTAATAATTGAATTACAACAGTGTCTATAGGTTTTCTACGTATAACTTTTGACAGCAGCGCACTCTAGTTCCTTTCAAAATAAAACCCACTCTGTGTCAGAAAAGGTTCTCCTGCTGCAGCATTCAGTACGGTTTGTTAGGCCATTTTGGAGTTAAGCTAACATTTCAGCTACATGCTAGCTGTTTTAACTAATTATAATATTTTCTCAGTTTCGTACACTAATTTGGTATTTAGCTAATATTTCAGATGGCTATCAGCTTCAGCATTTTCAGCTGTCAATTTAAGCATCTTTAGCTATCAGTATTAGCATTTTCGGCAGCTAACTTCAGCTTGCAGCATTCACTTTAGCATTATGGCAGGTCAGGCTATAAATTTAGTTTTAAACTGCATCTGTTCAAAACTTTAACTTTCTAGAGACTTTTATTTCACAGAGTATTATTTAAAAACAAAAATTTAAAGAACATTTCTACAGAATTTCTTACGACGGAGTATTAGGGTCACCGAAAAAAAAAAAAGTAATATTACAAGTTTTTTTCTCGTAGATATACGACTTTAAATCTCGTAAATTTATGAGAAAAAAGTCGTAACTGCTAAATTATGAGAATAAAGTCGTATATTTATGAGTTTAAAAGTCATAGGTTAAATTTACAACTTTTAAAGTCGTAAATTTATGAGAAAAAAACGTGTAAATCTACGGGATTTAAAGTCGTAAATCTACGAGATTAAAACTCATAAATTTACGAGCTTTAAAGTCGTAAATTTATGAGAAAAAAACTTGTAATATTACTTTTTTTTTTTTCGGTGACCCTAATACTCCGTCGTAATTTCTGACAGTAAATTAAGCTTTTTTCTTTTTTTGCTTAGTTGACATGTTTAAAAATAAACAGGACAAAACTTAAATAACTAAACTATTATTTATTTAAAGGTTAGCATATTTATTAATGCTAAAGAGCCACAAGTTAATTTTCAGAAGATCATAGTTTGTTATAAAGTATTAAGATTCTTAGAATTTAGTTTGGAAAAACCACAATAAGAGTCCATGAAGGAAACAAACCTTTCAAAATAAAGGTCATTTCTCCAGCTGTCGTCGTTTCTGCTGCATAGATTTTGTTGGACGTTTGTGATTCAGCCGCCTTCACCTTTCTGCCGCCGCACACTTGACCTTTATTAACCTTGAGATAATCCTGTGGTTCTGTTAGATTGAAGGCTTTTGAAGAGAGCGGGGCGTACAAGGCCGTTTGGGGCGGAGCCACGAGCCAGGACGGCGTGGTGTCCAACCAGCCGCCGTCGTCCCGCGTGGTGGACGAGCGCGAGCAGATGATCATGAGCGGAGGATACATTCGGAGGTGCGGCGGCGCTCTTCAAACAAACGGCTTTGTGGAGCGGCAGCTGGACAAACAGCGGCGTCTGTGCGCGCTCACCTTTGTTCCTTCCAGGGTCGCCGACGACGCCCGCGAGGACGAGATGGAGGAGAACCTGGCCCACGTGGACAGCATCGTGGGGAACCTGAAGAGCATGGCCCTGGACATCGGCAACGAGCTGGAGTCCCAGAACGATCAGATCGACCGCATCCGGGACAAGGTACTGCCACCACGAGTCGCCACGAGTCGCCACGAGTCGCCACGAGTCGGTTTGCATGGATAAACCTACAAACATCTGCAGGAGCAGCGGAGTAAAATGTGTTTTTACATGTTATTCTGGCATTTCTCTGATGATGGAGGACATATTTAAAATTCAAATTGTCCCTGAAAATACGCTGGGTGGGGCCACAACCTCCTTGCTCCGCCCCTTTCTGATGCGTCCACCTGCAGACCAATAGTTTTTTTTTGTTTTTCCTCGGAATCTGGTTGTAAGCTAGCAGGAGAGTGTGTAAACAGAGAGCTCTCAGCGGTGGGGAAAGTAGGGTGGGCGGGGTTACTCTGTGACAACAGCCCCGCCCACAATTCTGATGACTAGATAAACTCCAGATGACTTTCTAATGAACTTCTACAAAATGACTCTCTTACGGCTAGAACAAATCCTCATAATTTAAAGATTTCTGGGAAAACTTTAGAAACAGTTTTTTTAAGGTTTCTCTAAAGCTCATTATCATTCTCTTAGAATGTGAGCATTATTATCTCTTCTGGTTTGTTTGTTTTTGGTCTCAAACTTTCCATTTTCTAAATTAAACCAGCTGATCGACTTCTGGGATCCTAACAGATTTCATGCAATAGTTGTAAATGTCTTCTCTCCTTTAGGCCAACCTCAACGTGTCCCGCATCGACGCCGCCAACCAGAAAGCCAACAACCTCATGAAGCGATAGGGGAGCTCTTCACCTTTTCCTCAAGAGATTTGAGACGGGGAAGCAGCATCTCAGACGGTGTCATTTTTTTTAATATATTTTCCCAAAGAGCAGCAGATTTATGATGTTTCGGTTAATAATCCCAGTGGGGAAACTGAGAGTTTTGCTATCAGTTTGGTTTCCATCACAAGCCTGAGTGCAGTGTGTGCTGGCGCCCTCTGTCGTGCTGCTCACTGCGAGGAATCACGCATTTTCCCTCAGAGGAGGTCCTCTGGCGACCCCTGGCGGACACACGTGGAACTGCGCCTCCATCCTCTCTCCTCCTGACATGGAGGTGAAGTGATGGAGGAGACACGTCTGGGGGGGAGGTGGTGGGGAAATACGATACAAATATTCATGTCAAAAATATTTAAGTCCTGAACTTGTAGCAGTTTTCAAAAATGATAAACATCTGTTAATGTTAGCGATGTTTTAGTTGTTACATCAGTTTTTTCTTATTTTTGTGTACATTACAGAATTGTGAATACGGTAATACTCATGCCGGCCTCTTCTTCAATCAATAACTTTCTGTCAATTTGACATCAATTAAGGCTGTAAATGGCTTGTTTCTGACTGCATAAATAAAATAAACATTAGCTTGTTGCATGTAAGAAAAAAGTTTCCATCTTTAATTATGATCTGGGTCATGAATGTTGTGATGAGTCTTAATTATGAGAGTTTATTAAAGAATTCGTAGAAACTGCGTGAGAACTGTGGGGATGTTTGGGTGCAGACGCTTTCCAGGGCAGCAGGGGGCGCTCCGGAGTCAGGAAAAAAATAAAAGCAACGCGGTGCGGAGTCTGCGCATTTCGCTTGTTCTCGTCAGTCCGAACTTTCGGGAGGAAGGTGGGGAGAACAGCGCCATTTTATCTGGTAAATATCTAACCCCCCCTCGGTCCACAATCACGCGGCGTCGTTACGCGAATCCTGCGGGGGAAAACACCGCGCGTGCAGCGTATCCTCGAGCGGCGGCGGCGGCGGCGGGGCGACCGAACGGCGCGCGGCGGGGCCGAAGCGAGCGGACGCGTCGGTCATCCATCCCGGCCCCACCACGGTGGCTGGCGGCCGCGCGGGACCGATGATGGCGCCTCCGCGGCGGAGACTCGCGTTTACCGAGAGCGAAAACGCGCGTTTACCGCCTCTTTCGGCCGGTAAAAGTCCGCGGAGGAAGCGGAGGCGGCCGACTTGCAGCTCCGGGAAGCGACCGGCGGAGAGACGGACACAATCTCAACAAAGACACCGCAGGGACGCCGCTGATTGGCTCAGACGGCCCACGTGACCCGCGGAAAATCGCAACGTTAATTAAAACTGGAGTTTGTTTCAACAATTGCTAAACAAAACATACATTTAAAAGTTTTTCAACTTGTATTTAAATATTATTTATTTACGTATTGTTATTTATATATTTGGTGAATTAAAAAGAAAAACTAATTTCAGCCAGAAGGACTAAATTTAGAACAACAGATAATGGAAAAACAAAAAGTTTACAAATGCAGTTTTTTTTCGGGCTATATCGTGTTTAAAGAAAGTAAAACAAAAACTGATTAAAAGTAAGAAAAAAATCGTAATGATACACTTAAGGGTCAACTTAATGACATTTTAACGCATAATATATACATTTCCACCATGTTTTATAAATCTTTTTGGAATTATTTTAATAAATCTTATATCTTTATATGTATTCTGATATATTTGATTGATTTTATGTACATTTCCAGATCTAAAAAAAAAAAAAAAACACCAAAAGCTTTTTTTCTGTTTTCATGGCAGATCTCCACCAGCAGGGGGCGACATAACCCCCATCAATTAAAAGAAATGAAAAGAAACTTAATTACCCAACATTATTCAAATTGTTGAATTTATTCAGAATATGAAATATGATATTTACAACAAATCAAATTTATATAAGTTGCTAAATTTTAATCCATTCTTTAAAAAAAGTACAACCACAATAGTTGGTAAAATGTGATTTTTGATTGAAAACAAAAAAAAAAAAAAGATTGATTTGGTTTGTTCCAAGCATAGATTTTGAACAATACATGACAAACCAAGGATTTTTCTAACTCTTTATAGTTAGTATTAGCTTAAGTCAAGTAGAGTTTGATTTATTGTTTGATAATGAGTGGAAAGAAGCAAACTCATACAATCCCATCCCTACTTAGTTACCTCGTTTTACAATTTTGCAAAGCTTAAATCAACATTCGTGCATTCAAGCTAAGATTTTATTTATCATTATTATTGCTGATTTATATTGTTTTTTCTCATGAGTGGATCAATATGCAGAATTATTTGATAAAACAATAGATTTGACACATTTCTGTTTATTTTTGTATGTAAATATTCTCAGTTTAGGATTTAGGGATTTCAAATAACATTTTCCCATTTCTCTCTTTTTTTTTTAAAGATATTTCATAAAGAAGAAAAAAAAGTTAATAATGAATAACTTTTTAAGTTTGAGGATCTGGAAAGGATCCAGAGTTTTTGTCCTCATTTAGAGGATCTTAAGCACAACGACAGAATTAGGAAACAGATTTTGTGGATAAACTTTAACCCATTGAAATAAAATTTGAATAAAGTTCCTTCAGATCATTCAGTCTGTTGGGTTTTTAGTTCTGACAGAACCTGTGAGATTTAAAACATTCTGAAGGAAAGGTTTCAGGTTTTTGTTCTTCTCTTTCTCTCTGCAGGAAGCTCGATGTGATTATCCAACCGCAAAGAAACGCTCGCCGGGAAAAAAGGAAGAGGGGGAGGAGCCATGGCGACCAAGTGGCGGGAAGAGGACGAGGAGTTTAAAATTGGAGGAATGACGGGCGGGATGAAGACCAAGCCCAGGTTCTCCTTCCATGAGATCCGAATGCTGCTGCACGCCGTGAGGAAGAACCGATTCGTCCTCCTGAGTGAGTCGGCCTCCAGGGGCGCCGACGAGTTCCTGTCCAGACATGCGAGTGCTGATTAGGGCTGCCACAAACGATTATTTTAATAGTCGACTAATCACCGATTATTTTTTCCGATTAGTCGACTAATCGGGTCATACACAAACTGGATGTAAAGCACACATCTTAACCATTATTAGCTTTAAACTAACTAAAAACTAAATATATCCACACAAGCATTATCTGCGAAAATGCTTGTGTGAATGCTGTAAGCTGAATTTTGAAGCTGAAGCGAGTGACGACAGCGAAGATGCTGAAATTGATAGCTAAAAACACTAAAGCTGATAGCCACTAAAATATTAGCTAAATGCCAAATTAGCCTAAAAAATAATTAAAGCCTCAGCTGGCCAAAACTGCTAGATGTAGCTGACATGTTAACTTAACCCCAAAATAGCCTTAAAAAACTGAAAGAAATCCTAAATTTTTCCAAAATAGCTAGCATGATAGCTTAAATATTAGCTAAATTCCAAAACACCCTAAAAAACTTTTTTTTAAAAAGCTAAAGCTCGCCAAAAACAGCTAGTATCTAGCTGAAATATTTTAGCTAAACACCAAGTTAGCCAAAAAAACAGAAAAAAGCCTAAATTAACCAGAATAGCTAGCTTGTTGCTGCAATATTAGCTAAAACTCCCAATTAGCCTAAAAAATAATTTAAAAGCCTCAGCAAGCCAAAACTGCTAGCATGTAGCTGACATATGAACTTAACTAAAAAAAATGGAAAAAAATCCAAAAAAATTTTCCAAAATAGCTAGCATATAGCTTAAATATTAGCTAATCTCCAAAACACCCTAAAAAACTTTTTTTTCAAAAAGCTTAAGTTAGTCAAAACTGCTAGCATCTAGCTGAAATAATAGCTGAACACCAAGTTAGCCTAAAAAAAAAACTGAAAAAAGCCCAAATTAACCAGAATAGCTAGCTTGTAGCTGAAATATTAGCTAAACTCCAAAATAGCTTAAACAAACCTTGATAAATGCCAAAATAGTCTAAAAAGCTAGCATATTTTTATTATAACTTTCAACTTTACAACACTCTAACTCCATATATTATAAAATACGACTAATCGACTATTAATTTAGTTGTCGACTATTTTAATAGTCGATTTAGTCGTCGATTAGTCGACTAATCGTGGCAGCCTAGTGCTGATACCTGAAACACAGAATTTGATAGCCACAAAAATATTAGCCTAAAAACTTAAGTTAGCCCAAACAGCTAGCATGCATCTGAAATATTAGCTAAGCTCCAAATAACAAAAAAAAAGCCTTAATTAGCCACAAAATTCACATTCAAAAGGCTTTATAGTAACTATCAGTAACAGTTGAATTGTGGGAGGTCCACCAGCAGCAATGCACAGCGAAATAAGACAGAGAAAATGTAAAAATAAGATCAATAAAGTAAAATTAAAACGTATATTACTGTATTAACAGAAGGAACTGCTAAAAAAAGAGAGCTAAACTTCTAAATACTAACATAATATTATGATTAATAAAAAGACAGGAATATTATTCCAGATTAAATCAATTTAAACCTTAAATAACTTTTCAAGATTTGACTCTACATAAAATATATTTTGTCAAAATTATATCAAATTGGAAAATTTGACTTTGACACATGAGGTTTAGATCCACCAGCAGACGGACGGAACCGTTACTTTTACAAAACTGGTTTTGAATATTTAATGTTATTTTTTTTTTTTTTTTTTTTTTTTTTTTTTTTTTTTTTTTTTTAACTTGTCCCTGTCCAACAGCCGAGCAAGCAGATACGGGCTGAGAGCCTCTTGCGTTGGACAGATTTTTATTGTCCCAACAGGGGTTTATTAAGTATAAACCCCTGTTGTATTTCATGCTAAACTTTATTTATTTTAATTATGTTGTATCTTTTTCTTTTTTTGTTTGTGGAGGACCGGACGGAACAAGGGAAGGGAGGGGGGGGGGGGTAGAAGAGTGGGGTTAAGAGAACAAAGAAGTTAACAGAGTAGCAACATCCTATAACAACCAGGTCTAAATAACAATCTGGAATGGGCGGGGCCTGTCTACACACACTCAGTTACACACATACCTTTTGGCTAGACTAATCTTTACCTTTAAAGTTGTCAAAAATGTACACAATACCACTGCAGCTCACACACAATCATAGAAGCTGACACAAATAAAAGCCTTTCATTCCATCACACATTCTGTTAGTGCGAGGTGAGCTGACACCTGTGCTCAGGTGAGTGTTATGTTTTGCTGATGTGAATGTTGATGGAATGTATAGAAGGAAGAGAGGAGCCCGGCCATCCCACCGCCCAGGCCCCCACCGGGCGCAGCAGCAGCCCGGACCCCCCAACACCCGCCACGGAGCCATGGAGAGAACCAGTCAGCCGCAGAGCCCCGCCAGACACCCAGACCAGGGCACGCGGGACCGCCGCGGAGGCCCCACGCCCGAGAGCCGGAAGGCACGGGAGCACAGAGAGCGCGGACCCCCGCCCAGCCAGAGGAGCAATCCCCCCACCACACCCGGAGGGCCAACACAAGGCCCCACACCCAGAGAGCCCCCCAACCCAGAGGAGTAGCCCACCACCACCCAGCAGTGCCAGGCATCCCCCCCCCCCCCCCGCAGGCACGAGCCAGAGCTCCTCCAGGATGGCCCGCTTCTATGCTCCAGACGTCCGCCCGCGCCCGCCGCGGGAGGTCCAGGGGCGAGCCAGAAGGGGCCGCCCACCCCGCCCAGCAGAGGGACACCCAAGAGGAACGAGGGTCCCAGAGGAATGATGTTACAAGGCCTGACCAGGCACACCCACTGATGGAATCTTGGAGAGGCCCAATTCTCGGGAGCCGGGACCGGAGCCCAAACCACCGAGACCTGGACACCCCATGGCTCCGATGTAGTTTGATCCCCTGTTAGATCTTGGGGATCCCTCTCCAAGCGTGGTTAGGGGGCCGCCGAGCCCAGGAGACCGGCACCCAGGAGACAGGACCACCAGGCCGAGGGTTTCCATCCCCCCTCGCCAGGGATGGGGTAGGGACAGAAGGTCGAAGGTCCCACCTTCCTTGTGTGATGCATGCGTGTTTGTTTGTTAGAGTGTATATTTTGAGGTGTTAGAGGTGTGTGTACTACAAGGTGCGGTTAAAATTGGTGAGTAGGGCCTTGACAGGACATCTCCTGATCGCTCACAGCGATGCCCCGTCACCCTCTCACCAACGCCCTACATGTCTCTGGTGCTGTTAAAATTGGCGGAAAGGGCACTTAGAGGACATCTACTGCTTACTGCTTGGCAGTGATGTCCAAGCACCCCCCCACCAAGGCCCTACATGTCTAAGTGCAAATAAAACTAAGGGGAGGAGGAAACTCATGCAGCGGCCACTGGAGGGAGGGCCACTTGCAGGTAGTCCACCCCCAGCAGCACGCCGCAATACAACCACCCTCCCCTTCACCCTAATATACATGTTTGTATGAGGAAGAGGGTAGGTTGGGGCAGTTGGGCTGACCGACCCCCGATGGTGGACCGCTGTCCCCCGCCCCCCCCCAGCGCCGGGACCAAGTTCACCCCAGTCCATGGGCCCATCCCTGACGGCCACCCCCCCCGGCGCCCGCCCACCCCACACCGCCCGCAAGGAGGGAGGAGCCAGCAGGGCCAGTCCCAGGGACAGGTCCCAGGCCCCGCCCCCAAGCACCTCTCCCATGGGTGCACTGGGCAGGCACTAACAGGACAGAGGCGGCCGGACCAGCCGCAGCCCCCACCGAATTTTCAGTAGAGACCACAACACGCCAGACCGCCCCTGCCCCGTACCAAATGGGACCCCCTGCTCCCCACGGAAAGCCCCCCACCCAGACGGGGCCAACCGCCACCCCCCCGCCACCCCAAGACCCTGCAGCAAGGGCAGGCGCCGCCCGGAACAATGGCGGGCCCCAAGGAGGTAGCCCCACCCCGCCCCAGAGCCAGAGAGGGAGTGATCCCAGCCCCCAGGTGCAGGCGAGCCGCCCCCCCGACGCAGCGGCGCCCCCCAGGAAGGGGCCCCACACCAGCCCACCCAGCGCAAGCAAGAGGACCACCCCCCAGACCGAGCCAGACCCCCCACCCAACTGCACACCCCACACCCCCGACACCCAGGCCCGGGACGCCACATAATATTTAATGTTATTTACCTTTAAATGAGCTTCCAGGTTTTCAAAGTTAAAGTTGGTCTTCTGGAAGAATCCAACCATTTCATTTCCTGGATCATTGTTTTTATATTTGATCAGAACCAGAATGATTTAAACGTTTTTGTTTTCATTTTCAACTTTCCACCTCCTGAACCTTTTCATCTCAAAGTAATCCGATTACTGCTCCCCAAGAGAAGTTCAACGGGGGGTGTCGGCGGAAGCCAAGAAAGCAGACGTGGGCCGTGATCACGGCGGAGATCAACGGTCTGGGGGAGAACCAGCGGGAGGTGGGTCCCTCGACTCAACGCCGTCCGTCCGTGCCGTCCGTCTCCTGACTCGTTTGGTGATCGAGTCCCCGTGTGCCCGCAGGTGCGGCAGATCATGAAGAGTGGGCGGATCTGAAGTGCGACGGGAAGAGACGCATCACCGCCATGCGCGGCCCCACCAACGGCAACAACCTGAGGAAGAAGAAAATGGGCCCCGTGGAGAGGATGGTCCACAAGATCCTGATGCTGACCCCTGAGACAGGTGAGGAGCTCCGGGGGGGAGGGGGAGGAGCAGGAGCAGGAGGGGGAGGAGCAGGAGCAGGAGGGGGAGGAGCAGGAGCACGTCCACTCACTTCCCTCCTCACTGGTCCTCCCAGAGTCCATCAGTGACCAGGACCTGGACGAGGACGAGGACCTGACGAAATACACCACCCCGCCTCCGCCACCCATCTCTTCTCCTACCTGAGCATGAGCGACACCTCCCGCTCCCTCCCGGGGGAGGCCCTCGACGTCTCTCCCACCTCCACGCCGGACAAAGACCTGGGTAAGAGAGTCCCCCCTCAGAACTTTAAACAAAGTTTTATACCATCAAACGCTGAAGGATGACTCCGCCTCTTCCTGCTGTCATCAAATTGACGTCAGAAAGCTTTTATTTTGAAGGTGTTGATGTGTGGTGACGTGTTCACAGGTGAGCCTCTGCAGTCGTCCTCTGACCTGGACGCGCCGGATGAAGAAGGTCAGAAAGTCAAGCTTTTACTTTTGACCCTTCTGAATGTCCCTGACCATGATCCCTCCGCCGCCGTGCTTTATAAGCCGGCTCTCATTGGTGCTCCAGTGAGATAGAACGCCCAATATGAGCGAGTGTCAATCTGGTGGCTCTCTTCCAAACTGAAATATTTCTCCCTTCATGTTTAGGTGGGGTCGGTTTTTGTAGGCTAGCAAAAAAAAATGTAAAAATCAAGCCACAACGTAAATATTTACACTTTTCCAGAAAAGCCACTCATAGCCAAATTTTCAATAATTCATTTGTGTAATCTTCATAGACAAAAATAATACTAGAACATTTTAAAAACTAGATATATAGCATTACCTGTGATAATGCTAGTGTGAATGCTGTAAGCTAGATGTGGCCGCTGAGGATGCTAATGCTGATAGCAGAAGATGCTAGTGCTGATAGCTGAAGATGCTAGTGCTGATAGCTGAAGATGGTAGTGCTGATAGCTGAAGGTGCTAGTGCTGATAGCTTAAGATGCTAATGCTGATGGCTAAAGATGCTAGTGCTGATAGCTAAAGATGCTAGTGCTGATAGCTGAAGGTGCTAATGCTGATAGCTTAAGATGCTAATGCTGATAGCTGAAGATGCTAGTGCTGATAGCGGAAGATGCTAGTGCTGATAGCTAAAGATGCTAGTGCTGATAGCTGAAGGTGCTAATGCTGATAGCTAAAGATACTAGTGCTGATAGCTGAAAATGCTAATGCTGATAGCTGAAAATGCTAGTGCTGATAGCGGAAGATGCTAGTGCTGATAGCTAAAGATGCTAGTGCTGATAGCTGAAGATGCTAGTGCTGATAGCTGAAAATGCTAATGCTGATAGCTGAAATGCTAGTGCTGATAGCTGAAGATGCTAGTGCTGATAGCTAAAGATGCTAGTGCTGATAGCTGAAGATGCTAGTGCTGATAGCTAAAGATGCTAGTGCTGATAGCTGAAGGTGCTAGTGCTGATAGCTAAAGATGCTAGTGCTGATAGCTGAAGATGCTAGTGCTGATAGCTGAAGATGCTAGTGCTGATAGCTGAAGATGCTAGTGCTGATAGCTAAAGATGCTAGTGCTGATAGCTAAAGATGCTAATGCTGATAGCTGAAGGTGCTAGTGGTGATAGCTGAAGATGCTAGTGCTGATAGCTGAAGATGCTAATGCTGATAGCTGAGGATGCTAGTGCTGATAGCTGAAGATGCTAATGCTGATAGCTAAAGATGCTAGTGCTGATAGCTGAGGTGCTAATGCTGAAAGCTAAAGATGCTAGTGCTGATGGCTGAAGATGCTAGTGCTGATAGCTAAAGATGCTAGTGCTGATAGCTAAAGATGCTAATGCTGATAGCTGAAGATGCTGAAGTGGATAACCAAAATAGCGAAGAGCCAAATTAGCTAAATAAAATTTCTAAGTTAGCCAAACAGTTACCATGTAGCTGAAATATTAGCTAAATGCAAATTAACCAAAAAACTAGTAAAATGTCTAATTTGAGGACATTAGGAAATACTTCACATGCAGCGCCCTCTAGTGGTTGTTAGAGGAAATACCTGCTAAAAGAACTGTGTTTAGTGAAAATAACACATATGAGCCTTTCTATGTCTGTAAAAAAATACAAATAAGTCACTCCTAACTGTAAGTAACTATAATTACTAAACTATAAAAAAAAAAAAAAAACAAAAACTGCGACTTATACCCTGGAAAACGATACTTTGAAGCAGCTCAGTACAAACTAGATGAATGGGGATTGATGTTCCTGCCTTTTAATTACTCATAATTATGCTTAAAAAGTTAGTTTTAAAGTTTAAAATGTAGTTTTAAAGTGTTGAATAAATGTTTCTCCTGTTTTTTGGCCCGCGACCTCAGGTGTGTTTTGGTCCTTTGTGCGATTGAGTTTGACTAAACTCCAGGTTTAGTGGTCGCTCCATTTTATTTGTAAAATATAATTTAAGTCACATCTGTGGCCAAACAATGCAAAGAACTTTAACTTCAACTTCTGTTAGTCTTTCCCTCTGCTGCAGCATTTCTCTAGGATGTTTTCACGTCGTCCTTCAGAAAGTTCTGGTAGAACTCTAAAGAACCTCCCTCTCTTCTGCAGAACCGGTCTTCGAGAACGACTCTGCGTCCTCCTCCTACCCCGCCCCCCTGCCGCCGCCTCAGTCCGCCCCCTGCCGCCGCCTCAGCCCGCGTCCTGCTGGACTTCACCCAGCTGAAGGTGAAGCAGGTCCACACCTACTCCAGAAGCAACCAGAAACAGAACCAGAACGCCAGCAAAGCCGTGGCCTCCACCTCCTCCAGCTTCCCCCCCGACGCTCCTCCACCCCCTCCCGCCGCCGTGGCTAACGGCACCTCCTCCCCCCCCGCGCCCGCGTCGCCCCTCCCCTCCCCGCCAAAGCCCCCTCCTCCGTGTGCCCGCCCCCCGTCTTCAGCTCCCTGCCGGTGGGGGTGCCCCAGCGCCAGGAGCAGGTGTCGGCGCTGGCGGCCCAGAGCCTGCGGCAGCAGGCGGCCGGCCGCGTGCTGCTGAGCTCCGTGTCGCAGTCGCTGGAGGCGCTGGCGCAGTCGGTGCAGCTGCTGGTGGAGAGCCAGCAGGAGCTGGTGCAGGAGGCGCTGCTCCTGCAGAGGGAGACGGTGGAGGTCCTGAGGGACTTCTCCAACACGGCGCTCGGCATGCTGCGGGACAAGGCCGGCGCCGGGCAGCCGCACGCCATGCAGCGCTTCTGAGGGAGGTCATCCTCAGACTGGGACGCTCGGCGGCGTGACGGTTGAACCGCAGGGTTCAGAGCTTCGTTTTCTGGTTAAATTGTGAATCTAACAGCAGGAAACCCTCCAAACTGCATATTTATAAACTGATGACGGTTTCCTGAAGATGCTACAGGAAACATCCGGAACGCCGTGGGATCCGGAGGAACTCTCTGCTGCTCTTTCTAGTTTTTTTCTACTGAAACAGGCTCCAGAAGTTACTGTTTGATTTTTTTTTTTTTTGGAAAAAGGTCAGAAATAAAAGCGTACAGACTCTAAGGATGCTGTGTTATTCCTCCTTTTCAGGTTCGGTTCTTTCCTCACTGAAGGAAACTTCCTCTTCAGCTGCATTTGGTTCTCCTGAGAAGTCAGACCAAACTACGGCCTGTGGGCCGGACCTGGCCCTCCTCCACACTTGGCCCGGCCCCCCAAACTCTATCAGAGTACCTCAGTAGATGACAAATTAGCCAGGAAGGCTAATGCGTTGCTTAAAAGCTAGCTAAACTCCAAAATAGCCAAAAACTTCTCAATAAACAAAATTAGCCAATAATGTTAGCTTGCTGCTAAAATAGAAGGTAAAACTCTAAATTAGCCTAAAAACTTAAGTAGATTAAAATTAGTCAAAATGTTAGCATATTGCTAACATATTAGCTAAACTCCATTTTTTTTTTTGAAAATTATAGATAGCTGAAGGTGCTAATGCTGAAAGCTAAAGATGCTAATGCTGATAGCTGAAGATGCTAGTGCTGATAGCTAAAGATGCTAATGCTGATAGCTGAAGATGCTAATTCTGATAGCTAAAGATGCTAGTGCTGATCGCTAAGGACGCTGAAGTGGAAAACCAAAAAATAGCGAAGAGCCAAATTAGCTAAATAAAATTCTAAGTTAGCCAAAACAGTTACCGGTGTAGCTGAAATATTAGCTAAATGCCAAATTAACCAAAAAATAAATAAAATGTCTAATTTGGGGACATTTACCAGTTGCTTGTATCAACTGGTAAAGAAGATCCATGTCGGTTCGGTTTGGTTCCATGTTTGATGGAGGAAACGTGAACATATTGTTTAAATCCCACGTGTCTTTTATTGTTTAAATCCCACACTGTAGAAGGTGGGTGTTTTTTTTTTTTCTTCCAAAACTTTTTATTGCAACATTTTTTTTCAAGTTACAAGGATTCACTGTAAGTTAGGCAATAAAGGACAATTTGAAAATATAGAAAAAAGAGAAAAAAAAAAACAAGAACAAGGAATTCGAATAGTGAAGGAATATTTTCCTGTCAGAATATTAAATCTTTCACAGACAAAGTTTTTGATTGCTTTTTGAGTTTTGAATACTATTAATGAACAAATTGAACTCAGAAAAAAATACAATGAAACAAGGTTTTCGTGCAGAGAATTTGCATTTGTGAATATGATATTTGGCCAAAAATAAGCGAGAGATTTATTAAGAACAGTTCAGAATCCCTTTGCATATTCTTTGATATGAGACCCAACAAGACATCCTTCCAGAACAAGACAAAACAAGCTTTAACTGTCATGAATCAAATCACAAATTTTCTCTGTGGCAGTGGTGGAGGTGACGTCACACTTTGAGGCGGGCAGATCCTCTCGACCGCACCCGCTCTGTGAGGACAGAAATGATAGAAGTGCTTTCAAATGAGTCTCCAAAAACACCAGGAACCTCGACAGATTTGTGGCTAGTTGCTTTTAAGAAAATAACTTGCATTTTGGTTTGGAAAGTCGTTAAATGTAACTGGTGTCAAGCCAGCACGCTCCCGAACGGCTGTCAGGTGAGCCCTCTGGAAAATACTGCGTGCCACTTTTGTTCACGGATTACGGTAAAAGCAGTCTGGACTTGTTTTCAAAATAAAAGCACAGCCTAAAACATTCCCCTTCAAAGTCTGTTTGTCATTTTATTGTATCTGATGTGATAGCCTGTTTCAGAATGGGAACTATATATATAAATATATGTGTGTGTGTATATATTCTCACTTATAGTATCCTTTGTTGTAATGCCTCCCACAAAGTTTCAGCCTGATCTGATGTAGTATTTTGTAGTACTGCCCTATTGAAATTGGGTACTTTAGTGAGAAAAGAGAAGTGAAATGACTCTGTGGTAATTTGTCAAGTAATGTTTTTAAAAGTGACAAGTATTTAATTAAAATCTTCCTAGCTGCCTGTAAGAAAACAATTACAAAAAAATGGTATAAGACAGACCCACCAACAAAACAGGAATGGGAGGAAATGTGAAGGAAAATATATAAGATGGAAATGTTGAATCATAAGATTAAAACAGAAGAAGAACTTTCTATGAAAACATGGAAGAAATGGATTACATATACAACGACAAGAACATAAGAGTATATATGGAACATGTAAAAAACCTGTAGAGTCAAGGCAATCTCATGTGTGGGTATACATTTTTTTTTTTTTTTTCTTCAGTTGTTAAATATTGGTGGTTTATGTATTTTATTTTATTTGATTTATTTATTCCACAATAATATACTTATAAAGTTTGTCTTTTTTTTGTATGTTGTCTTAAATGTGTTTAAAAAGGAAAAATAAAAAGAAACAAATGACTCTGTGGAAACTGAGTTTTTATTTCAACATTGGAGAAATAGTAGTTTTTTTTCACTAAAGTACCCAATTTCAATAAAGCAGTACTACAAAATACTACATCAGATCAGGCTGAAACTTAGTGTGGGGCATTATAACAAATGATACTATAAGTGAGAAGTGAAATGAAACTAGGACTTTTTAATTTCACGGGTGTGACAACTTAATAGTAATAGCCCAGACTTTGAGAGGGAATGTTTTAGGCTGTGCTTTTATTTTGAAAACAAGTCCAAACTGTTTTTACCGTAATCTATGAACAAAAGTGGCACTCCGTATTTTCCAGAGGTCTCATCTGACAGTCGTTCGAGAGCGTGCTGGCTTGACACCAGTTACATGTAGAGAGAGAGTCGGCCGGTTGACAACACCAGGAAGCTGCTCTGTCACTACGGTGAAAAGGAGAAGGAGCCTCAGAACCGAGCAGGAAAAGGAATATTTGAGAAGTTGTTTTTTTTTTCATTTTGAGTGTTGCTGGTGTGTTGGTCTGAGTTGTGTTATTGCAGAACAACATCTCAACAAAGGTCGGATCTTTGGGCTTTAGAAGGGAGTTGCTCTGTGTTTGCTGCTACATGCTGCTACATGCTGGTCATGAACCTTCTGAGCCGTTCAACTGCAGCTAAAGATGAGATGTTCTGACGAAAAGGAGGGAAACGAGCTCAAGTCCTCGACAACTGATGGATCCAAAGATCAGGAAGACTTCAGAGCTGAACCTGGATCTTCAGCTGCAGAGTAAGTCAATCTACAGAAAACACATCCCCGCACGAGGATGAAGGAATGATGAAGAAATCTCATTAAAAGCTGAAATCTCCCTTAATCTACGTTTCACTGTTGACGAAAGAGTAAAATGAAACCAAAATGGTGGATTCATTTTTGTGGGAACTTTTTGTTTGTTTTCTGTTAATGAGTGTTAGCTAGGAGCTAATAGATCACAAGGTCATGATTTGTATCATTTTTCAAATAAGAAAAAAAAAATAAAAGCTTTTAATTGTTTTTTTGGAGAAACTTCAATACACATATTTAACAAAACATGTAAAGTACTTCAACACATACCAATATATATATATATGTATATATATATATATATATATATATATAGATATATATATATATAATATATATATATATATATATTATATATATATATATAACGTGAAAATGTAAGGTCATTGAGGCCTATTTATGAAACCAAACATTAAACTATATCCATGTATATGATTGAATATTTCATTTGGCAAACTAAAATGCATATTACTTTTGCAATATTAATTATTTTGGTGACTTACTTTTTCTACCCAGAAGTAAAACAACTGGAGGGGCTGCTGTTGAGAGTGAACGTTTTTAGAGGATTACTCAGAAATATGTGAACAGATCAAAACATAACAATATAATACACTTAAAAGCTCAAAAAGTTGTATTTTTATTGTATGGCCCCTTTAAAGACATTTTTGCACTGAAGATATCTCTATTCAAGGAAGATACTCAGGATGCCCTAATAAATAAAGGTGCATTATGAATAATTGCATCTTGAACAAATATATCTATATCTATCTATCTATCTATCTATCTATCTATCTATCTATCTAATATATATATAATATATATATATATATTATATATATATAAAATGTAATACAAGCGGGATGTCCAAAATTACAACATTTTTATAATAGTTTATAATAATATATTGATGGATGGTAAAGACCTCCACCTCAAAAATGTATATTTTAGGTTTTGTTTTTTTTTTAAACGCTGGCTTTTCCCATAAAATCAGAGCAACCCATCCACCAAGTCGCAAACCGGTGGCCATTTTTGACCCACATTGAATGATTGTAGTAAAGAAGATTATTTACTTGAGTATTGATAGTCAGATATGGCTGAACGGTGGTGCAGTGATTAGTGCTCTTACTTCACAGCATAAAGGTATCCGGTTAAAAAACCCAATCATCTGTTTGTATCTGCAGACATCTACAAGTCAGACGAAGAGTCCATTCTTCAGTATCCAGCTGTAAGTCCATGAAGAGCGACTTCTCAAAGGATCTCCCGTTGAACTTCACAAATGAACCTTCACCTTCAGGCTCACGGTAAGACTGTATCTCCTGAGCAGATGAGAGGTTAACTTAACACAAGGTTCCAGTCAGAGATTACAAACTTTCAAAACAGATAACTGATTTCCTACAAAAACCCAATCCCTTGTTTGTATCTTCAGACGTCTGCAAGTCAGACGAAGAGTCCATTCTTCAGTATCCAGCTGTGGGTCCATGAAGAGTGACTTCTCCAAGGATCTCCCGTTGAACTTCAGAAATGAACCTTCATCTTCAAGCTCATTGTAAGACTGTTTTAGTCTGAATTTATGTGGGGCCAGACACAGCAAGGTTTTAATACCTGACTATAAAACTTCAAAGACAGATTTCCCACAAAAACCCAATCATCTGTTTGTATCTTTAGACGTTTGCAAGTCAAACGAAGAGTCCATTCTTCAGCATCCAGCTGTAAGTCCATGAAGAGCGACCTCTCAAAGGATCTTCCTATAAACTTCACAAATAAACCTTCATCTTCAGGCTCACGGTAAGACTGTATCTCCTGAGCAGATGAGAGGTTAACTTAACACAAGGTTCCAGTCAGAGACTACAAACTTTCAAAAGCTGATTCTCCATAGAAACCCAATCACTTGTTTGTATCTTCAGACGTCTACAAGTCAGACGAAGAGTCCATTCTTCAGCATCAAGCTGTAAGTCCATGAAGAGCGACCTCTCAAAGGATCTTCCTATAAACTTCACAAATGAAGCTTCAAGTTTACGGTAAAACTCTGTACCTCCTGAAAAGATGGGAGGTCAGCATACAACAAGGTTTTAATGTGAGACTAAAAACCAACTCCCCACAAAAACCCAATCATCTGTTTGTATCTTCAGACGTCTGCAAGTCAAACGAAGAGTCCATTCTTCAGCATCCAGCTGTGGGTCCAGGAAGAGCGACTTCTCTAAGGATCTTCCTGTCAACCTAAAAAATAAACCTTCATCTTCAGGCTCACGGTAAGACTGTATCTCCTGAACAGATGAGAGCTTAACTTAGCACAAGTTTCCAGTCAGAGACTACAAACTTTCAAAAGCTGATTCTCCATAGAAACCCAATCACTTGTTTGTATCTTCAGACGTCTGCAAGTCAGACGAAGAGTCCATTCTTCAGTATCCAGCTGTAAGTCCATGAAGAGCGACTTCTCCAAGGATCTTCCTATAAACTTCACAAATGAAGCTTCACCTTCAGGCTTACGGTAAGACTGTATCTCCTGAACAGATGGGAGGTTAACTCAGAGCAAAGGGATAGAAGAAGACCCTAGACAAGATGAAAGATTGCTTTGAGCAACGCACTGAACAAGCAGGGTGACAAAGTACTGTTATTCCTGCCTGTACCTGGTTAAAACTTGGTTAAAGTCCATGGGCCATTTAGGATTGTGAAAAAGGTTAAGCTTGAGCCACAAATACCTTTGTGAGTAGAAACGGGAAGACTAAAAGCGGAAAATGGCCAAACCTGTGCGAGGCACTCAGCTGGGCTGCAAGAAACAAAGCAGTTGTTGTTAACCCGGGGCTCGACTGATCCGGTATGGATATCGTAGGACTGATTCACATATTTGATTTGGCAAAGATTTTACGTCGGATGCCCTTCCTGACACAACCCTCTTGGGACCGGCACAATGAGACCCTGGCTTGGGCCCCCTCGTGGCTACATTACTTCACGATGCCTTTACCACACACAGCGTAAAGATACATTCCATGTTCATGATGTCCCTTGAAGTGGCTGTATGAACCTCAAGGGAACTGCAGACACACCTGGTCTCCCCTTACGATGCGGCCACTCCTCGAGGAAAATGTCTGCACCAGCTGTACGAGTCAACCTTCTGCATGACTAAGGATCATTTTGTGACATGGACTCTTGTTGCTAAGCATAATAGACAGCATAGGTTATACAGGTTGATAACCTATTTAGGATCTTTTTCTGGCATCCAGTCCTGGAGTGTTTTGTCTATAGCCAACACAACAGAGCTATGAACAGAACACTCTAGAACTCTGTTCCTGTTGGGTTTCACATCTACAAAAAGCACTTGTTGGGTCAGAGGCTTCAGTGCTCAGCTTTCTATTCACTGCCTTCTCTTTTTTTCCTCAGTGTCCACTCTAAGAGGAAGAGAGTTACTATTTCAGAGGAGGAGCAGCCATGTGGTAAAGGACCAAGAAGAACCAAGAGTCAGAGAGGAAGAGTCCAAAGTGAGACTGAACATCTCATATCTGAATACTGAAATTCTATTGATGTTGTATTTGGCACTTATGAAGAAGTTTTCTTTCTCTGCTGCCATGCTACATCAGATGTTGGACTGAAGGAGCCTTTAGATGAACATCAGATCAATTTGAGGGGAAGATTTGAACATGCAGCTGAAGGAAGTGAAGAATCTGGAAAGGAGAAGCTCCTGAACCGGATCTACACGGAGCTCTACATCACAGAGGGACTGAGAGAAGAGGTTCAGACCCAACATGAAGTGAGGCAGATGGAGACCTCCTCCAAGACCAACAGGCCTCATGATGCTCCCAATCAGGAACCAGGACATCCTTAAACCTTTACCTGACCAACACAGATCCATCAGAGTGGTTCTGACCAGCGGCGTTGCTGGAGCTGGAAAAAGCTTCTCGGTGCAGAAGTTCACTCTGGACTGGGCCGAGGGCTCGGAGAACCAAGACATCAGTGCTGTGGTTCCTCTGTCCTTCAGGGAGAATGAACCTGATCAGAGATGAGCAGCACAGTCTTCTGACTCTGATCCAGCGGTTCCATCCGACGTTCCAGAAGATCCCAGCAGAACTGCTGTCTGTCTGTAAACTTCTCTTCATCTTTGATGGTCTGGATGAAAGCAGACTTTCTCTGGACTTCAACAACAGTCAGGTGGTGTCTGATGTCACCCAGAAGTCCTCAGTCAACGTGCTGCTCACCAACCTCATCCAGGGACGTCTGCTTCCCTCAGCTCTGGTCTGGATCACTTCCAGACCTGCAGCAGCCAATCAGATCCCTCCTTCATGTGTGGACAGACTGACAGAAGTACGAGGCTTCAATGATGCTCAGAAGGAGGAGTACTTCAGGAGGAGATTCCCAGATGAAGAGCTGTCCAGCAGAATCATCTCCCACATCAAGAGCTCCAGGAGTCTCTACATCATGTGTGAAGTTCCAGTCTTCTGCTGGATCACTGCTGTGGTTCTGGAGAACATGCTGACCACAGAGCAGAGAGAAGAGCTGCCCACCACCTCTGACTGACATGTACTCTCACACTTCCTGATGGTCCAGACAAAGAGGAAGAAGAAGTACCAGCAGGAACATGAGAAGAATCCACAGGAGCTGGCAGAGGCTGACAGGGAAGTCCTTCTGAAGCTGGGAGACCTGGCATTTGAACATCTGGAGAAAGGAAACATCATGTTCTACCAAGAAGACCTGCAGCAGTGTGGTCTGGAAGTCACAGAGGCCTCAGTGTACTCTGGAGTTTGTACTGAGATCTTCAGAAGAGAGTGTGAGATCTTCCAGAAACCGGTCTACAGCTTCGTTCATCTGAGCGTTCAGGAGTTTCTGGCTGCAGTCTACATGTTCCACTGTTACAACAACAAGATGAACAAATTACAAACCTTCCTGAAGAAATATGATAACTCCGTTATGAAAGATGCAGTCCTGCTTAAAAATGAAGCTGACGAAAATTCTGAATGTAACAGCGAAGATGAAGATGATAATGCAAGTGACTTTACAGACAAAGAAGAAGATGGCGATGAAGATAACTATGACGAGAATGTAAGTGAGGATGAAGATGAAGACGAGGATGAAAATGACAACGAAGATGACTATGATGATGAAGATAACTATGACGAGAATATAAGTGAGGATGAAGATGAAGACAAGGATGAAAATGACAACGAAGATGAATACTACGATGAAGATGGATATGAAGATAACTATAGTGATGATGTAAGTGAAGATGAAAAAGACGACGAAGACGAAAAGTATGATGAAGATGACTATGATGATGAAGATAACTATGACGATGAGGATGTAAGTGAGGATGAAAATGACGACGAAGACGAAAAGTATGATGAAGATGACTATGATGATGATGATGAAGAGAGAATGGAGCAATATGATGACATAGACATATGGAAAGATGAACCGCAGGTCAAATATGAACATGGAAATGGTGACTCAAACATCTCATCTCTGGATGAGTTTCTGAGTAAAGTCTTGAAGTTGTCCCTGCAGAGCAAAACTGGACATCTGGACCTTTGTGTTCGCTTCCTCCATGGTCTCTCTGTGGAGTCCAACCAGAAGCTCTTGGGAGGCCTGCTGGGTCAGACCGAGAACAGTCCAGAAGTCCTCCAGAGAGCCGCCAACAATCTGAAGCAGATGAACAGTTTCACAGTGTCTCCTGACAGAAGCATCAACATCTTCCACTGTCTGATGGAGATGAAAGACCTCTCCGTTCATCAAGAGATCCAACAGTTCCTAAAGTCAGAAAACCGATCAGAGGAGGAACTGTCTGAGATCCACTGCTCAGCTCTGGCCTACATACTGCAGATAACAGAAGAATATATGGATGAACTGGACCTGGACACGTACAACACATCAGATGAAGGTCGTCGGAGGCTGATTCCAGCTGTGAGGAACTGTCAAACGTTCAGGTAAGTCCAGGAGGGATTCTGGTTTCAAATCTGAGCTGACTACACCTCCTCTGCGTTCCAAAACAGAGTTCAGATTATTTCTAAATTACACTTGAAAAATGTATTCCTAGATGTTTAAAAAAAAAAAAACCTAAAAACTTTGGGTGAAATGGATTTATTGCTGATATTTTCTAACACATGCTGCTCCATAATACACATAATACATTGGTCATTGGTTTTGACTGACTGACGACTTTCTCCTTATAATGTTCCCTCATTTATCGCAGGAGTTACCCTCTAGACACAACTCCATAGGGCAGGGGTCGGCAACCTTTAACAGTAAAAGAGCCATTTGGGCTTGTTGTCTACTAATTAGGGCTGCCACGATTAGTCGACTATTAAAATAGTCGACAACTAATTTAATAGTCGATTAGTCGTTACTTTATAATATATGGAGTTAGAGTGTCGTAAAGTTGAAAGTTATAATAAAAATATGCTAGCTTTTTAGACTATTTTGGCATTAATCAAGGTTTGTTTAAGCTATTTTGGAGTTTAGCTAATATTTCAGCTACAAGCTAGCTATTCTGGTTAATAGGCTTTTTTCAGTTTTTTGGCTAACTTGGTGTTTAGCTAATATTTTAGCTAGATGTTAGCAGTTTTGACTAACTTAAGCTTTTTGAAAAAAAAGTTTTTTAGGGTGTTTTGGAGATTAGCTAATATATAAGCTATATGCTAGCTATTTTGGAAAATTTAGGATTTTTTTTCAGTTTTTAGTTAAGTTAATATGTCAGCTACATGCTAGCAGTTTTGGCTAGCTGAGGCTTTCAAATTATTTTTTAGGCTAATTTGGAGTTTAGCTAATATTGCAGCGAGAAGCTAGCTATTCTGGTTAATTTAAGCTTTTTTCAGTTTTTTTGGCTAATTTGGTGTTTAGCTAATATTTCCGCTAGATGCTAGCTGTTTTGGCTAACTTAAACTTTAAAAAAAAAAGTTTTTTAGGGTGTTTTGGAATTTAATTAATATTTAAGCTACATGCTAGCTATTTTGGAAAAATTTAGGATTTCTTTCAGTTTTTAAGGCTATTTTGGAGTTAAGTTAACATGTCAGCTACATGCTAGCAGTTTTGGGCCAGCTGAGGCTTTTAATTATTTTTTAGGCTAATTTGGCATTTAGCTAATATTTTAGTGGCTATCAGCTTTAGTGTTTTTAGCTATCAATTTCAGCATCTTTGCTGTCGTCACTCGCTTCAGCTTCAAAATTCAGCTTACAGCATTCACACAAGCATTTTCGCAGATAATGCTTGTGTGGAATATATTTAGTTTTTAGTTTGTTTAAAGCTAATAATGGTTAAGATGTGTGTTTTACATCCAGTTTGTGCATGACCCGATTAGTCGACTAATCGGAAAAAAATAATCGGTGATTAGTCGACTATTAAAATAATCGTTTGTGGCAGCCCTACTACTAATCAAAACCTAGAAGGAGCCGCATTGGCTTACTTTAGCCTTTAAGAAATTTGGATTTTCATTTATACCTAATTTTTGTGTTTGTTTTTTTTTTATAAATATAAATAATGTTATAATGTAAAATATATAAAAAAATAAAAAAAAGTATCTCTCAAAAAAAAGGGAATTTTTTTTAACATTTTTACCTTAAGTAACAAAAAAGCAAGATTGTTGCTTAATTACTAGCTGAACTTCAAATTAGCATAACATTTCTCTGTAAATTTAATCAGCCAAAAATGTTAGCATGTCGCTGAAATAAAAGCTAAACTCAAAATTAGCCTAAAACACCCAGTAGATAACAAATTAGCTAAAAATGTTAGCATATTGCTAAAATATTAGCTAAAAACTAATTAGAGGCCAAATCCTCCATAAAAAGCTAGCTTATTGCTTAACAACTAACTGAGCTCCAAAATAGCCTAAAATTCCTCAGCAAACTAATTTAATCAAAAACGTTAACATGTTGCTAAAGTAGAAGCTAAATTTTAAATTATCAACAAAAAAAATTAGCTGAAAACATCAGCATTTTACTAAAATATTAGCTAAACTCCTAATTACCATAAATTTAGCCAAAAACGTTAGCATGTTGTCAAAATAGAAGCTAAAACTCTAAATTAGCTTAAAACTCCACTAGAAAACAAATTAGCCAAAAACATTAGTATGTTGTTAAATAATAGTTAATTATTATAATAGTTAGTTAAGGTTTTAAAACTCCTCACCACAACCTTTATCCACTTTTCTAAAGAGACATTAACATTTTCACATTTTTTAACACTTTAAAAACTGTCAAAGTTTGAACCTCATAAGAAATATAGTCCAGTGTTAAAGACTGAAAACAGAGATTGATCACGATCAAAGGTTTTTATAAATGTGGTAAGCTGAGCACTTTTGTACAATGAGCACTATTGCCCAAGAGACACAGGTTTGCAGCAGCCAGAGATTGGTTGACAAGGTCTACAGCCAATCAGGATGCAGAACACAGTGCACCGTTAAAAAAAAGCATGTAAAACTACAAAATGAAAAACAAAGTCAATGAGCAGTGAAACCGTAAAAGGGGAACTACGAGAGACCACTGTTTTCACAATTTGTGTGGATGTTTGTCTTGTTTTGTTGTAACTATGATTGCCTCAAAAACTGCCATCCTGAATAGTTTTTTATTTATTTATTTATTTATGTTTTAGCTTTGTTTAGTATTTATGACAACAAGGGGAGGGGGGTTATACTTTAAATCAGGTGTGTCAAACTCAATCTCACAAGGGGCCAAAATCCAGAACACACTTTAGGTCGCTGGCCGAAACAGGAAAATTTATTAAACTCTCTAAAACTAAATTTTAATTTTTAAAAATGTAACTTTTGAACATAATTACAAACTAGATATATAGCATTAGCTTTGGTAATGCTAGTGTGAATGCTGTAAGCAGAATTCGGCTGCTGAAGATACTATAATTGCTTAAAACGCGGAAGCTAACAGCCAACTAAAATGTTAGCTAAATGCCAAATTAGCATAAAAAACAAACAAGAAAAATGTAGGTTAGCCAAAACAGCTAGCATGTAGCTGAAAAATGAGCTAAACTCCAAAACAGCCTAAAAAACAGAAAAAATGCCTAAATTAGCCAAAACAGCTAGATAGTCCAAAAAGCTAGCGAATCCCAATTTTTTAAAACTTTTAAACTATAAATTTTTAACATAATTATTAAGAATAAAAAGGCAGGAATATTATTCAGAATAAATTAACTTAAACATTAATAACTTTCAATATTGTACTCTCCATAAAAATATATTTTGTCAAAGTTAGAAATTAGAGCAAGATGACATCAGGCCATTAATAACCATAAAAGAAAATGATCTGGAGGGCCGGATAGAATTACCCGGAGGGCCGGGTCCGGCCCCCGGGCCTTGACTTTGACACATGTACTGTAAATCAACAGTTGTAGTTTTCTCAGAGCTAAAATTTGTGCATCATTACAAATGTTAGTCAAACTTCCTCTTTTGCCAAGACAATCCATGTTGGTGGCATGTGAGGTTATTAATCCGGTTCTGTCCATAGTTTAAAGATGAGTCGGCATTTCAATCTTTTAAGTATACAATGTTTGAGAAAAACTCTCCATAAAAAAAAAACTGCAGGACGACAGTATGAGAAAAACATAGAATGAAAGTGAAATTGGTATTTTCACCAAGTACTAAACAAATGTATTCTGTTTCACATCACAGTGGTTTTATAGTTTAAGACATTTTGTAGATTGTTAATTAATAACTGTTTACAGAGATTCACACACAGAAGACTCATCAGAACCGGCTGACCGGCGGTAAACAGACAGACGTTTGGATCTGTGTTCATCTCCTACAATGGTCTCTTCTCTCAGACTTTCCAACTGTGGACTCTCAGAGAGGACTGTGAAGTCGTGGTTTCAGCTTTGAACTCCAACCCGTCTCATCTGACAGAACTGGACCTGAGTAACAACCAGCTGATGGTTTCGACAGTGAAGGTTCTGTGTGCTGGGCTGGAGAGTCCAAACTCCAGACTGCAGACTCTGAGGTCAGAGCTCTTTTGTTGAGGTTGTTCTGAGTTCACATTTGCAGCTGAAATGATTTTGTCCAAATGTCCATCAGTAGTTTGGGTTTAGGTAATCATCCGTTACATTCAGGACTTTGAATGCAGCAGCGTTCAGTGAAGAACCATCGGATCCAGTACACCTGAGATGTGGTTCTTGTCAGATTCATGCACACAGGTGATCTCTTCTACATCCAGGTTGGAAAGCTGCGGTTTGTCAGAGGTCAGCTGTTCTGCTCTGGTCTCAGCTCTGAAGTCCAACCCGTCCCATCTGACAGAACTGGACCTGAGTGGGAACAAAGACCTGTCTGATTCTGGAGTGAAGCATTTCTGTGATCTTCTGGAGAGTCCAGGATGCAGACTGAAGTCTCTGAGGTTAGTCTCCATGTGAAGGACGGCTAGTTTTGAGGGCTCCAAGTAGACATCATCAAAACAAATTTTTCTTTTTTAACCCCTTGACCCTAAATTTATTTCCAGTGGTAAAATTAGATGTTGCTTTCAAGGAGATGTTCAATGAAAGTAATTTTTCAACAATAGGCATCTAGGGGTTTTAGAAATCCACTCAAAATAAAAATGATGTTTTTGTGTTTTTAACATCTGACCAGAGGGGAGGACAGAGCTCTGACTCCCCACAGTGCACTGTTCCAAATACTCAGCCCCCAACAAGTTTGAAACATCTATTTATTATTAACCTTTAAATAAAAAAGCCAAATCCTGACAACAACTCTGACACCACCAACTTCAGACCCATCTCTAGGTTACCCTTTCTTTCAAAACATTCTAGAGAAAGTGGTGTACCTACAGTTCCGGTCTTTCCTCGATCAGAACCACGTCTTGTAAAGGTTCCAGTCTGGCTTTAAAACCATACACAGCACAAAATCTGCAGTGTTGAGGGTTTTTAAATGACAACTTACGGGCAACTGATCATGGAAATGTGTTCATTGCTCGTCGCAGCATTCAACACTTGTGGACAACAATATCTGTACCAGCCAGGTTGAAAGCTTTGATGGAATTTGTGGTACTGCACTCGACAAGCTTTTATCTTGTCTGTCTGACAGGAGTGTGTGTGAAGATGTCTGATCCTACTCTTCAGCTCCACTGTTGTTTGGGGTTCCACAGGGCTCTATTTTAGGACCACTTGTATTCTCTCTGTACCTCTTTCCTCTGTCAGATTTATTTACCAATGAGGAAAAGTGGCTCCGTTACACCACTACTGTCTTATTTACAAGACATCAAACACCAGATGGTCCTCAGCTTTTTCAGTTTTAATGATTAAACGATGGAAGTGATGGTGGCTGGTCCTAGCAGCTCCTGTGACCCCTCCCCAGTGGAGATGGTTCCTTTCACTCCTCCTCTCAGACATTCCATGACTAATGTTGCTTTTAAAATGGACAGTGATTTTAAACCTGACTGTCAAATCAGCTCAGTGGTAAAATTCAGCTTCTTTTACCTGAGGCAGATGGTGAAGCTGAAACCATTTTTGTCTAAGCATCATTTGAGACACAGCAATTCATGCTTTATCACATCCCAGTTGGATTACTGTAACTCTCTTTTTTTTCTCTGGAGTTAGCAATTCGACCTTCTCCCTGTGGATTCCGGTTTTAAAGTATTGAGTACCTGACTTCACTGCAAAAAGTGAAATCTAAGTGAGATTAAATATCTTAAAACAAGCATATACATGCTTATTTTTTTTAATGTCAAGATTTATTTTCCTCACTTAGTAGGTTATCTTGCCAGATAATTTCTCCCTCATTTAAGAGTTTCTGCCACTTATTTATCTCTAAATAAGATATTAAAGCTTGTTAATAAGATTTATTACCTATTATGGTTAAAAACACACTTGAAACTAGAATCTCAATAGTTATAACAGTAACATCATGTACACAACTGTATTCTTCAAGTAATAATTCTCTTTTTCAAGCAAATAAGGCAATTGTGAACTAGAGGCTCTGAAATTATTGTGTTAAGCATGATTAATTAATTTACAGACATTTTAGAGGGTTATTTTTTTTATCACTCTTAAACCTGACATTATCTCTCCGACGCTACCTCTCTGGGATACAAACAGCATTATTAAAATCCAAAGCAAAACGTTTGAAATTTTAAAACATAACTTAACAAAAAAACAGGCAGGAAAATTATTTTGGAATAGATCAGCATGAGGGACGGATATTATTACCCGCAGGGCTGGATTTGGTCCCCGGGCCTTGACTTTAACACATGGTGGTTAAAGGAAACTATAAAATCACTCTCACGTACTTTCTTCTGTCTTGCTGTTGTGATAAACTATGGAATAAGGAGTATCACATTTTTATTACGGTTATAAGAATTTTGTGTTTAATATTTTTTGATTTCTCAGGAAAGTGTTCCTATTGTTTTTTGATGCAGTAAATTAGAACATTCTGGACCTGATATTTTTCTGGTGGTCTTTTAATTGTGTCATTTGTTCAAAATTGGAAGAAAATTAACCCTCCATGATTTCAAATTAAAGGTTGGAAGTCTTTTACAATAATACAAAAATAATAAATAAATAATAAAGCTATCTTTTTAGCTTTAATGTGATCTTTTATTATACCACAAACTTAAAAAAATAACCTAAAGATTACGATTTTTACTGCAATTATTAGGTTAAAAGTATTCAGATTAAAATTAATTCATTAGATAAATTATTACTGTTCACAATTAATTAATCACACAAAAAAAATCATCAAATGACAGCACTAATTGACAAGGACATAATTTTTCTTTTCAAACTCATTAAAAAAAAATAAAACAAACATAAATCATATCTAGTCCATTGTTTTATTGTCAGCAATGCTTATGAATCCTGATGTGTGATCAGTACATAACCCAACAGCGCAGGGTAGTTTCACAAATTAAATTTTGTTTTTTAACATCTAAAATAAACTTTGTGGGACTGACCTTTTACATTAATAGATATTTTTAATATACTGTATAGCTTTTGAGTCATGACTCAAAAAACTATGAATATTATCGGGTTTAAAATGTTCATAACATGTAAGTTACCCCCATTTGATCATATGGTACGTTCCAAATCAAAATGCGCCAAAAAAGAAAAAAATTGGGTGACCGTTTTTTTCCCTCTGTATGTTAAGAACCTAACTAGCTAAACATTTGCATCTTGGAAGTTTGTGCCTTTACAAGTCCACCATATTCCCTGCGCCATGGATGGAGATGACCGGGCTTTTTAAAAGTATGGATCCAACAACTACAGCTGGACCAAGAGGTAATGTGGATTTTTGCAGTATTAGTGAGCTAAGGTATAGCATGCTAGCTAAGTGGAAGTTTTACTTACTTACATCGTTAATTTGGGCTATCGATTGTTAATAAGTATAGATTAACAACCACATTTTAGTATAGAAAACAGAAAGGCAGTTTATCTAAGTTTAACTTTAGCTTTTAGCTATGGAAAACAAAGTCCGCTAGCTTGATGCTAGCTTATTATGGGTTTTCTCATAGGGCGGCTAATGCTAACGCTCGTTCAACCTAAACATACATTGCTGACCACATGCAGGTAGCTTTATATACTCAATAAGCATGTATTTTTCAAGCTGTTGAAATAAATACATTGTAAAGTAACCATTTGTGGTCTAAAATACCGTTTTTTTCCCTCTCATAATTTATTCTTCTTCTGGACTAAAATGTAATGCTTTAGCGCCATCATCGCCCCTGGTGGCCAAACTGAAGTACCTCTCTATGAGGTAGAACATTCGTTTTTGTAATTAGAGTCAATGAAGTCTTTAAATGTTAATGGTCTGCACATTTTTGCAGGAGCTTCTCTGTTTCAGAAAGCATGTAACACAGTATAGTGTTAAAAATCTCATGTTTTATTATTTTATGAGTACATTTAACAGTATGTGAACTGCGTTATATTAAAATGAATATTTCCAATACATATTGACTATTCATTTATTTCTACACACATATGTCTAAATGAGTAAACAGTGTAAATTCAAAATTGAATTGACTTGATTATAGTGGATTGACATGAGTGAAATTAAACATCAATAAAACCAATAATTGGCAAATAGTGATGTGAACTAGTGATGAAGTAAATTAGGGTGAGTACTGTCCAAATTTAAAGAATTTTTTTTCCACATCTCTCTGTTTGGAGGGTTGAATGTAGGTGTAGGGGAAGAATTCAGAGCATTCAAACTGGTTAAGATGGGCTCAGACTAGTAATCTTTTTCTTATCATCATCATCATATATTACCTTTTCTTTCTTCCAACAGCTGTTAGCATGGTTGATATAAAATCATCTATAGTTTAGCGTAAATGGCATGCAGACTTGACCTATTTATTGAGGTGTTTAGACATTATATCATATATTAACATGATGGTTGTATGTGTGTTCCAGCTGTTGATATTACCACAGACACAGCATGTCTCAGTCAGTCTTCTAAAAAAGTACATGCGTGATTATTTTTTCCAGGCCAAGAGGACCTTTTGAGAAACATGGCCATTTGGAGCATCTGATGTTATGAAGGAACAGGATCAGACCCACCAACATTCTTCAGCCATATCTCTGCCTTAGAGATCTAAATCATGTAAGCAAATCATTTTCAGATGGTTTATGTTTAATAAGATTCTGCGAGTAAATAGTAAATCGTACTCATTGTAAAATGTTGAACTTTTGTTTCTAAAAGTCATAGGACTTTGGCATTTAAATGCGATGAAGCTGATGAACAGCAAGTTTTATTAAAATAAAATGTATGTATTTCTATCTTTGTGTTTATGTGTCCGATGACGGATGAACGGGATTGGATCCTCAATTAAGCAAACCCCCACTTCATTCCTGAACTGAAGAATCGCTGGAGGATCTTTTTTGAGAGGGACCACTTTTGTGGAGTTTTTTTTTTTTTTTAAAAAGGGATGAAGCCTCCAAAGAGAGATGAAGGTAATTGCAACTTAAGTGCAGTCATGGTCATTGGCTGTGTCAGTTTTGTACAGGTGTGTCTGTCCTTTTGTCCTATAGACGTTAAATAATTGTATAAAATGTGCAGTTATTAACCCTTGTGCTCTCATAGGCATGTTAAAATTTAAAGTGGGGTCATCTGGACCCCACAAGACGGAACTTTTTTTTGCAAGGATTTTTTTTATCTTCACTGGTTTTCGTGGCAGACATAAAATCCCGTCCACCTTTATCATGGGAGGGGTCACACATCAATGTAAGCGTGAGATCATCTGGACCCCATAAGAGAGCACATGGGTTAACTGGTGGTGGCTAAATGTATGTACTGTAACATCCTTAAATCTTGTCATTTCTTTGTATTTTTTTAAATTATTTTATTAAATGTGTTTTTACAGTGAATGAAATGATGCTGTTTTGTTTTTCACAGTAAAGCAAACGATTGTCTAGATGAAGCCTTTGCCAGACATGATCCCATCGCCTGTCGCTCCACCCAAGAAGCTAAGACATTCAAATGAGGTGATGCTTCACATCTCCAGGTCAGATGTTTGTGCGTACACGACAGGTTTTCATCTTACTTGATCATAGTTTTTCATTTTTTGCCGTCTTTTTTCTGTTTGTGTTTCAGTCAGCAGAACAACATCTTTCTTCAATCAAGACCTTTCTTCAGTCTTGTGGTGATCGTCTGTGACTCCAACCGAGTAACTACCATTGGAACCATTTCTGTGCTGATCTTCTCAAAGGAGGAGTATCTGACAGCGTGATGTAACTCATGGCATGTTACTGACATCTTTCACCGTACGTATCCAAGTATAGCTGGACACTCCTGTTTGTGCTGCAGACAGAAGACCTTATGGACACTATCCATGCCAGAGACATGACTTCCTCTAACAGAAAAGTAAATGCTATTGCAACTATGTATGTTGATGTTCAGTCCAGATGTTTACAGATGTGATTGTGAAAATGTGAAGTTTTCTACTAGTTTTCTAAGTTACAACATCATTTGTTCTGCTCTTCTTATGATGACTTTAGGCTTTCTGGAATCAGTACTAGCTTTTTTATTTTTATCATACTTCTAGTTATGTTGCCTAAGCAGACAACATTTAAGTTTCACAGTATCCTATCACACATTCTTGTGAGATACTCATCGTTATTAAATTTACAGCACCGTTTGTAGTCATTTGCATGTCTGTTTTTCAACCTAGACCAGCAATACTTGTGTTTGTTTCCAGTCATGAGCTCCTCAAATGCAATAAAGAAGTTCAAAGAAGCTGGGTTCATATCTTCATTCAAGCCTGGGACATTTGTATGGCCAAGATTAATGCAGGAGTTTTACCTTAACTCAAGAATTTCAAGTAAACTATGATCCATAGTGAGAAAATAAGAGTGCTAACAACCATTTACTACTATTTTTGAAGAAAAAAAAGTACTATGCTTTTAGTATATTTGTCTAGTTTCAAGAAACAGATCCTAATGGTTAGCATAATATCAAGATAATCTTACTAGCAAAATCTTAGTTAAAGAAAATGAATCTTAGAAATTATATTTTTATTAGTCAAAATTAGCTTGATTTTAGTAAAAAATACTTATTTTAAGATATTTTTGGTTCTTATGAGGCTAGATATTTTTACTAGTTTTAAGAAGTCTTGACAAGTCAGATTTTCTTGTTCTGTTGGAAGATAATTTTTCTTATTTTAAGCTAAATTTACCTCATTTTTGTTCTTTTTTTTCTTGTTTTTTTAAGAAGACTTTTTGTAGTGTTCACACTTTGAATACATCTCAGCCATGGAACAAATCCAGAACATCTTTCAAGTGAAGCCTCATTTCTTTTTTTACCCTTCCTGTGTTCTGACCGCCACACCATCTTGTTTCCTGTTAGACCCCACACCTGAATCAGTGATGCAGTCCTACATTTACTCTGTAACATGAACCCGCTGCCGTGGGCTGTCCTTCATGCTGTTCCTCTGGATGCAGATTGGATGACTGCGGTTTGTCTAAAGCCAGCTGTGACGCTCTGGCCTCAGCTCTGAAGTCTGGCGGGATCCATCTGACAGAGCTGGACTTGAGAGGGAACAAATTCCAGGACTCAAATGTTCGGCCACTCCAGAACCGGATGAAGAGTCAGCAATGCAACCTTCGTACTCTAAGGTGAGTCCGGATTCTGAGGCTCCTGTAAAGCTGCATCAGGCGGTCGGCCAATCACAGCAGCAGAAGCTCCAACGCAGCTGACCGATGATTCCTTTAAACTTCTTCTCTGTACAGATGGAAGTACTGGCACTGATCGGGTCGTGGGTTCTGACAACCAAAGCCACTCCTGTGTTCAGATGTTTGGAGCAGAGGAGATGGAGATGACTGTGCTGGAGGATTTGGAAATAATTTATTTGTAATAAAAAAGTAAACTAAAGAAGAAAAACAACAGATGTATGCAGAGACATTTCAAACTCAGGATAATTTGTCGTTGATGTTAAAAAAAAGGTTCCTATTCTGTAGAATAAGAAACGTCGTGTAGTGTGACATAGTCACTTTGTCAATAAATGATTCTGTATTTGTCTGCAGGGGTCCCCAAACTACGGCCTGCAGGCGGGATCATGCCTGCCTCCACATTTTACTTGCCAACCTTCCACTTTTTATTCCACCCTTCTGCAGCCTGAACTATAGCAGGAGATGATAGAACATTTATTGGGGTAATTGTGTGAATGCATTAACTTTTTCTTTATTTATATTTCTTTTCCTTCCATACATTTTTCTGGATGAGCTCTTCAGCTCTTTCAACTATTAAAATATTCAGCTCTTTTCATGCTAGCTTTTTTTAATATTTAGGAAGTTACTAAAGGTTTCTTGGATATTTTGGGGTTTAGCTAATATTTTAGCAATATGCTAAATGTTTTGGCTAATTTTATTTTATTTTTTTGTTTTTTTAAGCTAATTTGGAGCTTAGCTAATATTTTAGCTTTAGCTAGTTGTTTTGGCTAATTTAGGCTTTCTTAAGTTTTTTAAGCTAATTTGGAGTTTAGCCAATATTTTAGCTTTATGCTAGCTGTTTTGGTGGGTCTTCACATTTATCAGTTTTTAGGCTAATTTGGCATTTAGCTTATATTTCAGCTGATTAAGTGATTTTCTTTCAGTTTTTTAGACTGATTTGGAGTTTAGCTAATATTTTAACCTTATGCTAGCTGTTTTTGCTAAATAAGGATTTTTTCAGTTTTTTAGGCTGAGTTTTGCATTTATCTAATATTTTAGACTTATTTATTTATTTAGTACAAATCCAACATACAACTTATAACAATGAAACACAGAGGAGAACAAAGGATAAAATCTTACATAGATTTTTTAAAAAGTGAAATAAATTGAATGTGCATGGAGTGAAAGAAATCAGAAGGCTTATAAAGACCATCTTCGGATAATATATGATATTTTGGCTAAATTAAAAATGTTCCCATTTTTTTGGCTAATTTGGCATTTCAGCTACATTCTAGCTCTTTTGGTTAATTTTGGCTTTTTTCAGTTTTGTTGGTTAATTTCCTATTTTGCTCATTTTTAGCTAGCTATCAACTTCACTTTTTAAGATATTTTATTCAGTATTTTTTTATATCAATTTCAGCATCTTCAGCTATCAGTACTAGAGTCTTCAGTGGCCAAATTCAGCTTACAGCATTCACACTAACATTATCGCAGGTAATCCTATATATTTAGTTTTTAAAATGTTTTAAGATCTTTTTTATGACGATTACAGAAAGGAATTATGTTTTCTGGAAAACTGTACATTTTTTCGTTGAAGTTGTGATTCTTAAACTTTTCTGTTCAAACCGACCCTGCCCCCACATCAGAGAAGAAAACAGTTATGTGGGCCTCACAATAAAAGTTTGGGGACCCCTGTTTTCAGGGTCATCAAAGAGAATCGCAGCTGGAGACACAGATCTCACAGATGCATTTTCATTATTTTCTTATAAGTAAAAGTGTAAGTAAGCAGTAAAAGGGAAAAAAAGTCAAGGAACTATTTTTCTGTTTACATCTTTAAATGATTTATTATAACTTTTTTTCTACAAATCTGAAGCGGTTGATTATGTGTTTTTTCCTTTTTTTTCTCTGTAAAGTACACATGTTTACTATTTTCCAGATTAGGATTTAGATTTTTCAACATTTTTCTTTGAAAATCCTTGTCTTTATGTTGAGATCTGCAGATTTTAGCAAACAGATGAAGCTCAAATGTTGTATGAATTAAAATAAAAATCAGTTTCTGTAAACCTGCGCCTCTTTAGAGATAAACATGATTTACAGCAAATAAAGGACTTAAAAAAAACATTTCATTGTGTTACAAACCAGCATTTTCTCAGAAGAAGAGTCTTGATGCTGATGATGTCGATGTTTTTGTGACAAAGAAGAAACATGAGAATAAAAATGGAGGAAGGTGAGGTTGTGTTGAACGCACCTCTAACATTCTAGACCAGAGGTCTGCAACCTGCAGCTCCAGATCCACATGAGGCTCTTTCATCTCTCCATGTGGCTCTCTGGATCAAGAAAAATAAAATAAGAGTCATTTTCAAAAAAATTGGATGCTAACGTTTTTTGCTAAATTGTTTTCTAGTAGGATAACTTATAGTTTTAGCTTCTATTGAACATTTTTGACCAATTTAGTTTAGTTTTTATGCTAATTTGGAGTTTAGCTAATATTTAAGTAAAATTCTTATGTTTTCCGCTCATTTTTTATCTACTGAATTTTTTTTTGTGGATAATTTAGAATTTAGCTTCCATTTTAGCAACATGCTAACGTTTTTCACTAAGTTAGTTTACTGAGGAATTTTAGGCTATTTTGGAGTCCAGCTAGTAATTAAGCAACAAGCTAGCTTTTTTTTGGCCTCTAATTAGTTAAGCTAATATTTAGCAAATTTGTTAGGCTAATTATGAGTTTAGTTTTTATTTCAGCAACATACTTACCTTTTTGGCTGATTTAATTTACAGAGAAATGTTTTGCTCATTTGAAGTTCAGCTAGTAATTAAGCAACGAGCTAGCTTTTTTGCTACTAAAACTTAAAGCATAAAAAAATTCCCTTTTTGAGAGATGCTAGTTTCTTTTAACATATTTTATTGCTTTTGTTTGTGCCAAAAATAGACATTATTCACAATTATTTAAAAAAAAAAAAACTAAAAGGAGGTTATGAATGCAAATCCAAATTTCTTAAAGGCTAACCTAAGTCAAGGCGGCTCCTTATAGGTTTTTATCAGTAGAAAACGAGTCCAAATGACTCTTTTACTGTTAAAGGTTGCCGACCTCTGATCTACAGTTTATATCTGATCATTGATGAGCGATGCAACAAAAGGAGAACCTTCTAATGTAATAGAATTCAACATAGAAAAAAGAAATGTTTGACTCTTTCTATGAGCCCAGTTGTTAACATAAATACATTTATTTTAAACTAGTAAAGCTCGCTGGCCCTCACGACCAACATTCAAAAGATTTGATTGATAGATCTCGTACTGTCTGTGTTAGGGGTGTGGCCTTCCAACAGTCTCACTCCTGATTGGCGAGAGTGACCAACTCGGACCAATCACTACTGACTCACAACATCCGGCTCCAACATGGCGCCGTCCATATTGTGAAAATAACGTCGAGTAAATCATTTTTCTCCAGATCTCAGTCCAGTTCTCTGATGCAGTCAACGGTTGATTCTGTGGGAATTCTTTCACTGGATCCAAACTGTGTCCCATTAACCCACAACTCCTGTTCTCATCCACAGATTATTTTAATCCTATTTCCACATTTTGAAGCCTAAAATTTGATTTAGATCCAAAAAACGTGAGTGACTTAGTCATAAATTAAATCGATCATTATTCAGAAATCACTCGGTCAAATGTTTGAAGCGTTAATCCTGAAAGCGCTCTTCCCTTCTCAGATGTTTGTACAGAACCTTCTACCTCAACACTTGCATCATTTTCTAGGATAATTTAAAGAAGAAAATTAGAATTAGAACTCTGTCAGAAGAACAGGAGTTTCTTCTCAGCTGTGAGCTTCCACAGTCCAGAAGAACAGACTCATGACCTTCACAGAAAAACTCTCTGGTCCATTTTGGATCTTCTGCTTCTCCGTAGAGCGCCCCCCGGAGGGCTGAGGGAGCCCCACATCCCAGATGCCTACAGACCACCTCTGCATCCAGCAGGTCAGAGTCATGGTCACACACGGAGGACCACGAGTCGTTGGACTTCGCCTGAACACCGACCGGACCCGTTCACCAGCCGGACAGAGTCTGTGGATCCAGAGGTGATCAGACGTCTCTGCTGCAGCTTCAGATGAAGGTTTCTCCGGTGTGGAGTCTGGGGGAACGTTCCCTCCTTAGAGACAGAGAGACACTAATGAACTCACCTGAACAGGTAACCCTCATTCTGGAGGAACCTGTTGATCTTCTGGTTGACACTACAGAACCACAATCCAGATTCTGCAAGCGATGGGTTCAACCTTCTGGTTCCGGCTTGTGTGAAATATTCCACGCCACTTCAGCTTCCACTGCAGCTCACCAGGACGGATTGTTCTTACAAACCTGAATTCTCCTGGATGGACCGAGCACAGACACGGTGACGACATGAACCAGGGGGACTGCAGGTTTTGTGTTTCTGATGGTTTGTCTCCAGTTTTAAGTTCAACCCACAGTACTGAGGAGAAACCAGAGAGAGATGGTTCATGATCAGTGATGAATCAATGAGGTTTATATCACTAGAGATGATATAAAGGTGGACGCCATATTGGAATGGTATAGATAAAGTTTTACTGCTGTGCTAAAATTGTACAAACAGAATGTGACTTTTCACCAGAGAATTATTTCTGTCAGCTGATAAAGGAGAACTTCTAGAAAACATTTTAACAGGATCTGAGTGAGTTTACTCCATTATATCTATGGTTTACTCCCATGATGAAAGTTTAGGCTGATCTTTTATTCTATTCAAAGTCAACGGCAGCTTTAGACTTCTCACGTTTTCTGGCAGGACAACCTGTCTTTTTGGTTTTATGGTGTAATGGTTGCCATTAAGTGCCAGTTTTTATGGAGTCTCGAAAGAGCCAAAATGAAATAAATATATACACCATTAAATAAATAAATAAATGTGGCATTAAATAAATAAATGTTGAAATAAATAAATAAATGTTGAAATAAATGTGGAATTAAAATATTAAAAGAGCACATTTAAGTATTTCATGACATATTTATTTATTTCATTGCCCAGTGTGGGTCAAAAGAACCACACTGAAATAAATATATTTAATATGAAATAAATAAATAAATGTGGCATTAAATAAATAAATGTTGCAATAAATAAATAAATGTTGCAATAAATAAATAAATGTTGAAATAAATGTGGCATTAAAATATTAAAAGATTTCATGACATATTTATTTATTTCATTTTCCCTTGTAGGTCAAAAGAACCACATTGAAATAAATATATTTAATATGAAATAAATAAATAAATATGTCATGAAATACTTAAATGTGCTCTTTTAATATTTTAATGCCACATTTATTTCAACATGTATTTATTTATTTCAACATTTATTTATTTATTTCAACATGTATTTATTTATTTCAACATTTATTTATTTAATGCCACATTTATTTATTTATTTAATGGTGTATTTATTTATTTCATTTTGGCTCTTTCGAGACTCCATAAGTTTTGACCGTGATTCTCATCGTGTTATCCAAGTTGTGCTGAACGGGGATTTACCCACGTCATAATGAGGTCATGTGTTTGTTTTGTTTTTGTGTGTCACCCTATTGGGTGATCGGGATGTGTCGCAGCATGCGAAAGGACTAGAGATTTCTTTTAATGAGGTGACGTCCCCTCTATATATGAGGAGTGATTGTTACAATGGAGGATGACCACACATTCGTATGTGTGTTAGACCTCAGCTCAGAGGGATTGAAAGATGGCGTCCAGAAGACCGCCTGCTGAGGCGCCAGAGCCCGAGTCCTTCAGATGAGATCCACTTGAAGAATGGGAGCCCCCAGCCCAGCGTTGTCGCTCCGCGCCAAAATATTGGCGCAGCGTTGCTGCAGCCTGATAATAAGTCTTGCCCGCTTTATGCTTTAAAACGGAGGCTCCCAAACTGCGGCCTGCGGGCCAGATCAGGCCCGTCTCCTGCCTTTGGGCCGTCTTTTGGAATTTCTCTGATTTTTACATTTCAGCTACATGCTAGCTGTTTTGGCTAATTTAGGCTTTTCTGTTTTTGAGGCTATTTTGAAGTTTAGCTATTGCTTTAGCCATTTTGGCTAATTTACACATTTTCCAGTTTTTGGGCTAATATGCCATTTAGCCTATATTTCAGCAACATGCTAGGAGCTAGCTGAAAGCTAGGAGATACCTGCTATGACTAGTTTAGACTTTCTCTCAATTTGTTAGGATATTTGGCATTTCAGTAACATTTTAGTTAGCTATCAGCTTCAGCATCTTCAGCTACTTGCATTAGCTGTTTCAGCTGCCACATTCAGTTTACAGCATTATCACAGGTAATCTAGTTTATAAAATGTTTTTGTATTATTTTTTCTATGAAGATTAAAGAAATTTATTATTTTAAATTTGTCTATGTGTGGCTTTGTGGAAAACCGTGAATGTTTACGTTTGGGCTTTTTCTGTTAGCTTCCAAACCGACTCGGCCCCACATCAGCCCGCTCACCTCTCCACAAACGGTCTGTGTTTGTATACGTGTTGTACGTGTGATGCGTTGGTTCATATATGTAGAGAATATGGATATTTTTGTAGTTGAGTGTGTCTGCAGATAGGCCCCGCCCTTTATGGAAACATTTGCGTGTTATAAAAACACAGTTTAGCCTAATCAACAAAAGGAGTTTCTCCAAATACAATCCTTCTGTATAGCAGTAGCATTCTTATATCCTTAGGATTCTTACATTTTCCTTTCATCCATTTTCTAACTTCGCTTCATCTCTTTCACGGTCATGGGGTTGCTGGAGCCTATCCCAGCCACTGTTGGGTAAAGATGGAGTACATTCTGGATGGTTCAGGGAAACACAAGAACCAGCAACCAAACATAATCACATCTGGACATAAAATGAGGCCGCAGTGCCTGAACTAACCCACATCAGCCACCAGATGGCAGCAAAGGTCTGAGTTTAGATTCCTGCGGTTCAGTTCTAAACTTAACACTACAAGTTATCAGTTTCTGGGTCACTTTCATTCAAGAGACGATAAAATGTTTAATTCATAAGGGGTTGCATGGAGGTGTAGTGGTCCGCACTCCCGCCTCACAAATGGTTCAAATCCCAGTTCTGGCCCGTTGGTGCACGTCTCACCGGCTTCCTCCAAAAACATGCTTGAGAGGTCCAATGAAGATCATGGATTGTCTATTAGGAGAGAATGTGTGTGTGTGTTCCGTGTGTTCGCCCAACAGTAGCTAGGATAGGCTCCAGCAACTCCAAAAGGGATTTTATTAGTGCTGGGAATCGATTAAAAATACAAAACAAATTAGTCACAAATCTGGAAAAAATTAATCACGATTAATCAATTTTAAATTACTGTATATGTCAGCAACTTATTATCTGCAAACAATCATAATGTGAAATCACACCCAAAATAGTTCATTTAGAACTTTAATCTTTAACCCTTTGGAACCTGAAGTCTAAAACTCTGTTTTTGTCTGTATTTGAGTTTTCTGTGTTTTCAGTTGAAAGACTTCCTGCTGCTTGTTTGGTATCATTTTAATTAACACAACCGCACTTCCACGAGACGTAAAATCATGCAAAAACAGAAACTTCCGTCTGGAGAAATGGCAAACTGACAACCTATTTTTACAACTTAGAATGAAAGTTTTTGGTGAAATTTTATAAAAACAGCTAGAATGAAATTTGTCAACAAACTAATCAACATGTTTTTGAATGAAAATACAAAAAAATCCAGACTAAAGTCACACCAGGCGGCCCAAAAAATCACTGCCGTCTATTTGACATTTGAATCTGTTTTTTTTTTTTACATTTTGTTTATTGTGTTTGTGAAAAATAATGACGCATCATTTTTTGTGGAGAATTTTGATCCAGCTGGATTTCTTCTACACAGGTGGAGGGGTGTCCAATCTGAAATGCAACTTTGGGGGGGGCGGGGCTTTTGCGCCGAACCGCAGAGTTTCCGCAATTTGTAGACAACGCCGATGTTAGGCTCCGCCCCCCATGGTGAGTTCTGCTCAGCGTTACAGCCATCAGAATGATGTTTGTTCTCCACATTATTTATTCAAATAAAAGATGGTTTTTGTCCAAAAACTACAAATTAATGCCATTTTATCTCTTTATTTTCATGAAATCTCGATTATAGATTACACGACGGACCCTCAAGACCCTCCAAGTCAAACCAGAGTCCCACCTGAGCTGCAGACCCCCGAACAGCAGCAGAGCTGGACGCTCCACGTCCTCTCACCGTCTCCTCTCAGACGCTCTGGCTCCGCCCCCTCTCACCCTGTCTGACTTCCTGTGAGCTGCAGCTCACAAACGTCCCTCACAGACAGAAGTTTTGATGATTTCGTTGGTGCTGAGCATCAATGATCAGTTTTCCTCTGAGGAAGATGAAAGGTGGAGGAAACTCAGACGTCTGGAGGGAACTTGGAGCGTCGTACTTCCTGTAGTATTCAGGAAGGTGATGCAGCATCCAGCTGAGCCTCAATCCCACAAACTGGGTTATTTTACTTCCAATATGATAATGTTCTACATAGTTCTCTTTGTGAGCTGTCCTGACTGTACGGCTTCGATACAGACCTCATCACAGCTGCTTCAAGCTCCGCTTCAAAACATCCTGGAAGTCCTGGTTCCATGAAGCAAACAGAACAACATCATCTGCAAAATGTAGAGATGAAATCCTGTGGTCCTCAAACCAGATTCATAAAGACCAGCTCTCCATTTAGCGGTAGATCTTCGTTCCAGTACTCACCTATGTCTGGGTCATGACCGAAAGAACGAGATCCTGACTAAAATGTGTCGGGATCTCGTTCTTTCCTCTGGAGGGTGGCTGGACGCTCCCGTAGAGATAGGGGGAGGAGCTCGGTAACCCGGAGAGAGATCGGAGTAGAGCCGCTTCTCCTCCACATCCAGAGGATTCAGTTGAGGTGGATCTGGCATCTGGTCCAGATGCCTCCTGGACTCCTCCCTGGAGAGGTGTTCCGGGCATGTCCCACTGGACGGAGGCCATAGAGAAGACCCTAACCCCTGCGGCGGGGGCGGGCGGTTGCCCAACACAACAGACCGCCAACCCCCGCCGTGGGAGGTGCAGGGGGAGAAGGTCACCCAAGAGAAACGGGGGTCCTGGATGTGGGGGACCAAAACACACTTTAGGTAGCGGGACGAACAGGATAAACATTTATGGAACACACTAAAACTAAAACTTTAAAACTTTAAATAGTAACTTTTCACCCTAACCTGGCACCCTGTTCCGTGTCTAGTACCTGGTCTGGAACCGGTACTGATCTGCGTCCAGTACCAGGTTTGGGTTAGGACACCGGTCTGGTCCACGTCTTGGTACCGGTTTGCGGCTCAGCGGTTGGGGACCCCCGATTCAAGTGGAACAGCCAGCACTTCAAATAACAACAAGGTGGGACATCCTAAATGTCCATTTTTGACACGGAGGAGTCCTTCATGAAAATGTGTTGCAATATGATATCAGTGCAAGACGACATCGGACAGTTAATAATAAAAATACAAACTGATCTGGGGGCCGGATATAATCATCCAGTGGGCCGGATCTGGCCCCGGGGCCTCAACTTTGACATGTCTAGCAATATATATATGAATGGTCTGGACCAGAAGTCGGCAACCTTTAACAGTAAAAGAGCCATTTAGCCTCGTTTTCTACTGATAAAACCTAAAAGGAGCCGCACTGACTTACGTTAGCCTATAAGAAATTTGGATTTGCATTTATAACCTTCTTTTTTTTCAATAATTATGAATAATTACTATTTTCGGCAGGAACAAAAGCAAAAACATACATAAAAGAAACTAATATCTCTCAAAAAAGGAATTTTTTAAACGTTTTTAACTTTAGTAGCAAACAAGCTAGCTTGTTGCTAAATTATTAGCTGAACTTCAAATTAGCATAAAATTTCTCTATAAATTAAATGAGCAAAAAAGGTAAGCATATTGCTGCAATAAAAGCTAAACTCAAAATTATCAATAATATATCATTATTATTAAAAACCCCTAGAAATTAGCTAAAAATGTTAGCATACTGCTAAAAATATTAGCTAAACTCTTAATTAGCGAAAAAAACTAATTAGAGGCCAAATCCAACAAAAAAAGCTAGCTTGTTGCTTAATCACTAGCTGAACTCCAAAATAGCCTAAAATTCCTCAGTAAACTTAGACAAAAATGTTAGCATGTTGCTAAAATGGAAGCTAAATTCAAAATTATAAAAAAACAAATTCAGTAGATAACTAAATAGCTGAAAACATCAGCATTTTACTAAAATATTAACTAAATTCCAAATTAGCATAAAATTCCTCAGTAAACTAAGTTAGCATGTTGCCAAAATTGAAGCTAAACTCTAAGTTAGCCTATAAAACCTCACTAGAAAACAAAATGGCCAAAAATGTTAGTATGTTGTTAAAATACCTAATCTCCAATTTTGTTTGAAAATTTTTATTTTATTTTTCTTCATCCAGAGAGCCACGATGGAGAGATGAAAGATCCACATGTGGATCTGGAGCCGCAGGTTGCAGACCTCTGGACCAATCGCAGTCTTACAAGTCATCAAGTCATCAAGTCCTGAGCCGATCTGGCAGGCCGAACAGAGACGGAACCTTCACCAGGACAGATTCTAACGATGATCACGGGTGTCAAAGTAGGTTTTGACAGAAATCTCTGGTGTTAAAGGCTTAAGACTTAAGATAAAAAAAACACATTTGTTAGGATTCAACCAAAGAAAGAGTTTTTATTTTTATTTTAACTAGTCCTGTCCAACAGCTGAGCAATCAGATCCGAGCTGAGAGCCTCTTGTGTAGACAGGCCCCGCCCATTCCAGATATATTTATACTTGGTTGTTTTACGTTTCTACCCTCTGTTACCATCTTCTTTTCCTTTAAACCCCCCTCTTTTACCTTTCTTTTGTGCCCCCCCCCCACCTCTCTCTCCTTCTTTTCCGTACGGTCCAACAAAATAAAAAAAGATGCAAACATAATCAATATAATTAAAGCTTAGCGTTAGATACCAAAGGGGTTTATCCTCAGTAAACCCCAACATAAGAAGACTAAGACCCGATCTGAAGACTCCCCCTGGATTCAAAGCGGAAGTTGAAGTCGTGTCCGGAATGATTCATTTCCAAACAGAGGGGTCGGAAGTCCGCTGTCGCGAGAGTAAACCGCCTCACGCTGAGAAGCGCTTTCCTTCACTTTGGAGAACCACAGAGGTTACATTTGAATGTGAGGAATGACTTTATGTTGTAGAATGACCTTTTAAAGTTATAAAACAGCTGTTGTTATGTGTATTCAAGCGCTGGAAGCGCCGCGCTAACGCTAGCGGACCGGGGATGACGATGATGTCATCGAACGAAAGTTGTTCATCGCCCTCAACCCCCGGACTTCCGTCTTTGATGATGGACCAATTACAAGAAATCCATATTTCCAAGAAAAATACCCTTTTATTTCATTATAAATCCATGTAATTGTATCTATGAAAGCATAAAATCCCAGATTTGCAGGTTGTTGTTGTTGTTGTTGTTTTTTTCTTGTTTGTTTTGTTATATTGAAAGTAAATCATGGGTATCAAACAATCGAAGACTGTAAGGTGTATGTCACATACAAACACAGACACTGTCAAACAGCAAAGAAGGAGGGAGGGGTGGGGTGGGGGTGGGGGGCGGGGCCAGTTCATCCGTTCCGCACACAAACTCCGCCCCCCCCCACCACCGATAGCCAGCTGCAGAGGTTTCCACCACGTACGGTCAGGTTCATCAGTCTTTGTGCTTGTGCGGTCATCAAACGCAGAGAGCTCCGTGTGGGCCGCCGGAGCTCCTCAAGGCTCCCGTCTTGGCACACTCGGGTTTTTTTTTTTTTTTTTTTTTTAATCGATACAGAGAGAATAAATCCACCGTGAACGTAAAAAGACGCATTGTTTGAACATTTTCTCGTGTCCCTTCAGAATATATTACTTGTTTGAGAAAATGAAGCAGATGAAATGAGAACAGATTGATGACTAAAGTGCCGGAGGAGTTCACCGTGACAGCTTCTCTCTTATTACTGATGCTCTGAGACAAGACTCTGACAGGAGAGGAGATGTTCTGTTTGTTTTTCGGCCCGACGTCTCTGAGTGCTAAGAGTCAAAAGAAAACGGGTCTGTCTGTCAGTGACACGATGCGGTCGGTCAGAATTCTGGTATCCTTTGGCATATGACTATAGTGGGGAAAGAGAAGAGCGGCGCCACCAAGTGTCCAGAACAAACCCTTCCAGACGTGCAGAAGTACATTCCAGGAGCAGAACTCCAGCAGAACCGGACCTTCAGGAAATCCTCGTCTACAAGCGGGCCACTCTTCTGCAAAAGCCCCGGTGGTTCGGGCCTCAAGGCCCGCCCCGCGCCCCACATGTCCGTCCCAGCGGCATGGGGGCTCCTGCAGGTGTCCGCCTTCAGGTGGGGGTTCTGTCAGGTGCGCCGCGGCGTCTGACGGCGGACGGAGTCCCAGGGTCCAGAACCGGGTCGTATGAGCTCAGAACGGTTCTGACGGCCGCAGATCCACCTGCAGACGCAGAAGACACGGAGATGAGATGGTCTGGATGTAATGTGACGAGTTTTTATACAATCAATGTTTGTGGTTTTCAACATAAACTTTAACACTTTAAATAACTGAACAACCTTAACTCACTAAAGACAGAGATCCACACTACCAGAACTCCCCATAGCTCCGCCTCCCAGAGCTCCCTCTGTAGCTCCTCCTACCAGAGCTCCCCCATAGCTCCTCCCCCCAGAGTTCCTCCAGTAGCTCCTCCTCCCAGACTTCTCTCCGTAGCTCCTCCTCTCAGAGCTCCCTCCTGGAGCTCCGCGTCTCCTCTCACCCGCACTACAGTGAGGAGGTGTTTGCGTGTCTGTCCTCTCACCTCTCCTGCCTCTTCTCCTTCCAGCACTGTGAAGCTGAATGTAGGTAAATCTGAAAACACAAACAACAGAAGCTTCAGATCAGATCAGATCAGATCAGAGGAACGACAGAACTTCTGGATCTGCTCCTAAAATGTTCCTGAATGGAATCAGAGAACTGCTCTAAAGCCTTAAAGGTGGAGCTCCATAACCAGGTTAAAAAAGTTGTTTGGTTTTTTAATATATTTTTCCCCAAAAGAATTCATGTTAATAATGACACAAACTTCTCGTCCTCATATTCCAACTCTTTCATCGTGACAGATACATTAGGACATCACTGCACCAACACGCTGTTGTGCTGTCATCTAAACCGCCTGGGGGCGGAGCTGACTCCTCCTGCAAGGGGCGGTCTCACTCTGTGACATCAGATCGTGAGGAGCCGCTCGTGATGATTGAATATATAAAAGTTGGTTTTTGATTTAAGAGATTATTAACACGGATACATTCATAGAGACATGCAGCATCTTCTAATCTGTGGACAACAAAGACGAATGATGAATGTTGGAGTAAAGAAGTTGATAAATGCTGAGAAATGCTTCTGATTTCAGCTCCATCCTCACTTTCTATCTTACATTCTTCTTTTTACTGATACAAATGAATTTATCTGCTGCAAGTTTGACTTTTTCCATTGAATTATTGTTTTATCTTGAACTATAATTGTGTTCAGAAACTATGAATAAAGGATTGTGTTTTATTTGTCCTGTTGCAAACAAACAAACAAACAAACAAACAAACAAACAAACAAACAAACAAACAAACCAACTTGCATATAAATGTGTCGAATTGACTGTGAATGAATCGAGCGTCCCTGGAGAACAAATCAAACGTACCCCGTGGATGATGAGTGTTTAGGGAGGAGACAGAGTGAGCAGAGGGAGGGGCGTGGCTCCACAGAGGCTAAAATGAGGAGCTAACGTTTGTCTGCTTCAGTGTTAGCGGCATCGATCTGGAGCTGCTTTTACCTGAGTTAACGCCGTAGATACCTCATCAGAGCCTTTACCTGAGCGGACCAGCTTTCTTTTAGCCGTGACCACAGCTAGCTGAAGCCACTCCCCTCTTCTTCTTCTTTTTATAAAAGAGCGTTTGGTATCCAGGATGATGTTAAACTCGCTTTATTTACACAATCATGCTTTAAAAAATAAAACTTTAGACCAGAAAAGTCATTCCAAACAAGTTTTAAGCTGCACAAAGATTTTAAAATGTAAGACTTTTAAAAGACTTTACTTCCAGATCTTCAAACTTAAGACTTTTTAAACTCAGACATCGTCTCCTGCTGTAACAGGAAGTTATCACCACTTCTAAAACTAGAAGACACATTTAGTTATCAACCACATGAAGTTGCGTCTCAGCACACAACGATGTCCAGATCCAGAGTTTAGGAGTCAAGCTTGTGGGTGAAAATATTCTATGCATGTGAGGAAGCCTGAGCCCCTATAGGAGCATTTATTATTCATCCTGGTTCTGCTCGGCACCGACTCGCCTGCTGGCTCCGTCTCATCCGCATTTGCTGCTTAAAGCTTCTTCACAACAACCATTCTAGTGTTTTCAGCTCCTCACCTGAGTTTTCTCCTTCAGTAAATGACACTAAATAACCGTCTCTTCTCCGTGCATTCATCAGAAGAAACTTGAGCGCCTCGGGCAGCCTTCTGATGTTTGTGGTGATGGAGACGAGTTCTTCTGAGCAGAAGCGTCCAGCAGACCGTCACTCCGGCTGACGTCCATTTAACCTGATGCTTTATCCAGGAGGATCCACTAAAGCTTCATCTTCTCAATTAAATATCATCCAGTCCAGATCAAAGCGCTCCTTCAGTCTGCGGCATGGCCCGCTAATTAGTCTGATGTGAAGTTTTTTAAAGACAAACTGATAACCTGTAGCCTGGAGTGAAGCAGATGTTCTCACAAGAACGACGTCACGATCCGCCGTGGATTTCTGTTTGCAGGATCTTCATGTCCCGTTTCCTCCTGTCCCTGTCCGCTCGGTGACTCATCCGGACTTCACTTCTCGGCTCAATTTGGGCTTTTCTGCCCAACTGTCTGAACGGACTCAGTCCAACGACGTCACTGTTCAGATGTTTCATCTTTTTACAGACCAGAAAGCTTCACGTGTCCGTCTGCCGCGTCCACTACAAGATGTTTTTATGGTTATTTTACAACCGCTGATAGATCTAGATCACTTGTGTCAAAGTCAAGGCCCGGGGGCCAGATCCGGCCCTCCGGGTAATTCTATCCGGCCCTCCAGATCATTTTATTTCATTGTTATTAATGACCCGATGCCCACAATCTTGTGCTTATTTTTAACTTGTAAGAATATATTTTATGGAGAGTAAAATATTGAAAGTTATTTAAGTTGGAATAATATTTCTGCCTTTTTATTATTCATAATTATGTTTAAAAGTTACAGTTTTAAAGCTTTAAAACATGGGATTCTGCTAGCTTTTTGGACTATTTTCTAAGATTGGAGTTTAGCTAATATTTCAGATACATGCTAGCTGTTTTGGCTAATTTAGTTTTTTTTTTTTACGTTTTTTTTGACTGTTTGGAGTTAGGATAATATTTACACACTAAATATTTTGGCTTTTTTGTTTTTTTTACGCTATTTTGAATATTAGCTTTTTTTTTTTTTTTTTTTTAGTTTTTTAGTTAATTTGGCATTTGTTACCTGGCTATCAGCTTTAATATTTCAGCTATCAATTTCAGCATCTGCAACACTCAGAACTTAAGGTTTTAAAGTTTTATCCTGTCCGGCCCACGACTTAAAGTGTGTTTTGGATTTTGGCCCCTTGTGCGATTGAGTTTGACACCCCTGTTCTAGATGACAGATCCTTAAGTAGCTAAACAGGAAATGTGGTCATACGTGTCAAAATGAGGCTAAATAGATAAAAGCGTGTTGGTTTTTAGTGAACGGTGGTCGTTCCTTCAGACGTGTTCAAATGAACCAGGAACCATCAGGATGACTTTCTACAAAGATCCTCGTTTGTGGAGGATTTTTAGGCCTAATTTTATTCCCGTTATTTGATGTTTCAGAAGCTAAGTCCTCTGATCTGAGGAGGAGCAGACGGCATTCACAGGAACAGGTTTAGCAACAGCAAAGAGGACCACGGACAGCCGAACACACGGAGGTCAAGGAGATCCCTGCACAACGCTTCAGAAGAGAAACCTGAACCTGGACGTTAGGAAGGCGGAGCTTAACAGGACGCTAGATTAAACTAAGCCATCAAGAAATCTACGACGGAAAAAATATGGAGAGAAAATAGACTCACTATGATTGGTGTGTGCATAATTCTTGTTTTGTGCGTAAATTAGGATCTGTGCGTGCGTATATATGATTGGTGCATGCATAATTATTGATTCGTGCGAAACTTTGGATTTGTGCGTGCGTGATTCTTGATTTGTAACTAATATAATACATTTTTTGCAAAAGTAAAACAATTACAAAAATTTAAAAAATACAAAATGCAATTTACACATGCACAAATTAAAATTACAACAGCCTGAAACTAATTACTCAAAAATATATTTTTGAAATACGCCCTCCGCGGGTGCTCTGGTCTAATCCTCCCGCGGAACCTCGCGGGGGACCGGCAGCAGAACGCGGTGATTGCACCATGAGACCCTTCTAAACAACCGCTGGGCAGAGGGGCTCGATCAGCCCACCGGGCCGGTTAAAATCACGGGATCACATGGACAGATCTCAATACCGCGTTCCTCCGCCGTTCTCCTCTGCTCAGGATCCGCGGGCCGGGGGGATTAGACCAGAGAGACCCCCCACCACGTTGATGAGGAACGCTGTCAGAGAAGCCGCTGCAGCTGGAAGCCTCTTTTCTAGAAATATTCTTATTTTTAAAAGTATAAGTGCTTTAAAAGCGCTTATTTAGACTTTTTATTATGGGTATATATATTTCAAGAAAGTGGGAAAATGTCTAGTTTAACTGGATGTTATTCACAATCGAAGTTTAAAACAGCTCACAAGAAAACTATGGTGAACGAGCATCCTGATAGTACTTGAACGCATCACTAACGGACGGGTTTGTGAGACGTGAAAAGAGTCTCACGGTAGATTTGTGCGTAACTTTGGCTGTGTGCGTGTGTAAGAGGTGATCCGTGCGTATTTTAAAAATATATTTTTGAGTAATTCGTTTCAGGCTGTTGTAATTTTAATTTGTGCATGTGTAAATTGTATTTTGTATTTTTGTAATTTTTGTAATTGTTTTACTTTTGCAAAAAATGTATTATATTAGTTACAAATCAATAATTATGCATGCACCAATCATATATACGCACGCACAGATCCTAATTTACGCACAAAACAAGAATTATGCACGCACAAATCATAGTGAGTCTATTTTCTCTCCATAAAAAAATGTCAGATAATCTGCCTCAAACAGGAATAAAAAAGATTTAAATGAGAATGGATCCGTCTAAAGCCTGGATGGAAGAACATCTGGATGGTGAGTCACGTCGACTGGGAGGAAATCGATCAGGAACAGAGACTTTTATGAGCTTTTCTTGAGAAATATTGTACGTGTAGAAGCATAAAAAAGGCAGTTAAAGGGTCTGCGAGGAGTCTGTAAGAGGCCAACTTCCTGCAGGGAGAAGGAAGTAAACTGAAAACGAAAACCAGGAATGAAACATGAGACGTAAAGGAAGATATTAAGAGATATTTTCAAAAAGAGTAAAAAAAGTATCAACTGGAAAACAAGAAATATTATTTAATGCATGATAAAGTCTAATCGGAGCCTTTATTGTTGAAATGAAAACGTTTAAACGTGTTAAAACATTCTTTACTGTAGTTGGAAAATACATCCTTTTTTTCCCAGCTGTGACGTTCCTCATCTCCTCTTGTGGGCTTCACTACACGGATGTGAGAGACAAGGTCCTTCTGTTTTTCCCCGGATACATGAGGATAAAAATAAAAGCTGGCCTTCACGGAGCGGCCAGCAGGTGTCAGTGCGGCTCCGCGGCCCGGCCGGCGGGGCCGGCCTGACCCTCCACGGCTCCCCTGGACCCCGATGACGGTCGGAGCTCTCCGTGTGAGGAGCTCCGCGGAGCAGAGCGGACAGTGAAGAGGAAAAATCGGATTTCCTGAGGAAAACGGACACATTTCTGCTGCCCAAATTTGGATTTTTACCATGAAATAATGAAATTGTTGAGATTCAAGGGTTAGAAGTAATCAAAAATCCTGAATGAAAAATCCGCTCGCACCATTTGAAATGTCCCATCCGTCTTTGTTCTGCGTGATATCCGGGAGATCCTGATGGGATTTCACGGGAATCCGAGTCCTGCTGACCAACAAGCAGCAGCTCAGTTCATTGGGATTGAAGGACAAATATGTGCTGGGAGATTATTTGCTTCCGCCGTGGATATTAAACCTGCAACAAACGGCCGGCGGAGATTGCCTCCTTCAGAGGAAGAGGATGGCGTGTTTGTGAGGAAGCACACGCGTGACGGAGTTTGTGTGTTCAGAACAGAAGAGGATTATTAGAACCAGGAGAGCAGATCTGTAAACACAAACAAACGCAGAGCAGGACTGATGGGAATGAAGTCCTCTTACATCACTTCCTGTTATGGTGCGAGAGCCATAAAACGGGTGTCAAAGTCAAGGCCCGGGGGCCAGATCCGGCCCTCCGGGTGATTCTATCCGGCCCCCCAGATCATTTTATTTTATTTCATTTTTTTATTGTTATTAATGACTTGATGTTATCTTGTTCTCATTTCTAACTTGTATAATTTTGACAAAATATATTTTTCTGGAAAGTAAAATATTTAAAGTTATTTAAGGTTCAAATTGATTTATTCTGGAATAATATTCCTGACTTTTTATTATTCATAAAAAAAATTACAGTTTTAAAGTTTTAAAAATGTCATTCTGATAGATTTATTGACTATTTTTGGATTTACTAAGATTTTTAAGGCTGTTTTGGAGTTAAGCTAATATTTCAGCTACATGCTAGCTGGTTTGGCTAATGTAAGTTATTTTAAATTGTTTTAGGCTATTTTAAAGTTTAGCTAATACTTCAGTTATGTGCTAGCTGCTCTGGTTAATTTAGGTTCTTTTAAACGTTTTTAGGCTATTTTAAACTTTAGCTAATATTCCAGTTACATGCTAGCTGTTTTGGCTAATTTAGGCTCTTTTAAACATTTTTAGGTTATTTTAAAGTTTAGCTAATACTTCAGTTACATGCTAGCTGTTTTGGCTAATTTAGGCTCTTTTAAACATTTTTAGGTTATTTTAAAGTTTAGCTAATACTTCAGTTACATGCTAGCTGTTTTGGCTAATTTAGGCTCTTTTAAACATTTTTAGGTTATTTTAAAGTTTAGCTAATACTTCAGTTACATGCTAGCTGTTTTGGCTAATTTAGGCTCTTTTAAACGTTTTTAAGCTATTTAAAATTTAGCTAATACTTCAGCTACATGCTAGCTGTTTTGGCTAATTTAGGTTCTTTTAAATCGTTTTAAGCTATTTTTAAAGTTTAGCTAATACTTCAGCTACATGTTAGCTGTTTTAGTTAACCTAAGTTTTTTTTTAAGATAATTTGGCATTTAGATAATATTTTATGTAGCTATCAGCTTTAGCATCTTCAGCTATCAGAACTAGCATCTTGTTGTGTTAAATAAATGTTTATCCCGTAACCTAAGATGTGTTTTGGATTTCGGCCCCTTGAGTTTAACACCCCTGCCCTAAATGAGTTCAGTCTTTGGAGACATGCTGCTAAACAACTTGAAGACCCACTCTGAAGAAAACTGTTTTTAACGTGCTTGTTTAGCATTTCTTTGATGAAAACTACGTTTTCTTAAATTTCTATTTATGAGCATTTTTTTGGTCAAGATGACCAGATCCATGAACGTCTTTGTTTTCCTCGTCTGAGCTGGAATCTGGATCAGAACTGGACGACTGGATAGCTCTGATGTTGCTCGCCATTTTTTGTTGCTACGCTAATGTTAGCTTGGGGGCCTTTAAGCTAGTGGGAGAGACTGTTAAAAAGGTGGATGTTGGGAAGTGTGACAGGCTTACTCCGCATCAAGTCACTCAGAGGTGAAATTTTTTCTGAAAATAATCATCATTTGAAAAACAGTGGAAACAGATCAGAAGATGATCGGAGTGGGATCTTCAGATGTATTTGTCCGTCTTGATGCGAGCTCCAAGCTGTCTGTCTGCGTGGTTGATCGTCTGACTTCCTTCCTACCACCTTCAGTTTGTCTGTAGTTCTGGAGAAGTCCTCTGAAGACCGAAGGAGACTCGGTCCATCAGCCAATGTGGGACCTTCAAGATGGCTGCCTGAAGCTGGGGGGAGATCAGGCCTGGGGGGTTTGTGGGAAGCAGTTCTAGTTCACAAAGAAGACTTTTAGCTAAGATTTTCCCCTGAAGCGGAGAAGCGTTTCCAGAACTCTGAAATCTGTAGATTTCCAGAAACAAACTTTCTTTTTCAACCCTCAGATTATTAGTTGTAGAAACGATTGTCTGTCTTTGTTCCCGTTCAGGATTAGCGGTGCAGCCATACAGTTTGCTCGCGGTTCGATACGTACGTTTCATTCAGCTAAGACTTTTATTATCCGACTACCGAAGGGGGGCGGGGTAGCTTCTGGCAGGGAGGCGGAGAGTGGGCGGGATTTTGTGCAGCAGATGCCCTTAAGGTACTTCAGTCTGGAACTATATGAATAAAATACGTATTGAATTGTCAAACGCGTATTGAACGGTTCGATTTATATTGAATATTTTGTATCCCTGGTAAGGAATAAGATACTTTCACGTCTCACGTCTCTGAATCTCACCCCGACCTGCCGTGTTTGAAACTGGATGAATGTTTTTGGGCTTTACATCCAAAACCCAGCCAGCCGTTGAACCGACGTTGAACTTTGACGAATCAGGGATTTGGGGAGGGGCTACAGAGGTAGAGTGGTCGACCTCTTTCTGTTTTGTGTACATTTGGTATTCGTCACCGAGCCTCTTCCAACCAGAAAACAGCAGAAGAAGACATAGAAGAAAGCCCCTCCCTGCTAGTCCAGTGTGAACAGCACGACTTGACCCAGCAGGACTCTGACAAAGATGAGAGTTTACCTGTCCAGGTGGTCAGGCGGCGGCGTCTACTCACCAATGTCAGGAGCGTCTCCTGCAGGGACGTGGAGTTCGGCTCCAGGCACCAGCAACAATTGAAGTAGAAAAAAAAGAAGGGGGGTGGAGACTGGTGGGGTCGGACTGACAGTTTCTCGTGTGTTATTGGGAGATTGCATCATCATCATGAGTATGATTTAAGTCCACCACGGTCGTCCCTCGAAGAGAAGCTCCGCCCACGCCCTCCGCTGACGACGACGGCTGCGAGTTCTTATTTACACATCCTCCTGCACAACAGAGAGCGTCAGATCCGGGAGGCGGGCGCAGGGCGGCGGCGGCGGCGGGCTGCCCGGTCCTCTCTTACCTTGGCCGCGGCGGAGGAGGACGGGGCAGAGCCAGGATGTTGCTCCGCCCCCTCCCCCTCCGTTGGTTTGGGAGCAGACGTTGGCCTGGCGCGCGGCGGCTTTCTGCTTGTAATGGTTGCTGTGCAGCTTGTACTTCATCAGCAGGATGAAGATGAAGACGAGCACCGAGGCCACGATGATCCCTCCGATGATGATGATCATCGTCCCGCCCAGGAACTGGAGGGAGAAGAGGTTTGATCATCTGACAGTCAGAAACGTTCCTGACAGAACTTCAGCGCTTCTCAGATTTGTTTTTATTGGAGGGAAAATATGGAAAAAACAAAAACAGAATGAACATCGTTCAAAAACAGCAGCAGGAAAAAGATCCAGAAGATCTGCTGACAGAAGACGGATCAAATCGACAGATGATTCTGAGTTTGTTTCAAGATCTTTTATGTTAACATCATACAGTTACTTGTTTGTTGAACTATAATCACGTTATTAATTCTAATTAATTTTATTTAGAAAATGTAAATTTAGTTTAAACAAAAATGACCAATAATTTTTAAATTGTAAAACATGTGCAGTAAAATTTTAATATCAGAATTTTTGGTAACTTTGGTTAATGGGTTTCAGTTTTCAAAATACATATTTTCATTTTTTAAAATAATTTATCTATAAATGTTACATTTACTAACTAAATATTTAGTTAGCCAGCGAAATATTTATTGTTAAGCTAAATATTTATTTAAAATTTATATATTTAGCTTACAAACTACATTTTTAATTTTTATGAAAGTAAGCTAAACAACAGAGCTAAATATTTAATTTATGTAAAACTAAATATTTAATAAAACACTAAATATTTAGTTAAAAGTTAAAATATATATATATATATATATATATAGTATATATCCACATTAAATATTCAGTTTTTAGCTAAATATTTAGTTACAAACTTAATATTCTTAACTATTAACTATTTATTTAAAAAAACTAAATATTTGGTTTAGATTAAACTGAGTATTTAGTGAAAAACTAAATATTTTGTAACAAAACTTAAATATTTCGTTTGTCAAATAAATGTTCAGGACAGATCTTCAATTTGAAAACTAAATGTTTAATTTAAAAATAAATATTTAGCTTAGAAATAAATATTTATCTTACTAGCAAATATTTTTTAAATAAATGTAACAGTTATAAATACTATAATTTAAAAGGTGAAAATTTGAATTTGAAAAATGAGAGCTAAAAATCTACATATATTGATTTTATCTCTGCAATATTCTCACTACTAATGCCCCCCCCCATAAAATTAGCTTTAAATTTTGCGTTGATATTTTAATTTGCAACAAAACTGTTCCGTCTGACTGAGATGGAAACAAACGTCACACAAATACAGTAAATGCAAATGAATAAAGCTTTTTTTATTCTTCTCATTTCAGCGTTTTTACTATCAGAGGTACTGCTCCATCTGAGCCATTGACTGTATACGAGAACTGGACTGAGTGACTCCTCCCCCCTGAAGTTACCATCAGGAAGTGGCTCCAAGAAGCCAAAATACTTCATAGTGGAATAAACAGCCATTCTATTGGTCAGAACATTCTGGAACTGTTGTTCCTGATCTGGTTTCTGATTGGCTGAAACGACTAGATCCCGATAATGATCTGATCTTGCAGATCAGGATAAAGAAGGCTCCGCTGGGAGGTCAAAGGTGACCCGAGCGGGCGGCGTTCTGGCTCACTGACCTGGTCCCGGATGGAGTGACAGTGTCCGTATTCGGAGTCGGTGCTGAAGGACACGCAGCCCACCAGCTTGGTGCCGGTCAGCGTGGTGATGCCGTCGTCGTACACGGCCAGGACGCACAGCTCGTAGTCCCGCGCCGACGCCAGGTCGCTCAGCAGGAAGTACTTGTGGTTGGCAGGGATCATCCTGGGGGGGGCAAAGAGGAACGTTCCGGTCGGATTTGGAAAGATTCAAACAGACGTCGGAGAGCAGGAAGCCGCTTGCCCCGGGGTCAGAGGTCATGTGAAAACGCAAACGGCGGCGTCAAACACACTCAAAGTTCTGCTCAGCAGACAGAAGATCCATGTTTAAAGTTCTGATCTTCAAACCCCAGCAGGAATCTGTCAGAGCAGCAAGTTTCCTTCAGATCCACAAAACGTTAAAACGGGTCAAACTGACCCGAGAGAGAACTGAAACAAAAATAGAGACAACACAAATCCAACACCGTCAGAGAACACAAACTATTTACTAGATGAACTATCATCATTTTTTTATTTCTGTATGGTGGGGGTCAAATTGACCCATTTAGATTTTGACAGAAAAAATCATTTGTCTTATTATTTAGCAGTTCTCTGTTCTTCTGTTTGGTGCAGTGGGATTCAGGTGTTGTTCCTCTCTCACTCCCCTCTGGGCGAGCGGGACAGATTTCCTGGTGGATCGTCTGTGCTCCTGTTCTCCGGCTCCTCTTGGCTTTTGACCACGCCCCCACCTGTCCCCCAGTCCTATCAGGTTGAACTCTATTCCAATACGTAGTTGTACATCGTCCCGGTTCTTTTGTGTAAACAACGTTTATGTAAAAATGAATTGTTGTTATAATGGAGATTGTTGGTCAGATTTCTCTAAATGATATTTCACAACATAGATTATGTTTATGTGAATCATCCATCATCCATCCATCCATCCATCCATCATCCATCCATCCATCCATCTATTGATCCATCCATCCATCCATCCATCCATCCATCATCATCCATCTGTCATCCATCCATCCATCCATCATAATCATCCATCCATCATCCATCCATCCTTCCATCATCCATCATAATCATCCATCCATCATCCATCATAATCATCCATCCATCATCCATCATAATCATCCATCCATCATCCATCATCCATCCATCCATCATCCATCATAATCATCCATCCATCATCCATCATCCATCCATCCATCCATCATCCATCATAATCATCCATCCATCATCCATCATCCATCCATCCATCATAATCATCCATCCATCATCCATCCATCCATCTATTGATCCATCCATCCATCATCCATCCATCCATCCATCTATTGATCCATCCATCCATCCATCATCCATCTGTCATCCATCCATCCATCCATCATAATCATCCATCCATCATCCATCCATCCATCTATTGATCCATCCATCCATCCATCATCCATCCATCCATCCATCCATCCATCCATCCATCATCCATCTGTCATCCATCCATCATCCATCCATCATCCATCTGTCATCCATCCATCATCCATCCATCCATCCATCCATCATTCATCCATCTATCCATCCATCCATCCATCCATCCATCATCCATCCATCTTTCCATCCATCTCATCACTTTATCTCTATGGAGAAAGCTCATTTCAGATGTTTGAGTACTGACTGTTCTTTAACCGTCCAGCAGTTGGACCTGCTGTGAAACCAGAACCAGAACCAGATGAAAGTGACCTGATTTCCAGAATAAAAGCCCATCTTTGGCTCCTGTTTATCCGTGCCGCTCCGGATAGAAAGTCCAGAAAAAGACAGTCAAGCAGGTAGAGTTTCCTCTGAGCTGCTGTGATCCATTATTCAGGCGAGGGTGATGCAGGTCAGTCCCTATTCATCGATAGCAGAGCAGAGGTGACCAGATGAGGAAAGGACTAATAAAGCCGCCCGCGACCCTCAGGGCGCAGAGTGTGTGTCAGCGCAGAGTGTGTGTCAGCGCTGCGTGTGTCAGCGCAGAGTGTGTGTCAGCGCAGAGTGTGTGTCAGCGCTGAGTGTGTGTCAGCGCTGTGTGTGTGTGTGTTTCTGTGTGCGTTTGTGTTTGAGACAGCTGAATGGGACAAAAGAAAAAACCTCAACAAGTCATAGTCGGATGGTTTCATAGTCGGGTGGTTTCATAGTCGGGTGGTTTCATAGTCGGTCGTTGGTTATAGTCGGGTGGTTTCATAGTCGGGTGGTTTCATAGTCGGGTGGTTTCATAGTCGGGTGGTTTCATAGTCGGGTGGTTTCATAGTCGGGTGGTTTTATTGTCGGGTGGTTTCATAGTCGGATGGTTTCATAGTCGGGTGGTTTCATAGTCGGGTGGTTTCATAGTTGGGTGGTTTCATAGTCGGGTGGTTTCATAGTCGGGTGGTTTCATAGTCGGGTGGTTTCATAGTCGGGTGGTTTCATAGTCGGGTGGTTTCATAGTCGGGTGGTTTCATAGTCGGGTGGTTTCATAGTCGGGTGGTTTCATAGTCGGGTGGTTTCATAGTCGGGTGGTTTCATAGTCGGGTGGTTTCATAGTCGGGTGGTTTCATAGTCGGGTGGTTTTATTGTCGGGTGGTTTCATAGTCGGATGGTTTCATAGTCGGGTGGTTTCATAGTCGGGTGGTTTCATAGTCGGGTGGTTTCATAGTCGGGTGGTTTCATAGTCGGATGGTTTCATAGTCGGATTGTTTCATAGTCGGGTGGTTTCATAGTCGGGTGGTTTCATAGTCGGGTGGTTTCATAGTCGGATGGTTTCATAGTCGGGTGTTTCATAGTCGGATGGTTTCATAGTCGGATTGTTTCATAGTCGGGTGGTTTCATTGTCGGGTGGTTTCATAGTCGGATGGTTTCATAGTCGGGTGGTTTCATAGTCGGGTGGTTTCATAGTCGGGTGGTTTTATTGTCGGGTGGTTTCATAGTCGGATGGTTTCATAGTCGGGTGGTTTCATAGTCGGGTGGTTTCATAGTCGGGTGGTTTCATAGTCGGGTGGTTTCATAGTCGGATGGTTTCATAGTCGGGTGGTTTCATAGTCGGGTGGTTTCATAGTCGGGTGGCATAGTCGGGTGGTTTCATAGTCGGGTGGTTTCATAGTCGGATGGTTTCATAGTCGGGTGGTTTCATAGTCGGATGGTTTCATAGTCGGATTGTTTCATAGTCGGGTGGTTTTTTTCATAGTCGGTGTGTTTCATAGTCGGGTGGTTTCATAGTCGGAGCGGTGTTTCATAGTCGGATGGTTTCATAGTCGGATTGTTTCATAGTCGGGTGGTTTCATTGTCGGGTGTTTCATAGTCGGGTGGTTCATAGTCGGGTGGTTTCATAGTCGGGTGGTTTCATAGTCGGGTGGTTCATAGTCGGGTGGTTTATAGTCGGATGGTTTCATAGTGGGGTGGTTTCATAGTCGGATGGTTTCATAGTCGGATGGTTTCATAGTCGGATGGTTTCATAGTCGGGTGGTTTCATAGTCGGGATGGTTTCATAGTCGGATGGTTTCATAGTCGGGTGGTTTCATAGTCGGGTGGTTTCATAGTCGGGTGGTTTCATAGTCGGGTGGTTTCATAGTCGGGTGGTTTCATAGTCGGGTGGTTTCATAGTCGGATGGTTTCATAGTCGGATGGTTTCATAGTCGGATGGTTTCATAGTCGGATGGTTTCATAGTCGGGTGGTTTCATAGTCGGATGGTTTTCATAGTCGGATGGTTTTCATAGTCGGATGGTTTCATAGTCGGGTGGTTTCATAGTCGGATGGTTTCATAGTCGGGTGTGGTTTCATAGTCGGATGGTTTCATAGTCGGATGGTTTCATAGTCGGATGGTTTCATAGTCGGGTGTTTCATAGTCGGGTGGTTTCATAGTCGGATGGTTTCATAGTCGGATGGTTTCATAGTCGGATGGTTTCATAGTCGGATGGTTTCATAGTCGGGTGGTTTCATAGTCGGGTGGTTTCATAGTCGGATGGTTTCATAGTCGGGTGGTTTCATAGTCGGATGGTTTCATAGTCGGATGGTTTCATTCAGATCCGTTAAAGGTCTTTGGAGGTTTTTTTCTTTCTCGGGTCAGACTGTTGGATCAGAACCAGAGTTCCTCTCACACACAGACAGGTGAGTGCAGCTGTTTAAACACACCTGTGTGGCTGTTTGTTTTTGGAAATGATGCAGATCTATAAAACCTAAAACATGATTCTAGTTTTCCATTTCTTTGGCTTTTCCATGACTCTTTCAAACCCGATTCAGATCAAAGTTTCAGATTTCTGCTGTGGTGGAGAGGTTTACCAAAAGAAACCTTCACTTAATAAATCATTGTTGTAAATATCTAAGCACTCACCGATATGGTTTTTTCAAGACCAATACCAATATTTTTAAGTCTGGATGGCGATAGCTGATATTCATTTGTGATATTCATTAAAAAAAACAAATAAAATTGGTAACATGATGCTATATCCTCAAATCATCCAATTCTAACAGCATTTGGGAAGCCTGTAGTTGACACTTTTTAAATCAAACTATATATATAACTATATATATATATATCTGTATAGATCCATCCATCATCCGATCAAACAAACATATTTATTTTTGGATGTCCATCTGCACCTGAACTCACCGCAGAGTTCAGCGATGACCGGTTCAGATTGTGTTAGCGTTGACATGTGACGGCGGTTCAGGTTCACCATCCTATTGATAAATGAACATTAATTTATGGAGCAGTTTCCAAGAAAAACATTTTCTTTTTAGATCATTTCAGGCCTTCACTGACGGCCCTAAAGCCCATATCATGAGTCCACCACCACTGTATCTTACAGTGTTGAAATGTTTTCTTTTGATTGATTTTTAACCCGTTAAACGACATGAGAGGTATCAGCGGTTGGTTTGCTGGGATCACTGAGGACGTTTTGACGCCCAAATGCTGCGGAATAACCTCATAACAATAAACCTGTATGGGAATAAAGCTGAGCGGTCCACGACTTTGATGGGACTCGGTTCCAAACCAGCATTGAGGCTGAATTTCTGAGCCCGGTTGTGAGTTCAAATCGATCATCCCGAGTGGATCTCGGCCTAAAAGCCTCGCCGTCATCCTCTGTCCTCGGCGACGCGACACCCGCCTGATGGAGGGAGAAGAGGAGCTAAAAGATCTGCACAGAGGTGACGGAGCGCTGACGGGCCGATGAAAAGATGGGAAGACGAGGAGTGAGGACCGGAGAGCGGCAGGCGCTCCATGTTTTCCTCGTCCTGCCTCCATCACCATCGCAGAGCAGGAGTTCTCACTTGCAAACATCTGCAGGAGCAAACGCCCTCAGATGGAAGGAGAGCGGAGGAGGATCATGAAGCAGCAACAATCAATACACTCATTTCTTGGCGCTGGCAGAGGCGGATCTCCGTGTTTGTGTTAGTGAGGGAGGTGAAGGCTGAAGACGGTCCGTTCCTCCGCCGCCGCTTCTCCTCCCACTCCCTCTTATCCTGGACTCGGGCGCGGGCCGAGGAAGGAGAGGATGACGGGGTGTCAGGCCGTTATCTTGATGCTTCCATCCTCCGCTTTCCTGAGCGAAGGCGGTGGCGCGGACCCCGACTGCACCCCCGCACCAGTGCTCCTCCGTCCACGTCTTCATGCCTTCCCCAAACTGCTGTCAGATTCCCTCCTTCGTCTCATAAACAAGCCAGCAGTCGGACGGGTGATTTATCAGCTGTCACAGCTCTATTATAGAGAGTCCAGCGGCTGCAGGGAAACGCCTCCGAACCAAACGCTGGCAGCTCTGGGACGGGGAGGAAATGGGGCCAAGATTATTGGAAACCCAATAAAACAAATCTAAAAAATATTAGTGTTTGTTATTCTAAAACTAATTTAACTGGAAAAGTTGCATTACGTGAGATGATGCTCGTGTTTGCTGAAAATAGTGACACAATTTTCTTTAATTGCTGAAGGATTTGGTGAAAATGCAAAAAACTGTGTAAAATTTGCTAAAAGTCACAAATTTCATTAAATAACAATGAAAGAGTGCTAAAGTTGAGGAAAATTTCTTAATTTTTTTTTTTGTAAATGTGCTTAAAAATCCCTAATACATGCCAATTTGGTGTGTTGCATAAATATGAGCTAAATTCCAAAACTAGCCTGAAAAAGACCTTCATAGATGTTAAATTAGCCAAAAACGTTAGCTTGTTGCTAAAATAGAAGCTAATATCTAAATTAGCCTATAAAATTTCATTAGATAACAAATTAGCCAAAACGTTAGCTTGTTGCTAAAATAATAGCCGACCCTGAAACAGCCTACAATTTCTCATTAAACTAAATTCGTATAAAAACATTAGCTTGTTGCTAAAATAGAAGCTAATATCTAAATTAGCCTATAAAAATCTCATTAGATAACAAATTAGCCAAAACGTTAGCATGTTGCGAAATATTAGGTACATTTACTATAAAAGATGAAAACATAAAATATATATTTGAATCTATTTAAAGGTTTGTTGTTAATCTACTTAAAGTTTTGACACGTGAAGACTTTCTCATTCATTTCCTATGGGGCATATTTTGCTCAATATTTCAAAAACTTTAAAGTTTAAAAATACCCAAAATACATCAGTAATGTCCTGAACGAGCTGAACGTTTTGATACTGAGATTTCTGAAATCATAACAAGTGTGATTGAGTTTTTACGTCTCAAATATGTCTGGAACTGAGCAGGAGAATCACTATGATTGAACATTTACATTAGTATTTTCAACCTCAAATGTTCTGTTTAAGGTTTCAAAATTCAAAATTTTAATTTCCAACCTTTTTTGTTAATTTCATTTTTTTTCTGTTTCTGAATCTGGAAAAAAAAAGAGATAAAACTGAAAATAAAGTCCAGCAGCTGTTCTGGATCATTTAGACTTATTTATCTTGAATTCATTTCTAATTTGTATAATTTTGACACAAACATATTTTTATAGAGAATAAAATATTGAAAGTTATTTAAAGTTGAAGTTGATTTATTCTGGATATAATATTCCTGTCATTTTATTTTCATAATTATTGTAAAAAATTAGAGTTTTAAAAATAGTCATTCTACTAGCTTTTGGACTATTTTTGGTATTTACTAAGATTTTTCAGGTTGTTTTGTAGTTCAGTTAACATTTCAGCTACATGCTAGCTGTTATGGCTAACCTACGTTTTTATTTATTTAGTTTTTAGGCTACTTGGCATTTAGCTAATATTTTAGTTTTGATTAGCTTTAGCGTTTTTACTATGAATTTCAGCTTCTTATTATCTCATTATCACAGGTAATGCTGTATTTCTAGTTTCATATTATGTTAAAAAGTTACAAAGTTTTAAAAATGTGGTTTTAGGCGTTTAATAAATATTATCCTGTTCGGCCGCGTCCTCAGATCTGTTTAGGATTTTGGCCTCTTGTGTGATTGAGTTTGACTCTTCTGACTGGAAACTAAAATCTTTTCCATTTTATTCAGTGACATCATGTTTATTTGCTTTTCTGAATTTTTCTTTAACGGAGAGGGTGAGGTGTTGTGTCACTCTGTATGTCTTAAGAAGAAAGAAATAATGTGAATAAAAGCTGCATTTTGGTAAACTGCTGAGTAAAAGGGTCAAAGTAAAGAAATAAAAGTGCAGAATTGCAGGAATTTGGTGTAGTTCATCAGTGGTGGGCGGGGCTTGAAGGGTCTGTCTGTGCAGAATGGAAGGAGATGATAACGGCAGGATTTCACAGAATCTGAGGATTTCTGGGGCTCCATTCGTCACGCCGCGCTGAAAGGGGGGCGGCCTTCAGGGACCCGCGGGCAGCTCCCAACACCAGATGACGGTCAGCAGATGGAGTGAGGAACTTTTTCTGCTCTCGAAGCGGCCGCTGAGAAACAGCTTCCAGGAAGAACGCTGAATCATGTCAGAGCGACAGTGAGG